>BSBK01007944.1:1827500-2155000 GCA_027943335.1 Chamaecyparis obtusa
TTCCATAAGAGGAAATTATGAACATATTATAGGATTTAGGATGGAAATCTTGTGTTTGTGTCTGATCTAAATATCCTCTTTATCTCTGACTTCTGCCCTCTGCAATTCTGTTAGATCTATTAGCTTACTCTACTTTGCACTTACTCTATCATGCCTCACATCTGTACATAGTAGTAAGAAAAATTTACTACTACATCTTTTCTTCCACACATCTAATTTACTATAGGACCTCACTGTTAGTACTAAACTGGTTACTCAGAGGGGGGGGTGAATCAGTAACTATTATCTTTTTGCATGTTTAAAACTTGTAAATAGATCATTAAATGTAAAACAAAATATAGTCAATCATTCACAAGTATAAACAGATCACACAGATCAACTCAAGTATTTATACGCGGAAACCCTTGGTTAGAAGGAAAAAACCACGGTGAGACAGAGCTCACAACTTCACTATCACAGAATGAAGGTGCCCTGTTAGGAGCTTACAAAAGTACTGATTGAAGTGCTACCCGGTTAAGGGATTTTACAAAGATCTATTAAGATCTGAACTCTGTTAGGAGTTTCCTAGTTACATGACTTTGAACATCTACAAAGTTGTTACCCTATTAGGGGATTTTACAAAGAACCAATTAGGTTCACCCTGATAGAGGGATTTCAATATGATTACATTCCTTATATAAGTAATGATCTTATTTTGACACTGTCTGTTAGATTAGATCATACCTGTTGATCTCTTCTTCAGTTTGCTTAGCTGTTGATCTCCTTTTCTTTCTTCACCTCTATGCCTGTAGCACTTCTCAGAAGATACCTCTCCTCTTCTCTATGCAATCATCAACTATCAACAATATTTCTTTGTGTCCTATGACCTATATTTATGTTAGAGTTCATCATAATGAAACCCTTAACTCATAGAACCGCTAGGATGAAAACTCCGCATTAAATCTTGCAATCAACAAAAAGATGATTTGGAGTTTACCTTCCAAAAGCATCCATAGGAATAAAGCTAACTCCTATTAAAAAGCTAACTCTACTTCTTAGCGGTGGATGTCCCATATAATTCAGATTTTGACTTAAACTGTAACTCAAATTGATCCATAACCTCTAGATCAGATCTATCTTGTCGTTAGACCAGTATACCCTTATACCTAGTTTGTCCCTGTATGCTTCTTAAGACCGGTTCTGCATTCTTGATTACGTCTACCGGTGAATCTATCAAGATAGTCAATCGGTGCATACATTTTGTTCTTCATCTATCGGTGTTATCTAAGTAATGTGAGTGACCGATGACCCTTTACTGGTGTGAGGTTTGTGAAAACACTAATGACAACTTATATTGCTAACAATCTTCCCCTTTGTCATTGGTGGCAAAATCTTTACAAACTTTACTCACTTACTAAATACCAGTACCTTGTATCGATAGAATGCTACTTGCCCTAACTGAATGCTTCCTTGGTTCTATCCTTTCCTTCCTCTGTATACTCTTCCCCTTTTTGCCTCCAGAGGACAAAGGGTAAAGCATATCTTCACAGTTGAAGCTTGGTAAAGATATCCTTGTATATTTTTCTACCTGAATGAAGGAATGGTGCCCATTGACCGGTTACATATTTTGAATTCTTTTGGGCTACTATTAGAGAAATAATGATATTCTCCATGTCTTCCATAGTTTTTTAGGTAGGTTCATTGATTAGATATTCAAGAGAAGATGCTATTATACTCATGATGTCAAATGTGGGTGCCAAAAACACTTGAAATCCAATAATATCTTGGATCCGCTTATTTTTCTCTTTAGCAATTTTTTTGAGTGCAAGAGTTAAACTTGTCATTTCTCTATTGTAGGATGTTGTAGTATTGCTCTTAATATCAAAATGAGAGGACAATGCTTTAATCTCTTCTATTATCTTGGTAGACTTTTTTGACAGATCTTGCAAAAATACTTCAAAGTTTGATGTTCTGCTCATCAAACTTCCTGCTTCTTGAAGTTGCTGTTGCAGAATTCTCAGGTTTGTTATCACATTCACCTTAATCTCTTCAACCTATTTGTGGAGTGTTGCCCCACTTCTTATCCTATTTCCATGATGTCAAAATGGTAGTCTTGATGTTACAAGTCAGGTCTGGTCATGTAATGTCTAGGTCTAGATTTCCTCTAGGATAGGAAATCTTTGCCGGGTTTCCCTTCAAATTGCTTTCATGTTTAAGCCGGGTGGGTTGTTTTCTCTCATTTTTTTGGGTAGGTTGTAGATCCCAACTTGACAAAGACTTGATGCTCAAAATGATGTTCTTTCTCAGGCAGAGTGATGATTTCAAAGTCATGATCTCCAGATGTTTATAAGAAGTCAGGAAAAAGGATGCAGTGACAGAGCTAGTTTTGATTATCTAGAGAATGATTATAGAGGAAAGCTTTTTAATAAAATGACATACTTTGCAAAAAGATGTTGAACTCCTTGCAAAAGATAGGAGAAAATGTTGATACAGTGAGGTGAAA
Source organism: Chamaecyparis obtusa (assembly GCA_027943335.1). Lineage (NCBI taxonomy): Eukaryota > Viridiplantae > Streptophyta > Pinopsida > Cupressales > Cupressaceae > Chamaecyparis > Chamaecyparis obtusa. The sequence goes on from BSBK01007944.1 coordinate 1,829,983, forward strand.
ATGGATTGAAGGCAGTGACTGTGCATTTGAATTTCCATTTCAGGCTCGGGTCTTAGTTCTTGTTTGAGCATTAGATATATCTTTTTCGATATTTCTCATGTTAATGTTGTCTTGATCAATCCCTTGGTGATCAGAGTAACTGAAAATAGTGAATGTAAAATGATTTAATTTTCTTTTAAGTTCAGGCGTGTCTCTCATATACAACAAAGCCGAACAATGTATTTTCCACAGGTGGTTGAAGTTAGTGATTTTTCATGTTATGAGTACATGGAGAGGTTCTTTGAACTGTAAGGATTCCATTGGTAAAAACAGAACCCGATTTGGTATTGTAACCTCAAAGTTATCACAAGGTGGAAGAAAATTGTGGCTATCGCATGATCACATAAACCAAATATGAGTTATGCGATCATGCGACAACGTAAGTCACCAAAGATGCTTGGCGGTAAAGTGGGATCCTTCCATGTGTCCAAGGCAGAGGCTGCACTTCATCAAAGCGCATCTGACGGTCCTCACATAATCACGATCCCTGCCAAATGCTTTTGCAAACTTGCGAGATCCTTCCACATGTCCAAGGCATGAAGCACAACCGATTAGGTGGGAAAGAGGCACTTAAGTTGAGAATTTAAGCACATGCAGATTAGTGGGCCCTATTTCTTAGCGGGACTTGAGTTGTGATATCATATCGATGGTTTAAATCAACCAAGCTTTCAATCCAACGATGGTCAAAATTGCGCAATAGAAAGATGCTCGAAAAATAGCAAACGCAAAGTAGCAACAAGGTGCCACCTATCTCAGTGGCCCACGGGCACCAATCATAGAGTGGTCACATGATCGCATGAATTAAAATAATGCCTTGCGATCATGCGACAATGGGAACTCAGGCCGGTGAATATGCTCTGCTGGGACCCACATACACCAACAGCACAAATGCAACAACATAAGCTGAGCAGGGAAAGATCCTACATCCGATGGAGGGCGTATGTTCAAAAAGAATCTTAGAGGTCTATGCAAAGAAGCGACAGTCATTGATCTTTCAATGGTGGGCCCAGTATGTTTCTCGCAGTCGCTAGGTCGGAGAAGGAATAAAGTACATTCGGCGGTTAGGGAAGATGACCGCACAGTTTCGTGACTAATAAATAGTTAAGAGACAATGTAAGCTGGGCAAGTTCATTTTGAGCGGTCGCATGATCGCAAGAGTTTAAAACATGCTATGCGATCATGTGAGATGAAGACATGTAGCTTGGTGGGTTCGGAAAGAGTTTGTTTGTGATACTACATCAGCGGGATCTTGCCACATGTACATGTGGACCCCTTCATCAAAGTGCATTCTTATGCTTCAAATTGATGGCTCCCGCCATCCCGCTATGGTATCAGAGATCCTCCAAGGCAGAGCGGTCACATGATCGCAAGAGTTTAAAACATGCTATGCGATCATGCGAGATGAAGACACATGGAGTGGTGGGCCCGAGAGAGAGTATTGTCATCGAGCTGGGGTTAAAAGAGAGCATTGTTTATTATTAAAGTATTCAATATCAATATGAGGATCGAGATTCCAAATCGGCAGTTCCCGCTTTGTCGCTAAGCTGTGGAAGATTCATTGCGACTTAGCAGGATGCTTCCACATGGAGTGGTGGGTCCAAAGGCATTTATACCATGTGGCATTCTAAAGGAAGATCGATGGTCCCCACTTTGCCGATATGGTGTGGGAGATTGGTTGCGGCAAAGCAGGATTGTGACGCGTGTCCAGCACACAAATAAAAAGCAATTAAAAGATTATAATTTTAAAAGTATTCGGCATGCAAAAAGTTTGTTTCACGCACAATGATGTCATGCTACATCTTCAAGCTTGTGTTGATTGGTGAAAGCCTATTCATTTCACCTTCTCGAAGGTAGGATAGATGAAAAGACATGGTCTTTTGGCTCTTTGAATTGTAGTTTTGAAAGTGGTCTCCAGTCTTTCCAGATTCTAGAAGCTGAAACACTTCATATTTCCATAAAAGTTGTATTTTGTAAACTCTATATATACTGTTGAAAAAGTGAATGAGAAGGTCAGCAAACTTGTCAATGAAGCAGTGTGATTCTATTTACAAAGCTAATTTCCTATTTGTTGTTCCATTTTCATAGTTTATTTGCATGATGAATGGAAAGAACAGTTATAAGTGAAACTTCTTTTTGTTATTGAATGCCATTTCATGTCAGAAATTGTGGTGTGATCAATTCCAGTTGGTCTTTCATTTGTAATTCTTCCTCTATTCACTTTTTATTTCAGTTGCATCTTTGAATGGAAAGTACACTTATATTCTGAGACTACAATTTCTTCCTGAATTCTATTTCATGCTAAGTGGTTGCAGTATTGGTGATTCCATTTACCTTTCATTGTATATGTCTACTTCTATTCATCAAGTAGAATCTGCTTTTCATATAAAGTAGGATAGAATTAGTTAGATGTCAAAATCATCTTCATATATCCTTGCCTAAGTTGATTGTGTCTACAAGCAATTTGGTTAAAAACACATAAGAGACAACCTGGTGGTCAAGATAAAAACATATTCATTGCATATCATACACAATCAAGGAGCTGTACCTGTCAATTCAGAGGGCAGTGATAGAAGACTTACATTGACCCATTTTTTGGTGGACATCCTTTTGTTCTCTCACCTTGGGTGTATAGAAAGTCAAAGATTGAAAATCTTAAGAGAGGACAAACTGTTAACCAATAATTTTTGGCGACTCTACTGGGGAGGACTTTGAAAAGAAGAAGATATTGATAAGTTTTTCTCATAATCTTAAGGCATCCTGGATTCCAGATTTACCAGGAGTGCAAAACAAAAGGGAAAGGTTGATCCAGTATACAAAGAGCTTAAAGAGGTTAATTTCCCTATCCTCGAAGATATTTTCAAAAAAGGAAGAGCAAAGGTGAGTGAAACTAAAAATAAGAAGCCTGCTGATTTTCAGTCATCTATAGTATTTCCTTTGAGACCAAAAAGAAGTAAGTCTTCTGCTCCTCCTATTGGTAGAATTCCTATTTCTACCACTTGCAATTCATTGTTATTGCACGGTATTGCACTTCCCCTCTCAGTTTCAATTCAGGCAGTTGCACAAAATACAAGGCTAGCAACTATGGTTGTTCCTGGGGAAATGCTATTGGGCCATTGAATCTTGCAGCAAATCATGACTTGCCAAAGGCCTCCAGAAAGAACTTCCCTAGATTCAATGGTGATGGCTCAATGTCAGCTGAACAACATCTAAGTGCTTTCTAGAAAGCGTGTAGTGTGGTGAATCCTCAGCATGAGGATGTTGCAGTTAGGATGTTTGTGGATACTTTGGTGGATGATGCAGTAGATTGGTTCCAGGATTTACCCACAGGCTGTATTACGGGATGAGACACCATGAAGCAAAGATTTGAAGGAAGATACAAGAGCACTGAAGATGCTCAAGTTCTCTTGTTACGATTAGCCCAAATTAAGAAAGAACCATCCATCTCTATGAGAGATTTTAATGCAAAATTTAATAAACTTATTAAAAGAATACCAGCTGCTAGTGCTCCAACAGGAGACAATCATAAAACTTTCTACATCAGTTCTATGCCTCCTGAACTTGGTTATCAACTAAGAAGTGCTAATGTGGCCACTTTACAAGCTACACAAACTCTTGCAATAGAGATGGAGGATGACATGATAGCCTTTGGGAAATGGAAGAAAGAGTATCATACTGGATCTTCAAGCAATACAACAAACACTTCAAACAGTACTGAGGCTATGTTACAAAAGTTGTCAAATGAGTTGATTGCATTAAAGAAACAGGTTGCTAGACCAGCTCATTCATTATATCAGCCTTATCAAGAAGGACCAAGATATCAAGGTGTAAATAAGAACTTGTAGCTCCCTGACCCTCAGCAAAGATTAGCTATTGAAGCTGCTCCTAAAGGTCAGACTTCTTGTGCCTTTCATCTTAGAGAAGATCATGATGGTAATACTTGTGAAGACATGATCAGATATTTACATATGAGAGGAGAAGAAGTGCAAAGAATTGAATATCCAGAAGATGGTGATGATCATGCTCCTCATGGCGACTCCGTAAATTTGTATTGTGAGTATGAGTCAGATTCAGAAAATGGAGGAAATTGTTTTGCCACCTTGGAAGGACCTCAGCTAACGGTGATGACTAGAAGTCAGAAAAATAAGAGTCAGGTTTCTAATACTGCTCCTGCTAAGAATCCAACACCTTTTCATAAGGTGGATAAAGACAAGAATGCAAGATCAAGTTCTTCACAAAAGGATCTAAAAGATAAGTCATCTACTTCTTTTGATATTATAAAATTTTGTGAGGAAACTAAGATTCAAATAACTACCATGGATTATTTAAAATCTAATCCGGATCAATTGCAAAGACTAGTAGAATGTTGTAAAAGTAAGGAGAATGTTCTTATTAATGCTAACGTTCATGATAAAAATAAGACCAGTACTAGCAAAGAGAATTCAATAGATGATGATTTTTCAATTCCAAGATTGTTTCATGAAGAAGAATCTACTGTCCATGCTACTTGTTCTAGTAAAAAACTAGAGCCTTTCTATGTATCACTTTTTATCAACAAAAATAAATTGAGTAATTGCATCATAGATTCGGGAGCTTCAAACAATGTGATGCCTGCTTCAGTTGCTAAAGCTTTAGGATTGCCTTTAACTAAAGTCTTTGGCAGATGTTATTCTATGGACGCTAAACAAGTGCCCTTAATTGGTCAAATTAAAGATGCTCAAGTTGCCTTAGCTACCTATCCCTCTAAGAGATTGAAGCTCACAATCCTTGTTGCTGATATGCCTGAGAGTTATGGAATGCTGCTTAGTAGAAGTTTCTGCAAAGACTTGGGAGGAGAAATCAAGTTAGATTGGACATCTGCCTATATTCAAGTAGGAGATAAAAAGGTGAAGTTGGAACCGGAAGGAAAAGAAAAATTCACTGTATTAAAGTCAAATGATCCTAGGTCACAAATTCTTTATCAAGAAATGCAATTTGGAAACTATATGATATCCTATAATGGCCCTGATGTTCAAGAAGAGATAGAAGAAGCAAAAACTAAGCAATTATGGACATTAGAGTTTGATGGAAGTTGTGCCAAGGCTGGTTCAGGAGCTGGGATAGTCTTGATAGCCCCTGATGGAGAAACTACTCATTTGGCCTATAAATTAAATTTTAAAAATACCAATAATACTGCAGAATATGAGGCCCTTCTCCTTAGTATAGAGGTAGCTAAACAAAAAGGAATTAAATTGCTCAAATTTCAAGGGGATGCTGAATTGGTGGTGAGACAAGTAAGAAATCAGTACTCTGTGAAAAATAATAGATTGAAAAATTATAGAAATAAATTATGGGATGAAATAGAAAGTCTAGATGCCTTTTCAATAATTTCGGTCCTAAGAGATCAAAATTTCAGGGCTGATTCTCTAGCAGTTTCTGCATCTCTACTCTTGCCTCATCCTGACTTCAAGAATCAAGTATATAGAATGGAGGTCCTATTTAGACCTAAGGTGCTTGATAATGAAGAATCTTGCAAGTATTTGAAGATGACAAGCATATTCAGTAGTTTCTAGAAGGAACAAGCCCCTTTGCCAATATGTGTTTTGAAAATGACAAAGAAGAGCAGTCACCAATAGATGAAGAAGAATTAAAATCAGGTATCATTCAATTGAAAGAAAATAGAATTCCTTCTCATTTTGTTTCTTTAGAGAAAATTTTTGATAAACATGATGCTTATATTAAGAAGGAGAGAAATAAAAAGGGAAAAACATGTGGAGAGTATGATGGAATTAATATAGGGACTGAGGATAGTCCTAAAATGATCAACATCGGAAAATGCTGCACTCTTGAGGAAAGAACGAAAGTCAAAAAATTGTTAATTGAATTCCAAGATGTTTTTGCATGGAGTTATGAGGATTTAAAGAATTTTATGAATGGAAAATTCAGGCACAACATCCCTCTTAAATCTAGAGCATCACCTGTCAAACAAAAATAGAGAAATTATAATCCTTTGATTGAAGGAGCCATTTTCAAAGAAATTGATAAGATGCTAAAAGCCAAGATTATCTATCCTATTCATCATTCCACTTGGGTAGCAAACATTGTTCCTATGAGGAAAAAGAATGGAGAAATAAGGATTTGTGTTGATTTTAGAAATCTGAACCAAGCTTCCCTCAAGGATAACTATGCTCTACCAAACATGGATCATTTGTTGCAAACTGTTGCAGGGTCAGAGATGATGTCCATGTTAGATGGTTTTTCAGGATATAATCAGATACAAGTAGATGAAGCAAATAAGTATAAAACAGCTTTCACAACACCTTGGGGCACATTTGCTTATAATAGAATGTCTTTTGGGTTAATTAATGCAGGTGCAACCTTTCAAAGGGCTATGGATTTATCTTTTGGTGATCTTAAAAATAAAATTATTGTGATCTATCTTGATGACTTGACTGTTTTCTCCAAGAAGAAGAAAGATCACCTAGGAGATCTGACCAAGGTTCTGCAAAGATGTAGAGATCAAGGCATATCCTTGAACCCAAAGAAATCAGTGTTTTGTGTCACTGAAGGTAAGCTTCTTGGTCACATTGTTTCTCAAGAAGGAGTCAAAATTGATCCTGATAGAGTTAAATCCATTCAGCAATTAAGTTTACCTTTGAGTAAGACTGGTGTTAAATCCTTCTTTGGACAAGTGAATTTTCTAAGAAGATTTGTACCTAATTTTTCTAAGATTGTGCAAAGCATAGTTGACATGATGAAAGGAAATCAAACATTTAAGTGGACTAATGATGGTAAAAGAGCTTTTAAGGATATAACGAATGCCATTGCAAATGCTCCTGTCTTGGTTCATCCTGATTATACTAAAGAGTTCATTATATATTGTTATGCATCAGCACATACTATTTCAGCAATATTAATGCAGGAAAATAAAGAAGGTATACAAGCTCCAATTGCCTTCATGAGTATGCCTCTAAAAAAACATGAGATGAAGTATTCTCAAGTTGAAAAACATGCTTATGCAGTGGTGAGAGCATTAAAGAATTTTAGATTTTATATCCTGCATTCACATTCAGTCATCCATGTGCCTGATGCCGCTGTAAAGAGTGTGTTAATGTAGCAAGATGTGGGTTGTAACAATAGAGGAGCTTGGATTGCTAAAGTCCAAGAATATGACATAGACATTAGACCAACAAAGCTAATAAGAGGGAATGCTCTTTGCGAGGCCATAGCAGAGAATCAACAAGCTGAAGAAGATGATCACAGAGTGCTCATGGTAAGTCTGCAAGATCCTTGGTTCTCAAACATTGCATATTTTCTGACTTATGGTGAATGTCTGGATGGATTAACTGCTAAACAAAAGAGGAACTTAAAGAATAAAGCCTTGAAGTATGTTATACATGATGATGTTTTATATAAGAAAGCAATTGATGGTACTTTTCTGAGATGTGTTGATAAAGATCAGCAGGAAAAGTTATTGAAATCTTTCCATGAGCAAGCATGTGGAGGTCACTTCTCATCCACTGTGACAGCTTTCAAGATTCTAAGACAATGCTATTATTGGCCCGACATGTTCAAAGATTCATTTAAGTGGGTTGCAAATTGTGAAAAGTGTAAGATGTTTGCAGGCAAACCATAGTTGGCTGCATTACCTTTGAAACCGGTGGTAATAGAAGCTCCTTTTCAATAGTGGGGTTTGGATTTTGTAGGACCTATCAATCCTCTTTCAAGTCAAGGACATTCGTACATCTTGACCGCCACTGATTACTTCAGCAAATGGGTTGAAGCTAAACCAATGAAGAAGACTACTTCAGAGGTAGTATGTGGATTCATTAAAGAACAAATACTGGTAAGATTTGGAGTTCCCACAAAATTGATATTGGATAATGCTTCTTAATTTTCATCCTTAGAAATTGTTTCCTTTTGTTATGATCATGGGATTCAAATAGGACACTCTTCTGATTATTTTCCTCAAGGTAATGGGCAGGCTGTGTCAAGCAATAAAAATTTGATTAATATCTTAGAGAAGTTGGTTGCTGATAATCAGAGGGATTGGCACAAAAGGATATATGATGCTCTTTGGGCAAATAGAACTACTCCTAAAAGAGCCATTGGTATTTCTCCTTTTGAATTGGTGTATGGAGTAGAAGCCAATTTACCATTTCCATTAGAACTTGTTGCTTGCAAACTGAAAACTACTATTGAGGATGATGTTTTCAAGGATGGCTTGGAAAAAAGGATCTTGTATTTGACAAAGTTGCAGGAAGAAAGGGAAGACATGGTTGACAGGATCACTGAACATCAGAACCGAGTCAAGAAGTTATTTGATAAGAGGGTAAGGCCAAGAAAATTTATGGAAGGTGATATGGTGCTGTTGTGGGATAAGAGACATGAACCTAAAGGAATGCATTCTAAGTTTCAATCCTTGTGGAAAGGTCCATTCTAGATTGTGCAAGTGAATCAAAATAACTCATTCAGATTGGCATATCCTTCCAGAGAGTCTCTGCCATGTTCCTATAATGGGCAGGACTTAAAGCTATATCAAATGCATAATTGAAGAGTAGGTAACCCCTGTGTAGTAGTTAGTTAGGTAGGTTTTCTTTTTGTGTCATAGTTTAGTGGTTGTCTTTCATGTTGCTGCTACTTTCCTTAAGTTTAGTTTTCTTGTTGTCAAGTTGTCAGTTATTTTGCGGAACCAGAGATTTCTAGAGTTCTTTTAAGCATTGTTATGCTTAAATCCCTAGTCGGAGCCAGCTGTTGCCCCACTTCTTATCCTATTTCCATGATGTCAAAATGGTAGTCTTGATGGTACAAGTCAGGTTTGGTCATGTAATGTCTAGGTCTAGATTTCCTCTAGGATAGGAAATCTTTGCCGGGTTTCCCTTCAAATTGCTTTCATGTTTAAGCCGGATGGGTTGTTTTCAAGGTCTCATTTTTTTTGGGTAGGTTGTAGATCCCAACCTGACAAAGACTTGATGCTCAAAATGATGTTCTTTCTTAGGCAGAGTGATGATTTCAAACTCATGATCTCCAGATGTTTATAAGAAGTCAAGAAAAAGGATGCATTGACAGAGCTAGTTTTGATTATCTAGAGAATGATTACAGAGGAAAGCTTTTTAATCAAATGACATACTCTACAAAAAGATGTTGAACTCCTTGCAAAAGATAGGAGAAAATGTTGATACGGTGAGGTGAAAATGGATTGAAGGCAGTGACTGTGCATTTGAATTTCCATTTTAGGCTCGGGTCTTAGTTCTTGTTTGAGCATTGGATATATCTTTTTCGATATTTCTAATGTTAATGTTGTCTCGATCAGTCCCTTGGTGATCAGAGTAACTGAAAATAGTGAATGTAAAATGATTTAATTTTCTTTTAAGTTCAGGCGTGTCTCTCATATACAATAGAGCCGAACAATGTATTTTCCACAGGTGGTTGAAGTTAGTGAATTTTCATGTTATGAGTACGTGGAGAGCTTCTTTGAACTGTAAGGATTCCATTGGTAAAGATAGAACCCGATTTGGTATTGTAACCTCAAATTTATCACAAGGTGGAAGAAAATTGTGGCTATCGCGTGATCGCATAAGCCAAATATGAGTTATGCAATCATGCAACAACGTAAGTCACCAAAGATTCTTGGCGGTAAAGTGGGATCCTTCCACATGTCCAAGGTAGAGGCCGCACTTCATCAAAGCACATCTGACGGTCCTTGCATAATCGTGATCCCTACCAAATGCTTTTGCGAACTTGCGAGATCCTTCCATGTGTCCAAGGCATGAAGCACAATCGGTTAGGTGGGAAAGAGGAACTTAAGTTGAGAATTTAAGCACATGCAGATTAGTGGGCCCTGTTTCTTGTGATATCGTATCGATAGTTTAAATCAACCAAGGTTTCAATCCAACGATGGTTAGAATTGCGCAATAGAAAGATGCTCGAAAAATAGAAAACACAAAGTAGCAACAAGGTGCCACTTGTCTTAGCGGACCCATGGGCACTAATCATAGAGCGGTCGCATGATCGCATGAATTAAAATAATGCCTTGCGATCATGCGATAATGGGAACTCAGGCCGGTGAATACGCTCTGCTAGGACCCACATACACCAACAACACAAATGTGACAACATAAGCTAAGTTGGGAAAGATCCTACATCTGACGGAGGGTGTATGTTCGCAAAGAATCTTGGAGGTCTATGCGAAGAAGTGATGACCGTTGATCTTTGAATGGTGGGCCCGGTAAGTTTCTCGCAGTCGCTAGGTCAAAGAAGGAATAAAGTACATTCGGTGGTTAGGGAAGATGACCGTGTGGTTTTGTGACTAATAAATAATTAAGAGACAACATAAGCTAGGCAACTTCATTTTGAGCAATCGCATGATCGCAAGAGTTTAAAACATGCTATGCGATCATGCAAGATGAAGACACGTAGCTTGGTGGGTTCAGAAAGAGTTTGTTTGTGATACTACATTAGCAGGATCTTGCCACATGTACATGTGGACCCCTTCATCAAAGTGCATTCTTATGCTTCAAATCGATGGCTCCCGCCATCCCGCTATGGTATCAGAGATCCTCCAAGGTAGAGCGGTCGCATGATCGCAAGAGTTTAAAACATGCTATGCGATCATGCAAGATGAAGACACATGGAGTGGTGGGCTCGAGAGAGAGTATTGTCATCGAGCTGGGGTTAAAAGAGAGCATCGTTTATTATTAAAGTATTCAATATCAATATGAGGATCAAGATTCCAAATCGGTGGTTCCCGCTTTGTCGCTAAGCTGTGGAAGATTCATTGTGACTTAGGGGTATCCTTCCACGTGGAGTGGTGGGTCCAAAGGCATTTATACCATGCGGTATTCTAAAGGAAGATTGACGGTCCCCACTTTTCCAATATGGTGTGGAAGATTGGTTGCGGCAAAGCGGGATTGTGATGCGTGTCCAGCGCACAAATAAAAAACAATTAAAAGATTATAATTTTAAAAGTATTCGGCATGCAAAAAGTTTGTTTCATGCACAATGATGTCATGCCACATCTTCAAGCTTGTGTTGATTGGTGAAAGCCTGTTCATTTCACCTTCCTGAAGGCAGGATAGATGAAAAGACATGGTCTTTTGGCTCTTTGAATTGTAGTTTCAAAAGTGGTCTCCAGTCTTTCCAGATTCTGGAAGCTGAAACACTTCATATTTCCATAAAAGTTGTATTTTGTAAACTCTATATATACTGCTGAAAAAGTGAATGAGAAGGTCGGCAAACTTGTCAATGAAGCAGTGTGATTCTATTTACAAAGCTGAATTCCTATTTGTTGTTCCATTTTCATAGTTTATTTGCATGATGAATGGAAAGAACAGTTATAAGTGAAACTTCTTTTTCTTATTGAATGCCATTTCATGTCAGAAATTATGGTGTGATCAATTCCAGTTGGTCTTTCATTTGTAATTCTTCCTCTGTTCACTTTTTATTTCAGTTGCATCTTTGAATGGAAAGTACACTTATATTCTGAGACTGCAATTTCTTCCTGAATTCTATTTCATGCTAAGTGGTTGCAGTATTAGTGATTCCATTTACCTTTCATTGTATAGGTCTACTTCTATTCATCGAGTAGAATCTGCTTTTCATATAGAGTAGGATAGAATTAGTTAGATGTCAAAATCATCTTCATATATCCTTGCCTAAGTTGTTTGTGTCTACAAGCAATTTGGTTAAAAACACATAAGAGACAACCTGGTGGTCAAGATAAAAACATATTCATTGCATATCATACACAATCAGGGAGCTATACCTATCAATTCAGAGGGCAGTGATAGAAGACTTACACTGACCCATTTGTTGGTGGACATCCTTTTGTTCTCTCACCTTGGGTGTATAGAAAGTCAAAGATTGAAAATCTTAAGAGAGGACAAACTGTTAACCAACATGGAGTAACTCTAGTCTTTTCTTCTCATAATGGTCGATCGCCACTATTTTCAAATTTGTGAGATCCTCAATGATTTCCTGTGCCAACACTTCTAGCTAATCAATGACTGGTTCATCGCTATCGATGTTAGTATTAGGAATGAAGTTGCACAAAATGTTCTGTACAGTGGTTAGGACCATGTCCTATTTTCTTTTGGTCAACTCTTTGAGCTTCCTGGTTGACATCTTGCTGATGTCTACCACTGTATTAGTAGTTTTACTCCTTTTTTCTTCCTTCTCCTCATCAAATGACAACTTCCTTTTAAAGGAGGAGCTTGGGATGTCTCCTTGTTCTTGTTGTCCTTGCTCTTGCTCCGGTTTAAGTTTCTCAGTGTGGACTGGGATGTCTTCATCTTTTCCCTTATTATCTTTTATTACTTGATGAGCTCTATTCTTCGGTTGAGCTTCTCCTTCTGGTAGATTTTGTTTTTTAGAAGGTTTTTCCTTGGTTTGAGCTTCTTCATTTGGTTTCTTATTAGCATCTTGTTCCTGTTCTCCTGGTGGGACTTCTTTTATTGTTTCTCCTCAACTGTATGAAGTTCTCCCATGGGTATATCAGTTTCTGACCCTTGTTCAACATTTATTTGTGCATTAGTTATGAACTCTTCTGTTTGAGCTTTCTCCTTTTCAGTAGAATATGCTTCACCAGTTGTGGGTCTAACTGGTGTTTCTTGCATTTGGTCAGTTTGATCCCAAGGACCTAGTTTATCCAATACACTGAAGTCATACTTATGCCAGTAGTGTAGAGTTTCTTTGTAGACTTGATTCTCATATCGGTTTAAAATTTATGCAACTCTGTCAAATGTCTTTAAGTTCATGGATGCTTCTTCTAATAGAAGCTTTATTATTTCTTCACTGAATCTAGGTTTGACCTTAAGCAACATTTCCCTTGTGATTCTAGTGTTTATGCCTAGACCGGTTTTCCATTTTGATTGTAGCTTGTTATTCAGTTCTAGCGGGAACTTGGACCTGTAGTCCCTTGGAGTCCTATTATAATCCATGAAAGTTTCTACTATCCCTACAATTAAATTTTGTTTGTCCTCTTCGTTTAGTACACTATATCACTTTGCAACATTATCTACTTCTCCAAAGTCCATTACCTCAGTAATTATATCATCAACATGCATGGGTTTGATGTTACCTTTTCTTGAAGAGATGAGAATTGTTGGATTCACTGCCTGATCTTTGGTTAAGTCTACTAATGCCTATGTTTCTTCTCCAAGTACTCCTTTCCCTTTATTGGTGTCAGCTACCAGTTTAGCTATTGTTCTTTGAGCTTCTTCTTGTTCTGCTTGATGTTGGGTCTAGAGAAGTTTGGTCCATAGTGGTACTTCTTCATTATGTACTTTCTCAATTTCACCAATAAGCATGAGACCTATCCTTTTTATGTTTGCGAAGGTTTTTTGGTGAAGTTCAACTTGTTCTATAGCTTCTGCTAGAGTAAGGTGATTCTGGACCTCTAAAAGAGCTTTTATCCTTAGCTCCTTTTCTCTATCTTCCATGACTTTCCACCAGGCTTCAATATTTTGTAGAAGATGTTTAGGTAAAGTCATGTGGAGTCCACCAGGATGAAGATTAAATTTATGGAGGCAAAATGCTATGGCTTCTTCAAGTTTTCCTTTGTCTTCATCATTGGCTAGTTCATATCTTCTTCTAACAGAACCTAAATGCCCAAATTCTTTCAGTCTTGCCACAATTTCATCAATTGTGGGTTTGGCTTTTCTAGGTGGGTCCTCCTTTTCCATTTTACTAGTATTCTTCTTTCTAATCAGAGGAATTGTGTCATCGGTCTTTGTCTCTTCTAGTTCTTCCTCTTGGATGCTAGACGTTGGTTCTACTTTCTTCCTCCAACCCTTGGGCTGTTCTATCACTAGTTTCTTCTTTGGTGCGGGTGACCTTTTGTACACAATCTTGACTGGTGCCCTTTTTGAAAATTTTTGAAGAATCTCAGTATACGTGCCAAACCGATTGGCACTAAGATCCAAATTTGCATCATTTAGTGCATCAACATATGCCTTAGAAACCTTGGCAGAGATCTCGTAACCCAGCTCAGGAGCATACACATCTCTTGGTTCCACTACTTGAATGATGTAGTTGTTGGTGGTGACTAGAAAACATACATCGTCCTTGTAAAGGTCAACAATAGTTGATGGTACTCTTTCTCTTTTGTGCATCTTCAATTGAAACTCTTCAAAATAATCAATCATCACTTTGCTTAACTGATCTCCCAATTGGTTAGCCATTTCAGTGATTTGATGCATGAATGGTTTATCAGTTGTCCAAGTCACTTTACTGATACCTGGGAAGAAATCCAAGTAGAAAAACTATAAGCACATCAGGAGGATTCCATACTTCATGGATTTCTTTTTCACAATGCCAAGCCTCTTCATGTTTAGAGTAGCCATCAATTTTACGGTAGCGAAAGATGAGGCCATATTGCTAACCGATAATTTTCTTAGAGTAGCTTAGATCAATATTGCAAATAGTGATTCTCAGTGATCAAGGTGCGAGAAAAATGTTTAGCACAAGAATTCATAAATAATATAATAATAAGAGTGAAAACTTGTGAGTAATTCTCCTTTCTTTTATAGAGTTAGGTTATAACAGTAATTACCAAATGGTAACTATTTGTTAAATGACTATAGTAATAAATGTCTTACCTAACTTTAGTTTCCATTTTCCCAACCGGTTAGTCATAATTTGCCTTACCGGTTTTTCCTTGCAGACTGAGTGAGTCTGATTCTCACTAGTCATACTAGGAACGGTAGGGAATCCACCGGTTCCCTCTAAGCCTTGACAGATTAGTTTGCTGATGAAATATCACCATCAACAGATGGTGATATTTCCTTTGTCTTCTCTTTAGCAAGGCTCTTTGATTCTTTTTCTAACCAAATTTGTTTGACTGATTTCTTAGTCTTCTCTTCGCTGTTGGTTTTTTTCTTCAGGTTTGATCGGTCCCTTCTCCTTATTGGATAACTGGTTCCTGCACTCTTTGGATTTGTATCCAACTTTGTTGTAGTGATAGAAGACTACCCTAGTTGTCTTTCCTGGGTACGTTCTTCTTGTTTTGGTTGACTTGTCCCAAGAGCCATTGTAATTGTGTGATCCATGGTTCATACAGTTGACTGTACTCCGGTTCTTGTTTCTCTTGGTGAATACTAGTTTTGGGGATCTAAACTCCATTGTCTTGGATCTGCATTCTTCTACCTTGTGTCCAAATTTATTGCATGCATAGCAGTAGCCCTTGAAGCTTCCCCTGCTAATACTAGACATAGATATGGGACTGGACAAGCACTCACTGGTCTTGTGACCATCTTTATGATAGTTCTTGCAATGACTGTTATTGGTCCTTACCGGTGCATTTCTGTAGTTGTTAGTTTTATGACCCAGTTTCCCACAATGCTTACAAGATGTGTTAATGATATTCTTACCTTTTTGTGCTAGTGGTTTCTTCTTATCCTTCTTGATTGCATTTTCCCTAGAAGGCTCACCATTTTTATTGGTAACTTCACTAGCGAATCCAAGACCGGTTTGATCTTTATGCCTTCTTTGAGCTTTAAGTTGCTCATCAAGCTTGGTCAAGTTTTTATTGTATCTTTTCAAAATTTCATTTATTTCTTCAAGTTCATTCATTTGTTCCCTTAGTTGATACAATTCTAGAAATAGTCTATTGCATGCTTCATTCCTGTTATGCCAGCCTTTCTGCATGTGAGCATTTTCTTGGGTGACACTCTGCATGTCTTCTTGAAGTTGTAGGATGATAAGTTCATTTTCTCCTACCGCTTCCACTGCTTGATCCCTTGCTTTCTTAGAGGTTGTCAAGGACTTGACTGTTGAGTTCCTTTCATCTTCAGTTTTCTCTTTTTCTTGATTAGTTCAGTCATCCTTAGGGCATTGTCCTCTTGATCTCTCTTAAGATTAGAGATCTGATCAGTCAGGATCTGATTCTTGTCCATGAGTTTAGATACTGCCTCCTCAACTTCATAAGATCCACTCTTCCTAGAGAGTTCATCAATGGTTTCATTGTTCTCATTTAACTATAATGCTAGTTCCTTTCTCTTTGCAAGTGATCTCCTCAATCTATTCTCTAGAGATGTAATGATGTCATTGGCTTCTTCGAGCTATTTTTGATACTGGTAAACTTCCATGATCTTTCTCTGAAGCTATTAGGCTTGGTAGTATAGAGAAATGAGCTCTGCTACCAATTGTTAGTACTAAACCAATTACTAAGAGGGGGGGTTAATCAGTAACTATTATCTTTCTGCATGTTTAAAACTTGTAAACAAATCATTAAATGTAAAATAGAATATAGTCAATCATTCACAAGCATAAACAAATCACACAGATCAACTCAAGTATTTATACGTGGAAACCCTCGATTAGAAGGAAAAAACCATGGTGAGACAGAGCTCACAACTTCACTATCGCAGAATGAAGGCACCTTGTTAGGAGCTTACAAAAGCACTGATTGCAGTGCTACCCGGTTAAGGGATTTTACAAAGATTTGAACTCTATTAGGAGTTGCCTAGTTACAAGACTTTGAACATATACAAAGTTGTTACCTTGTTAGGGGATTTTACAAAGAGCCAATTAGGTTCACCCTGATAGAGGGATTTCAATATGCTTTCATTCCTTATATAAGTAATGATCTTATTTTGACACTGTCTATCAGATTAGATCATACTCCACTTCTCAGCGGTGGATGTCCCGTATAATCTAGCTTTTGACTTAAACAATAACTCAAATTGATCCATAAAATCTGGATCAGATCTATGTTGTAGTTAGACTGATATACCGTTATACCCGATTTGTCCATGTATGCTTCTTAAGACTGGTTCTGCGTTCTTGATTAGGTCTATCAGTGAATCTATCGAGATAGTCAACTGGTGCATACATTCTATTCTTCATATACCAGTGTTGTCTAAGTAATGTGAGTGACCGATGACCCTTTACCGGTGTGAGGTTTGTGAAAAACACTAATGACAACTTATATTGCTAACACCCACTTTATCTACAACCAAGGTTTTATTTTTCTTACTATCTCATGCCAACTTTTTTTTAGATCTTCCTTCAAGATCCTTCTTCTAATTCATATCAATTTCTATATTTTTCTTCTCTGAATAGTAACACTTTACAATGCTCATATTTCTTGTACTTCTCCCCTCTTCCTCCTTCAAGGGAATTAAAGTAAACTTCTCTCCATCTTTCTCTAGTGTGACCAAGTTACTTTTGCAATCATGGACAACTCCTCTATCATATTTACAAGGTCTACCTAAAAGAACATGATAAGAACTCATAGGTACCACATCACACAATGCTTCATCTTTGTAAGATCCAATGTTAAATTTCACCGACCATTGTTCTTTTACCTCCACCATATGATCATATTAGAACCAACTAAGCCTAAAAGGATAGGATGTCTCAGCCTCTTCAAACTAAGTTTCTTCACCATCTCTTCTGATACCAAATTATCATTACTACCACTATCCACAATAACCTTATAAAATTTACCTCCTGATTTATAAATAGTCCTAAATAAATTCCTCCTTTGTATCAGTCCATCTTCCTTCTTACTCAACATGACTCTCCTAATCATAAGATAATATCCCATCTTGGGTTCTACCATATTCTCCATAAGTTCATCATTAGTCTTCTCCTCATGTGCCAGAAGATTATGTTTACCCAATATTTTTCTAGGTCCTTTAGAACATTGAAAATCTATATGTCCTAAGCCACCACATTTGAAACAAGTTCCTTTGAATTCCTTTCTAGCACTTCCTTTCCTAAGTGTCCTTTGGTCATGTCTTTCTTATCCAATGATGTGCTTCTCTTTTTCATTTCTACTCACTTGCTTCTCCTTTCCTCTGGGATTGCTCTATCTTTTCTTTAAATTATATTCTACCTTTAGTGAATGTTGATAAAAATACTCCATTATATAAATCCTTAACATACTCAGATCATCCTAAATATTAAATCTCAGACCATTAATATTATATCTAGCCACCTTTTCCTTAGATATCTCTTCGTGTCTAGATCTGATTGTCATCTTGTGGAATTCCTCGGTATATTCTTTCACACTCATATCCTTCTACTCAAAATTATACAATTTCTTGAATAATTATAGCTCATAACCCATAGGAATGAATTTGGCCTTCAATATTGAAACCATTACTCTCCATCTAGTGATCTTTACTTCACCATTTTCCTCTCTATCTTTCTGCATTTCTTTCCACCATAAGGTAGCACGAACCTTCAAATTAGTCTATACTAGAACCTAACCCTTTGTGGATCTTTGATATCTTCAAGCTAAAATTAATCTTCCATCTCTCCAATCTGATCTATCAAATCCTTGGTATGTAAAGAATTGGAGAAATTAGAAACCTTCATCCTATGAATTTTACTTACTTGTGCCATAACTCTCAACAATATTTCTTTATCTACAGGAACCTCGGTATCTATAGTCTCAAGATCTTTAGTAGCTTTCTCATATTCCTCCTCAGTCTTAGGATTCCTTTGCAATCCAACCAATGTATTGCATATATCATTCCTAATTTCATTTTTAAAGTCCTCCATCATTTTCTCTAACCTTTCAGGTTTCATCCTTCTATGTGGCATATTCTGAATCCTTAGGTGCAACTACCTTAGCTTCAGAGATTTGATTACAAGGATTCACTTGCCTCTCTCTGAGTTATATTTGAAAAAAATGGTAACCTGCCTCCAACTTAGTGATTTGTTCACCTTTAGGATACCCAAAAACCCAACATGGTTAATAACCAACAACAAATCCTCTACAATCCCCTTGTGCAAGTCCTTTGTAATTATGGGTAGACCACACTCTACCATGCCACAATAAACACATATAAGAATTCACAAGCTCATGAGATTAGATTTGCTAACACAAGAACAACAACCTTACTCTAACAACATCTGAAACAGTCATGACAGGAGTCCCCCAATGGAGATGGTCCAAACCATGCAACAAGAGTCAAAATAGTGGACATCAAATACTTAAGATCATCAAGAACTCAACAATGAACTGAAAACATGCAAAATCCCACATTTACATTTTTATAGTCTCCAATATTTACATCTCATTGGCCTAAAACATGTGTTAGAATAAATGAGAGGGGGGTGAATCAGTTTTCTAGTGTCCCAAAACAAAATGTATAATTCAAAACAACTTCTATTTCTGCTCCTCGGTAAGCAATAATTACTTTCACTGTCTGTGCTTTTACTGATTACCAGTCTAATACCATAATAGTTACCAATCAAATCTAACATGTAACATGTAAAGTATGATAACAAACAAATATCACAATCAACACATAACATAAGAGATTTAACGTGGAAACCCTGTAAAGGGAAAAACCACCTGGGACTGGCAACCCAAAAATTGTTCACTCTTCTGAAGTGAGGTCAGTTAAGACCCAACCCTGTTAAAGGTTTACAAACACACTGTCAAGTGTGACCTTGTTAGAGGATTTTAGACTAGAAGTTATCGTCCAACCAGCATTCACTATGGGGTTGACAAGATAACAATGTTCATTCTATGAATGATACATCATAAGACTTTCAAAGTCCACTCGGTTAAGAGATTTTGACTGTATACAATGGTTAAATATGTAACAGTAAATGATCTGCTTTAATACAACTTCAATTTCAGATTACAGATTAATATTCAGTCCTTACAAATCCTTCTGATCAATATTTCACTTTAGATTCAATACTGTATCAACTTACTGTCTGTCGGTAATTGCTCTTTGTAGCTTGGTAATTGTTTTGCAGCTCAATTCTTACTTAACCAGTATGATCAGAATGCATGAAAACCTTGTTCACGTGATATTCCTATAGTTTCTACTTCTTCTAGCGTCCTCCCATAATGAAATTCTAGTCTCTTATATAAACGAGTAAATCATTTTCTTCTCCTCCATCAGATTTTTCTGCCTAACCACATTCATAGATTTTTCCACTTCAAAATTTCTCAGCTGATGTGTCAATAACACATTTCAATCTACTCTGTTAGATCTTCCTTTAATTTTGTTAGTCATCGATCTTCATAAGAAACATTATCTGTTATCACTGAAATCAAGGTACTTTATAACTCATCAATCTTATCGGCTAAACTAATCATTTAGTTCATTCTGTTCCACTCGGTTAACAAAGAAATGCGCCGGTGAACACTACTCAGTTAATACTATGATCAGTATACACTACACTTCATTGGTGTATACTAGAATTGCTTCATTTACCGACAACACTGCTTTGTGTCTTTCAGCTCTATACTTCATCATAGATGAATGCAACATAATAAAGTCAATATCATCAAGTCATAGACTCATCAACAAGTTACTCAATGTGTTCCTTATCCTCATCTGTCATGTACATCTTTCCCCAGGTAAATTTCTCTGTTCTTCATCTCTTTCACCTTTCTTCAGATGTCTCGGTATAGTAACTTACAAGATAAGTGCTATCAAACTAGTTGACATCAATGAAAACATAATACTGATTTAATCATATTACATATCTAATTAGCAACTCCTCAGTGATCTTTAATAATAGATTCTTCAACCAGATTCCAAATCAGTTGTAGTCGAACAATCTCTCCCTTTGGCATTGATGGCAACTCAAGTAATATGAAATGTACCATACACATACCAAATATATATTCTACAACTTTGGGAACAAAATGTTGTCAGTCAAATAGACTTAATATGTTTAATCACTACATTACTAAACAACATTAGATAATACAGCTTTACCATTCTGTAGTTGTGATCTTTTCAGTTTTCTTTGTTACTGCTTCTGTTCTCTGTAACTGATCTTCAATACTCTGTCTCATTCAGATTTTCTCTCCCTTAGATAATTCTCATCGGTGCTTGTCCCTTTTCATATTATTTATCTCTCCCTTTGAAAGCAATGCCAAAGAAACAAATAAACAAACAATTATGTCCTCCTTTGTATCTTTGTATACTGATATTCCAATCGGTTCAAGTTCTCCAAATTTAATCACAACGTTGAACATGATTCAAAGTGTGAACTATGCTGCATCAACATGAATGATCTTCTCATAAAAGTAGGTTGGTGCAACAACCAGATCACCTTAGTGACCGATAGATAGGGGACAGACCCCAAGTCTAGTCCTCAAGTATTCAAATGTGTCCTTCAGTAGAGGCTTTGTAAAAATATCTGCAAGTTGTTCTTTAGATGTGACAAATTCTAACTTCACTTGCTTCTGTTGCACTTGTTCTCTTAAGTAATGATACTTAATAGATATATGCTTTGTCTTAGAGTGCATCACAGGATTCTTTGAAATATTAATAACACTAGTGTTGTCACAATATATAATCACCAGGTCAGTGATTACCTCATTCATCCCTTCCAACACTTGCTTGATATATGCAATGTTTGAATAGTTAGTAGTAGCAACAACATACTCTGCTTCAGCTATAGATTGAGAAATACAAGCCTGCTTTTTACTTGTCTAGGTTACAAGTCTTTCACCAAAGAAAAATGTTCCTCTGGTGGTGCTTTTTCTAACATCCACATTTCCAACCCAATCAGCATCGGTGTAAACTTTCAGTTCAAACTTCCCTTCCTTAGGATACCATAATCCATAATTTTCTATTTTCTTCAGGTATCTTAAGATCCTTTTTGTAGCTATCATGTGTGATTCTCTAGGATTAGCATAAAATCTTGCAACAATACCCACAACATGTGCTATATCTAGTCTACTGTGAACTACGTACATTAACTTACCAATCATGGATCGGTAAAGTGTCTGGTTTACTTCTGTAGTTTCATCCTCCTTTGCCAATTTGCATCCAGTAGCCATCGGTGTTCCCACAGGTTTAGCATCTTCCATGCCAAATTTCTTCAGTACTTCCTTTATGTATTTAGATTGTGTGATGAATATTCCATCACTCAGCTAAATCACTTGTAGTCCAAGAAAGAACTTAATCTCTCCAAACATAAACATTTCAAATTTCTTTTGCATTTCATCAGCAAATGTCTTGCATACAAGATCTGAGCTTCCAAAATAATATCATCAACAAATTTGTCAATAATGATAATAGTATCATCAGTATCACCTTTCATATACAGATTGTTGTTTTCACTTGTTCTAACAGATCCAATACTTAACAAGTATGTAGTCTTTCATACCATGCTCTAGGTGCTTGCTTCAAGCCATATAAAGCTTTATGTAATCTACATACCATGTCTTTATTGTTGGGATCAAAAAATCCTTTAGGTTGTTTGATGTAGACCTCTTCTTCAAGTATACCATTCAGAAATGCTGACTTCACATCCATTTGATAGACTTTGAATTTCTTGTGTGCAACATATGCAAGTAGCATTCTAACTCCTTCCAATCTAGCAATAGGTGCAAATGTTTCACCATAGTCAATGCCTTCTTCCTATGCATATCCCTTGCATACCAATCTAGCTTTATTTCTTGTGACTTAACCATTTTCATTCAATTTATTCCTGAATATCCACTTAGTACCAATAAAATTCTTATCTTTAGGTTGGGGTACTAAGGACCAGGTTTTGTTCTTTTCTATTTTATTTATTTCCTCCTTCATTGCATTAACCCATTCTTCATTCTCTAATGCAACTTTCACATTTTTAGGTTCAAATTCACAAACTAGACATATACCTTGTCTTGTTTTGCTTCTAGTTTGCATTCCAACATTTTTGTCTCTGATGATTTGTGTCTCAGGATGATGTCTTCTAACAAAACTAGCCAGAACTTGATTTCTCCTTTCTTGCTCATCCTACTCAGGGTCATTTCCTTGCTCAGTAGCTCCATCTTGTCCATCGGTTTGTGTTGCTTGTTGTCCTATATTATTTCCCTGTTGACCGGTTGTCATAGCTTGCGGTGTTGGTAGATACTCTAGATGTTCAATGTAAGTGAATCTACCATAGTCTTTTAGTTCCTTTGTACTTTCCTCTATGTTCTTGTCATCAAACTCATCAACACAAACATTAGTACTTTCAACTATCTTATTTGTAACCTTATTCAAACATTTATATGCTTTACTTGTAGAGGAATATCCCAGAAATATCCCTTCATCTCCTTTAGAATCAAATTTTCCATTTCTTTCATCTTTCAAAATAAAGCATTTACTTCCAAAAATCCTGAAATAACTTACAGTAGGTTTGTGTCCAAACCATAGCTCATAAGGTGTTCGGTTGGTGTCCTTCAGTTGTACTCAGTTAAGAACATATACAGATGTACTGACATCTTCCCTCCAATATGTCTGAGCAACATTCTTCTGTATCATCAATGTTCTAGCACAGTCAATTATAGACTTGTTCCTTCTTTCAGCAATGCCATTTTGCTGAGGTGTCCTTGGTGCAGAGACCTGTCTTTTAATTCCATGCTCATTATAGAAATTAGTAAATTCATCAGAGATAAATTCACCTCCTCTATCAGATCTTAAGCATTTTATTTCTTTTCCAGTCTCTTTCTCTACCTTAGCTTTATACCACTTAAACATTTTAAAGGCTTCATATTTCTCTTTCAGGAACATAATAGTCATCAGTCTAGTATAATCATCAACAAAAAGAATAAAATATCTATCACCAGAACAACTCTGATTTCTCATAGGACTACATAGGTTAGTATGAACCAACTCAAGTATCTTCTTTGTTCAGTAGTCTTTACTTTTAAAACTAGAATTAGTCATCTTACCTTTCTAACATTCATGGCACATGGCATGATCAGGTTTTGTCAAGTTAGGCAATCCTCTAACTCTTTTCTTTTTACTAATCTTGATCATGTTGTCAAAGCTCACATGGCATAACCTTTTGTGCCACAACCAAGCATCTTCATCCTTTATTAACAAACAAGAAGACTGAACCATATCAAGATAGAATAGATTACCTCTGGATTGTGTACTAGTTTTGACAAGTCTTCCTCCATCATCATAAATTCTTACCTTTCTACTCTCAAAAGCAAGTCGGTGACTTGAGTTGTTCAGCTGAGCCACACTTAACATATTATAGTTCAATCCATCTACCCAGTATGCATTTTCACATTGTATTCTGTCATTGATCATCAGCAAACCTTTACCTCTTACCATACAAGGTGCATCATTTCTCATTCTCACAGATCCTTCATTATATTCAACAAGATGATCAAACTTCTCTACATCACCGGTCATATAATGTTTACAACCACTGTCTATGATCCGTGTATCATTTTTTCTTACTTTAGAGATCAGTGCTATCTCTTCATGTTTCTCTTCTTCCTCTGAGTCATCTTTCATTGCAACAAATACAACTTCTATGTCATCATCAGAATCAGATTTAGTTTCAATATCTTTGGCTATGTAACATACCTTTTTTCCTTTATCATCTCAGTTGTCTCTGTTGTTGTGTTGGTAGCCTCTGTTGACTCTTCTCCCATGGCTTCCTTCAGATCGGTCTTTGGATCTATCATCATCTTTCTTCTGAGGACATCTAGCAGTGATGTGACCAACTTCTTTATAGTTAAAACATTCCAAAGGTAGCTTACCGCTATACCTTTCTTTTCCTTTGGGAAATCTTCTGGCCATAAGGGCTTCGAGCTCATCAAGTTCATCATCAGTATTACTATCACTATCATAATTCTTACTATTCCTGCTAGAATTTCCAATCTTTAAAGAAGACATGAAAGAAGATTCAACAGAAGGAACAACACTATTATCAAAATTATTTAATTCAAAGGTTGTAAGTTTACCAATCAGAGTGTCAAGAGTAAGGTTGGATGTAGCTCTTGTTTCATGAATTGCAGAGATCCTGATTGCATAAACTGGTAGCAAAGTTGCTTATCATTGTTTCATCATCAATCACTCCATTAGATGCTCTAATATCATGTAACACCTCTTTTAGTCTATTTGAGTATTGTACAATGTTCTCACCTTCTTTCATTCTCATATCATCAAATCTGCCTCTTAGGCTTTCAGCTCAGGTTCTTTTGACATTCAAATCTCCACTGTATATTAGATTTAATTTGTCCCACATCTTCTTAGTAGTATCACAACCCTTGATGGCTTCAAAATTTCTCGGCTGATGTGTCAATAACACATTTCAATCTGCTCCGTTAGATCTTCCTTTAATTTTGTTAGTTGTCGATCTTCATAACAAACATTATCTGTTACCACTGAAATCGAGGTATTTTACAGATCATCAATCTTATCGGCTAAACTAATCATTTAGTTCATTTTGTTCCACTTGGTTAACAAAGAAATACATCGGTGAACACTGCTTGGTTAATATTGTGATCAGTATACACTACACTTCGTCGGTGTATACTAGAATTGCTTCATTTATCGACAACACTGCTTTGTGTCTTTCAGCTCTATACTTCATCATAGATGAATGCAACATAATAAAGTCAATATCATCAAGTCATAGACTCATCAACAAGTTACTCAATGTGTTCCTTATCCTCATCTGTCATGCACATCTTTCCCCATGTAGATTTCTCTGTTCTTCATCTCTTTCACCTTTCTTCAGATGTCTCAGTATAGTAACTTACAAGATAAGTGCTGTCAAACTAGTTGACATCAATGACAACATAATAATGATTTAATCATATTATATATCTAATCAGAAACTCCTCAGTGGTCTTTAATCATAGATTCTTCAATCAGATTCCAAATCAGTTGTAGTCCAACAACATGTAGCTTACATACTTTCAGCATACATGCTTGATTATAATAGAAATCTAGATCCAAACCCTAGTGTTAACTTTCCAAATTTTTTCTACCAAAAATATGCCAAATAAAGATAAAATACCTCAATATATAGAACTTTTCATTGCATATGTCGGCCAACCTCCATCACATTTTCCAAGAACAAGAAAACATAATATAGAAATATAGGTCAAGGCCCAAATCATAAGGATCTCAATGCCAAGATGTTGAAATAACATGAAACATAAGAGGAACGTTGGCCAAAGACCAAAGATCATCATGATATGGACCACAAAGTTTTTCCAACCAGGAAATTACTTTACAAGATCGAAAAACTCCAAGTGACCACTAGAACATGTAGAGAACATAGACCTGCACTTGAATCTAAGATATCTCCACTTTGAAGTATCATATTGAGGTATGAACCAAGACATAAGTAAAACATGATGTCTAGAACATATCCCGACGTTCACAACTATAAATGATCCACCTACAAGAAACACAACTAAAAACACTAAAACTAGCTAAAAAGAACAAATTATGGGTAAAAGCACAATCAGGTGTCACCTTTTAGGCTAACTTATCAACACTACTGAATTTTAGTATTTCTAACTCAAAATTAATTTTGGTCAAATATATGGTCTAGCTAAATTCATTCTAGCTAAGTTAGACAAGTGCTTTAACTTTTCCAATTGGAAATATCTATTAAATGCATGTTTTATACCACTTTGGGTCCAATTACCATAAAAATAAAATTATTTTAGACAAGTGGCATTTCAATAACTCCTAATCTTTTTAATGATATTTAAAATAAAATAAAAAATACCATTTTGTAGATATCAGAGTCAAGAATACCCTCATATAGATTTTATAGTGTTTTAATTAGACAGTTTATTGTAATTAAAAAATATTGCAAGTAGGTATTTTAATAGTCAAGGAGATGTTGATTCAGAGAAAGAAAAAAATAGTAAATCATATTAAATAAATTTGAAAAACATATGGTGCACTAGAGGAGAGAGTCATCTTCAAGAATATATATTTCTTTTTTTGAGTGGGATAGATTTTTTATGAAAAATATACATTGTGAGTTGAAAAGTGTCAATTTCAGTGAGTTGGAATTTGAATTGTTATAAAAGAGAAAATATAGGTCACAAACCAATTTTATTTCTTCATGCACAAGATATATATGTCATCTATGACATATTTTAAAATGAGGGGAAAAAATGTTTATTTACATATAATTTTTTGGTGGGAACTAGACCCCTAATTTTAGCATTTTTCAGCAAGTGAAAAATCATCTTTAAAAATTTTAAAAAACATATCAATTCTTATTAAAAAAAAAATAAAAAAATATTAATCATAAACTTCATGCGTTTTATCACATTTAATTAGTTTACATCATCTTTAAATTCCAAACATAAATGTCATTTTTATAATATTGAAGTTGAACAACTTTGATTTTGTTAGCCTTTTCCTTTGTAAAAGGTTGACAACTTATTGTGCTTTTACCCTTATGACAAACTAAAAGGAAATATTTTTGGGTAATGCAAGATTTCCAACATCCCAAGGATGCTCCTACGTCACCTTTATTGATGATTTTTCTAGATACACTTGGGTCTACTTTATTCTTAAAAAGGAGAATTTTTTGAAAGATTCTAAGAATTCAAGGCTCCCACTAAGAACTAATATGGGAAGTTTTTCAAGATTCTATGCATTGATAGCAGAAAATTAGATGTGAAACAACACTTTGAACAATTTTGTACTCTTAAAGGCATATATATTCAACATAGTGTCACCTATACACCTCAAGAAAATGGTGTAGCAGAGAGGAATAATAGGTCCTTAAAGGAGATGACTAGCTGCATGATCCATGTGATTTCCTTTACACCTGAGTATTGGGTTGAAGATATAAATTATGTTTTTCACATTCATAATAGAGTTCTACATAAGGAATTGAAGGGTATTACTCCCTTTGAATCTTGGTGTGGTAGTAAACTTGTTGTGTGACACTTTAGAGTTTTTGGCTCCTCAGCATGGTCCCACATTCCTTTCAAGAAGTGCAAGGCCCTTGAACCTCAGAGTCAAAATTATATATTTTTTGGATGGTGTTAAAGGGTATCAAATTATGGATTTTAAGACATGAGAGCTCTTTGTTGAGAAAACTGTGCAATTTGAGGAAATCTTCTCTTTCTCTTCCTCACATCTTCCTTCCTCCACTATGGAAATAGATAGTGACTCAGATGATTTTCCTCCAGCTGCCTCTACTCATAGAGTTGATCATGAGGCTTCCTCTTCCTTTTTTAAATTTTAGATTCTGGGGATGGTGAATCTTATCCTTCATCTCTACATAGGCCAATCTAGGCCTGCCAAACAAGTTTGAGTCCACAGGAACACTTGTTTGAGATCCCTTAGATAGTCAAAAGACTCGGTCAAAACATCAGAATATTCCACATTCTTTCATTGCCATAGATTTGGATCCATGAACATTTCATGAAGCATAAAAAATTTCTAAGTGGTATTAAGCAATGGAGCAAGAGTTCAACACCTTAATTCAAAACAAAACATGGGATATTATTCCACTTCCAAAGGGAATAAAACTAGTTTGATGTAAGTCGATCTATCGAACTAAGTTTGCAGTGAATGGATTAGTTGATAAATTAAAATCACGGCTTGTGGAAAAAGGGCTTTGACAAGTTCTTTGTATTGACTACATTGAGAGCTTTTCCCTTGTATTCGAGATGAACTCCATTCTCCTGTTACTTGCATTACTACAACTCAAGGTTGGATTATACATCCAATGGATGTAAAGAGTGCATTTCTTCATGGGGATCTACATGAGGAGATTCACATGGAGAAACAAATAGGATTTACTTAGGGTTTTTTATTGGTTTGCAGATTGAGGAAGTCTCTCTATGGCCTCAAACAAGCATCTCAAACTTCATATGCCAAGCTAGACTCCTTTCTTCTCTTTGTTGGGTTCTCTAGATGTCACTCTGATCTGAATGTATCCATTTTGAGATAGTAAGATTATGTTCTTTTTCTTCCTCTTTATGTTATTGACTTAATTGGCATTGGGAGAACTTCATCCATAATTGTAAGTGTCAAGACCTCTCTACACAATCAGTTTTCCATGATTGACTTGGGTCTCTTCCACTATTTGCTAGGGATTGAGATCAAACTAACTTCTTCTAGGGTCTCTCTTGCACAACCCAAGTAAACTCTTGATATTTTATCTTTTTTTCACCTAGCTGATTGTAAGCAGGCACCAAATCCCTTTCTATACAGGGTCAAGCTTGAGGCAAAGTATTCTATACCATTGGTCATTGCTACTTTGTATTGTTAGCTTGTTAGTAGCCTCATCTACCTGATTCATACTCAACCTAAATTTTTGTTTGTAGTTGGCATTATTTCACACTTCATGAAGGATCCCCATGAGCTTTATTGGAATTCTTCCAAACACATCTTGCACTACATACAAGACACTCATAGTTATAGTATTTTCTATGGAGTAGACACTAGTTCAAACTTGATTGGATACACTGATTCATATTGGGTTGGTGATCTCGAGGATTGCAAGTCCACATCTAGCTATAGTTCTCACCTTGGTTTTGGTCCTATTTATTGGTAGAGAAAGAAGCAACATGTCATTTCTCTTTCTTCTACTTAGGGTCAATATTAAAGAGCCATTAATGTTTCCACTGAGGCTATTTGGCTATAAAATATCATGACCGAACTTGGCATCACTTTTCATAAGCCATCAATCATCTACTATGACAACCAAAGCACCATCCAGATCTCAAACAAACCAATTCATCATTAGTGAACCAAACACATTGAGATCCACATGCATTATCTCAAGGAGATGATTCAAGAGAAGGTCATTGATTTGGGCTACTATCCTACAACAGATCAAGTTGCAGATATATTCACAAAATCCTTTACTAAGAGTAGATATGTTCATCTACAATATCTCTTAGGGGTGAGAAGAATACCTTCTGGGGGGGTCACTTAGACCTTTTTATTTCATCCTCTCATGAGATGGTTTTTTCCCACTAAGTTTTTCCCTTTTAAACTTGAGGTGATATTTTTTACATGGGCACATTTTTTAGCTTATTAGTTGGGACCCATCTTTAATTAAATTTCTTGTAAGTTCCACTTAAGGGGGGTGTTAGTACAAATAAGGTACTTTATCTAGCTAGTTCATTTGGTTATCCACTTAGGTCATTTTCACATATTATTACTTAAGCTTAATTATGGACCATATGAGATATTTACCACTTTTTGTCTCATATCATAAAGGATAATACACTTGTCACAATCTTATGATACTTATCCACTTTAGGTCTCATACCATAATATTGAGACACTTGTCATGATATTGTGGTATCTTATCTCTTCCCTTGGCCTATATAACCAAGGGCTTTTCTTTTTAATCTCACTTGTAGTGCTTATTAAAAGCTTTTCATTCTCTTGAGTAGAATACAATTTATTCTTTCTCATATTTGATTTCTCTATTTTCTTTCCTTCATTCATTTGTATCTTAGGTACGATTTTTATCCAAATCACACACACAAACACATCTAGATGTGTGTGTGTGTATGCATGTATATATTATACATATATATGTATATATATATATATATATATATATATATATATATATATATATATATGTGTGTGTGTGTGTGTGTGTGTGTGTGTGTGTGTGTGTGTGTGTGTGTGTGTGTGTGTGTACATACATACATACATACATACATACACACACACACAGATATACATATGTATGTATGTATGTATGTATATATTTATACACACATGTATATATATGTATATATATGTATTGTATCATCTTAAAATGGAAGCACTTCCATGATAAGAGCATTTAGCCCTCTGAGTAAGTGGTCGGGGGTCATGTTAAGTGCCTTGACTAGGGCTTTGCATGTATTTGGCTTTCTCCCCGCTTTCCACTTCTTTCTTGCACTTGATTTCTTCATTCTAGGTGAAATTAGGGATAGGATCTCAAGGATTCTCCTGAATTTCCTTCTTTCGTGGCTCTATTTTTTAGGTAGGACTTATAGATAGGTCCTCCTGGCCTTCATCATAGTTATCATAGGATTTTATGCTTATCCTTGGCATTCTATCCCTATCTGATATCATTTCTAGGTCTCTGGGCATCCCCGGGACCTCCTGTCTTGGTTATGACTGGCTCTGGGACTAGGGTCAGATTCAAGATCAAACCTGACTAGGTCAGGATCAAGCTTGAACCTGACTAGGCTAGGTTTGAACTTAAACCTGACTAGGTCAGTCCCAACCTTGATTTTTCCCCCTTCCTTCAAATTTCCAGAATCCTTGATTTTTGGGCATCGGGATATTTATTTTCCTGCCTCTGGGTTGGCCATTTTGGGTTTTAGGATGGTAAATCATCTAATTGCATTTAATCTAGGTATATTTTCTAAAGGTTAGGACCTAATTGGAATTTAATTCTCCAAGGTGGCCCCTCTAGAGGATTGTGCCCTAGTTCACTATAAACGGAGGCCTTCCTCTCTCATGTTCATATCCACAATCAAGAAATTGACATCCATTATTCACATCTCATCTCAAGTGCAAGCAAGTCTTCAAGCATTCAAGTTTTCAAGCATCTATCCATCAAGGAGATCCATTGTTAGCTATTAAAGGATTCAATCTCTTTGGAGCCCCCTTTGATGATCCATCCTTCTATATTCATTCAAGCCTTCTCATATGCAAAGATCAAGTCAAGATTGGTGTTGAAGATCAAATGCAATTGATTGGAGACATCTTACATTCATTCTACATCCATTGAAGCATTCTTACTTGTGGATTTGAGGATTCGAATCCTCTACAAGGACTTCAACATAAGCAAGGTGATTTGTTTCAATTACTTTGTTTATGCACACTATATTTCAATTCAATTTCAAGGTTAATTCCTAAATTGGGGTTTGACCAAGGCAAACCCCCCATACAAAAAAAAACCCCCATTTTCTTGTAGGTACAGGTGCAGGATTTCAGATCCGAGAGAGAATTTGGATACCCTTTTCGATGAACTTCCAAGATCCACAAACAGAATTAGAATCAGCCTTCAAATAAAGAATGTAGTATTTGACCTTTTATGAGGGTTAAACTCGACCTGAGCTCATCTTGGAGAAAGATTTCTGGGTTTTCTCTATCTCAGCATTTCTAGTCCAAAATAGGTTGCAAAATTGCCCGAAAGTACACACAGCAATCAAAATTTGACATTTTCTAGATCTGCCCTAATTTGAGGTTAGTATTTGTTTTTCAATTACTTCAAATCCTAAAGACTTCAATTCAACCATAGGGAAACATAGGGTTATTCTCTCTCTCTTTCATATTCTCCATAGATTGATTCGATTGTGTATTAACCTTTTCGTTGATCAAATTGGATTTCTCCTTTGGGAATTTGGATTTAGGAGTAGATCTCATATTTCCCCACACATCTATCTATCCACTCTCTCACATATTTGAATAGTGGTGGATCCATTTTTTTTCACTATTCATTTTGGTGAACCCGACTAGGTTACTCTCTTTCTTTTTGGTGTTAGATTTCCCTTTGTCTTATTGTGTGTGTTCACCTTCACTATTCATTTTGGTGAACCTGACTAGCTTACTCTCTTTCTTTTTGGTGTTAGATTTCCCTTTGTCTTATTGTGTGTGTTCACCTTCACTATTCATTTTGGTGAACCCAACATACTTACTCTCTTTTCTTTTGTGGAATTGGATGCCTTATTGTGCTTTCCTTTTATCTTGTTAGTATTAGATTTTTCCTTTGTGTTAGATCTTGCATGCTAATTAGATTTCATATTCATGCTTTATATGTTCTTAGTTTAGTTCATTTAAATTACATTAGTTTGTGAGCTTTACTACCACTAGTCCTACTTATAACATTCCAGTTAGAAGAAGTCGTAGACTCATGGGTGCCTTTGATCCTGACTCTTCCTCTCCTTTCCTTAGGATCTCAGATGATAACTTGATTCTTCATGATTCTAATCCTACAATAGAGCAAAACTCTTCTCACTCATCTCATGATGAGGATGATGCTTTAAGAGTTCCTCCTGAACAAGTCGAAAAACTTTCAACTGAACTTGATAAAATGGGTAATTATCTTATTTAAGAGAACCATAATCAAGATTCCATTCAAGCTATAGAGGCTCTTAAGAAAGTTCTCCATGATACTGATCAAGGTGTTAGCCTCTTGTGTGGTATTACTCACCTTGTGCATTCAAATGTTAAACCTTTAGTTCAAGAAGCTCAAGACTTAGGGTTGATTCCTCCTATCACTGGTGTTGAACCTCCTTCTAATCCTTTATCTAGTATTCCTACCTATACTCCTTCTTTGGTGACTATGATGGTTCCCTCTATTCCTATGAGTGTTCCTTCTATGTCCCTTCCTACATCACAACCTTCATATCATAATGTTCCTTTTACTTATTCCAATCTGCTTCCAACTACAGTTCCTAGTGTTCCTCTAGTTGTGTCTTCTATTCTTGTAGCTTCTTACACTTTACCTAGTGTGTCTAATGTTGCTACTCCTCCCATTTCCTCTAATGATTCAACAATCATCAGTTTGGCTCAAACTATGTCATCCTTACAACAACAACTTGCTTCCTTAACTCAAAACAAGTTTAGTATTCCTGCATGTGACATAGGAAGTCCCTTGTCCTGGGATATTATTCATACTCCTATTCCTTAGCAAGGTGAGATGCCTCATCTTGAGAATTATAATGGAAAAGGAGATCTTGTTCATCATGTTAAAATATTTCAAATCCTTTGTAGTGATTATGCTCACGACCATAGGATTTTAGCCAAACTGTTTGCTAGAACTTTCCATGACAAGGCCTTACAATGGTATTGTTCCTTTCCTCCTTAGTCTATTGATTCCTTTCTGCAACTTGCTAATGCCTTTATTCAACAATTTCAAAACAACATTGGCCCGCAAGTGTCTTTGACTGATTTGATGCATTGTAAACAAAGTGCTAAAGAAAAATTGACTGAATTTATTGGTAGATTTAAGCATTTGTATGCTCAGATTTCCTATCCTGTTCCTGATATGGATATTCAACATATGTTTATTTCAAATTTGCAAAAGGATATTAGAGATAAGATTCTGCTTACTAAATTTACCTCTTTCCAACAACTTTGTGCGGCGCTTCACCATTATCAATTACAAGTGAGTCAATTTGAGAGAAACACTCTAATGGCTCATGTTCTAGTTGATAAGAGTGATGTTACTCCTAATCCAAACAAATTTAAAAAATTCAACAACTACGTCAAGATAAACAAACAAATGAATGCAGTTGCTGATCAAGTTGCTGTTGCATCTCACAATGCCACTTCTGCATCAATTGCTTTTCGATTAAATCATACGTTTACTCCTCTTTCTAAATCTTTACATGTTATTATGAATAGGTTGTTAACTACTAATATGATTACTTTACCTCATATTCGACCTCTTTTACCTGTCACGATTGCCTCTAAATCTTTTGATCAAAATCCTTTTTTTTCAATATCATCGTCAGAATGGTCATGATACTAAGAAATGTTATTCTTTAAAACATAAGGTTCAAGACTTAATTGATTCTAAGGCTTTATCTGTTGATAATCTTGATGGTAGTGGGAACAAATCTATCTCTCCTCCTAATCAAAACCTTCAAATCTATACGAACCCTTTACCTACGCATGATACTAATACTATTGCTCAACAATATGCTATGAAAATTGTGTATGATTCAAAGATGGATGATCTCAATCATGTTGTTAATCAAGTGGAGCATGCTGATCAATCTGTATCTCCACTTCAACCTCAAGTTCAATCTCAACCTCGACCAAAACGTAAACCTAAAATGAAAACTCAACCTAAACCTTGACAACAATTTAAGAATAAAAGACCCGGGAACTTTTGATTACCTTTGATGACTCTGAGGCTATTAAAGCTCCCGATGGTCCCCTTTACATTGCTACTAGGATTTCTCAAAAACCTACTTGTGGTTGTCTTATTGATCCTACATCCTTAGTCAATGTTATCACTGAAGAAAATCTTTTTATGAAAAGCTTACAATGTGACTTTTATGATACATCAGATGTGTGGATTCAAACTTTCAATGGTTTTCTTTATCCATCCTTTGGTTCTATTACATTACCAGTTGAACTTTGTGGAAAAATTGTGAACACTACCTTTGTTGTTGTTCCTACTTCTGATCAATTTCAAGTTAAGCTAGGTTTGCCTTGGTTGAATGCCATGCATGCTATTGCTTCACCTATCCATAAGTGTCTTAAGTTCATTCATGATGAAGAAGTAAATATGATTAATCATAGTTTATATCAACCTTCTAGGCCTAGAGATTGTGCTGCTCTAGATTTCTTTTGGCCTTCATTGCCTAATTCATGTCCTCCTTGACCTGATAATAATTTTTGATCATATCAAGCTTATAAACATCATAAGATTCTTGAATTAAGCATACCTCCTATTGATCTTAATCGTGGTCTTTTACCTATACCTTCTATACCTCCTTTAACTATGACTTCTAGCTATGTTAATCAAGTTCCTTCTACCAAACCTATCAAAGATCCTATGATTATTTCTCCTATGGTTAATAATCCTACCAATCTTCCTAAAGAACCTATGAAGGATCCTATGATTGTTCCTCCTAGTTCTCAACCTATTTCAAATAAATCAAAACGTAATCAATCTACTAATGAACATCGTAAAAAGTGTTGTGCTCATGCTAAAGCTCAAAGATCTTTACTTTCCTTAGATAAACCTATGCATAATGTGGTAGAATAGATTGTTACTAATAATGATGTTCACATGCATGATTATGACAATTTTATTCGTATCTTAGATCCTATTTTGATTAATTTGGATGAAGAAGATACTCTTGATGATACTGATGATGTTAATGATGAATATGAAACTAAATTGACATCGACATTGATTTACCTAATATGCTTTCCTCCTAATTAATTCTTACACCTAGTGTCAAACATTGTGATTCTCAAGAGGATCCTTGTTTGGAACTGGCTATCATTCCTACTATGTTGGATATATTCCCTCTTGTGAGTCACCCACCTTCCCTAAATGATATACAACGAGATGGGGAGAGTAGGTGGCACACTTAATTGGCTTTTCCTTCATGGTAGCTTTTTTGTGTGATTGCCTACTGTACTGTGCTTCTCCCGTAATGTGTTTGCTAAAGATTCTTTTATACAATCCTTGTTACTAAGTTGGTACAAGGTGATGAAGGAATCAAAACTATTGTTCAAATTCTTCTATATGTATCTCTATTCTTCTACGTGTTGTTCAATGTTATGTCGTAATTGTGCTATTGTTCGTAAATGTTTCCTTGTGTAATCTACTTGGATTCGAGATATGGTAGCACTAATTCTTTTTGGTCTCCATGTCATGGTCCGAAAATATTTTCCTTTGTATATCTTATGTGATCTTTCCTCCTTTGTGATTTTAGTTCTACTTTCTTTGGGGAATGATGTCAATTCATTTACAATAATATCATATATTTATTATCTTATGATCATACTGACCCCACAATAAGTAGATCCCTTATGTGTTCTCTGTATGTTTCTGTGATATTTCCCTTGATTTGTCTTCATTTAGGGGCATCTCATGGAAACATACTCAATGGAGTTGTTTATGTTTATGTTAAAGCCATTGCTCCTGTTAAAGTGTCAGCAATGACTTTAACGTGGGGGCATACGCTCTGCTCACCTGTTGCACACACACACTTTTCGATATGCACATATTATGTTTCAAGATACTTTTTTTTCCCTTTTTGGATTAGTAAGTAATCCTTAAAGCATGGATTTATATTTTAGGATCTCTTGATCCCTCCAATTTCAAATACAAACATATTTTAATCCCTTAAGGTCAGAGGTGTCCTTAAGACTGGATCTCTTTTGTTTTTATTTTTATTCTTATGGAATAGAATATTCCTAAGAATGAATCCTTGATGGGTTGACTAGTGAGTAGCCACATTCACTAGGAGGTTCAATTCCATCTTTCTAGTTGTGCCATTTTCCTATGTGGTTCACAATGGGACATAAGTTCTCATTGGGCGAGGTGATCACACCTTCTTTCTCTCTCTAGAGATGTCCCTCTTATTGTGATCTAGGAGTTGATGAAGACTTGAGTCCCTGGGGGCTTAAGGTTTCCCTTTGTCCCTTTGATTACGATAAGATTATCTTTTCATTCGGATCTCCTTTACCAAGAGTTTGCATCGAGTCCATGCTCTTGCTAAAGTGGGGGCTTAATGTATCATCTTAAAATAGAAGCACTTCCATGATAAGATCATTTAGCCCTCTGAGTAAGTGGTCTGGGGTCATGTTAAGCACTTCCATGATAAGATCAAGCTTGAACCTGACTAGGCTAGGTTTGAACTTAAACCTGACTAGGTCAGTCCCAAGCTTGATTTTTCCCCCTCCCTTCAAATTTCCAAAATCCTTGATTTCCGGGCATTGGGCTTTCGGGATATTTGTTTTCCCACCTCCGGGTTGGCCATTTCAAGTTTTGGGATGGTAAATCTTCTAATTGCATTTAATATAGGTATATTTTCCAAAGGTTAGGACCTAATTGGAATTTAATTCTCCAAGGTGGCCCCTCTAGAGGATTGTGCCCTAGTTCACTATAAAAGGAGGCCTTTCTCTCTCATTTTCATATCCACAATCAAGAAATTAACATCCATTATTCACATCTCATCTCAAGTGCAAGCAAGTCTTCAAGCATTCAAGCAAGTCTTCAAGAATTCAAGTGTTCAAGCATCCATCCATCAAGGAGATCCATTGTTAGCTATTGAAGGATTCAATCTCTTTGGAGCCCCCTTTGATGATCCATCCTTCTACATTCATTCAAGCCTTCTCATATGCAAAGATCAAGTCAAGATTGGTATTGAAGATCAAATGCCATTGATTGGAGACATCCTACATTCATTCTACATCCATTGAAGGATTCCTGCTTGTGGATTTGAGGATTCGAATCCTCTACAAGGACTTCAACATAAGCAAGGTGATTTGTTTCAATTACTTTGTTTATGCACACTATATTTCAATTCAATTTCAAGGTTAATTCCTAAATTAGGGTTTGACCAAGGCAAACCCCCCATACAACAAAAACCTCCATTTTCTTATAGGTACAGGTGCGGGATTTCAGATCTAAGAGTGAATTTGGATATCCTTTTCGGTGAACTTCCGAGATCTACAAACAGAATCAGAATCGGCATTCAAATAAAGAATGTAGTATTTGACCTTTTATGAGGGTCAAACTCGACCTAAGCTCATCTTGGAGAAAGATTTTTGGGTTTTCTCTGTCTCGGCATTTCCAGTCCGCAGTAGGTTATAGAATTGCTCGAAAGTACACACAGACATCAAAATTTGACATTTTCTAGATCTGCCCTAATTTGAGGTTAGTATTTGTATTTCAATTACTTCAAATCCTAAAGACTTCAATTCAACCATAGGGAAACATAGGGTTATTCTCTCTCTCTCTCTTTCATATTCTCCATAGATTGATTCGATTGTGTATTAACCTTTTGGTTGATCAAATTGGATTTCTCCTTCGGGAATTTGGATTTAGGAGTGAATCTCATATTTCCCCTACATACCACACATTACAATAACAACATCTTGAATAGAGGTGATCCATTTTTACCTCTCTACATGTATGTATATATATGTATGTATGTATATGGATGAAATAATTAAGATAAATATCTACCATGTCATTAAAAAATAACCATAATGAAACTCATGACCAAGTTAACTAAAATAATTTTGTATGTAAGGAAATAAATGAAAATTTTATCTAATAACAAGAAATTATAACACATTTGAATAAATAATTTGTTAAAAGTACCAATCGTCATCATCATCATGGATGGATATTATATCAGAAAGGATAAATATATACTAAACTTCATAAATGTGAAAGTTTTTGAATTCCTAGACATGAGAGGGAATGCTAGATAGTGAGGAATGGTTCAATAGAAATCCTTTAGTAAGATCTAGTAATGCAAAGAAATTATGAATAGATCCACAATAAATTAAGGGATAAACCCTAGATAAATTTCTAGATGAAAAAGGATAACGCAATCTAAAAAAATAAGTAAACTAGATAAATATTAGATCTAATAATAAAAACTATAAGGGTACATTCCAAGGTAAAACCATAGGTTGTCATCATGTGCTAAGGTTCACCAAAATATAGGTATATAAACTAACTGTATTGATTTAGATTTTATTTAAGTATATGAATAGTAAATAAAATTTGGAGCAAAATAAAAAGTGGCTACTATAAATGTCAATGAAGTTGAGTGGATTAGAGTGACTAACTTCCATATTTTTAGAGGTAGTTGATTACTAGGATTTAGTCTCAATAATTGAATCAATCTTTACTATATTGTTTTAAATCTGCCCAAAAGGTATTACTATGATAATATATGGTATTGCAGATGGTTTGGTCCTCCTAGTGGAAAAGCTCTTTTTATTTCATGTTATTAGAAAAACTAGTGCATTGATCCTTTTACTTATGTCTAAAACTTGGTGGTGTCAAAAATAAATTTTAGAGGACAAATAGATATATGTTAATAGTTTTGACTTCCTTGATGACATCAAATATTATTGTTGATAAACAATATAAGAAGAAACACAAAGTAAAGATGCAAGATGTGTTAGCCTATGGTGACTGATCAGGAAAGTACTATCCAGGAAAGTACTGTACACTTTTCCTCCCGAGGTGAATTTTTTTTGAGGCCGATGTATTTTCGGTAATTTTTGGGCCAACATGTTGTAACTCATTCTAACCCTAAAGCAGAAAAATATTGTATAATATGGCTTAGGGTTAGGGATTTCATTATGTATGATTTTAGTACTTGAGGTAGAATTGAGCTGTAAGGGGATTACGAATTGTAATCAGGTTGTAATCACTGGATAATAAAAATATTGGACTCACTATTGGTGGAAGTAGCCCAGGGATTGGGTGAACCACGTTAAATCTTTGTGTCTTGTGTTCTCTTCTGTGTGGTTTATTGTTTTCTGATATTGGTTATGTTTGCATGTAATTGTTATTTCTGCCTTGTTAATCCTAACAAGTGGTATCAAAGCGAGGTTGTTTTTTTGGTTATCCTCTGCAGGAAGATCTCACGGTTTAGTGGGAGTCTCATGATTGAGTGGGAGCAATGGCAGATGAGGGTGGCTGAAGGTTGACAAGTTTAATGGGTAGAACTTTTAGTTATGGAAAATACAAATGGAGGACTATCTCTATCAGAAGGATCTATGGCGGCTGTTGGAAGGAAAAGCCAATAAATCGGCAAGCATTTCTGATGAGGACTGGGTAGTTCTTGATAGAAAGGCTCTTGGTAGTATTCGATTATGCCTGGCACAATCAGTGGCATTCAATATTACACAAGCAACGATGACTAAAGATTTGATGAAAACCTTGGCAAATTTTTTTGAGGCCGACATATTTTCGGTAATTTTTGGGCCGACATGTTGTAACTCATTCTAACCCTAAAGAGAAAAAATATTGTATAATATGGCTTAGGGTTAGGGATTTCATTACGTATGATTTTAGTACTTGCAGCAGAATTGAGGTCTAAGGGGATTACGTATTGTAATCAGGTTGTAATCACTGGATAATAAAAATATTGGACTCACTATTGGTGGACGTAGCTCAGGGATTGGGTGAACCACGTTAAATCTTTGTGTCTTGTGTTCTCTTCTGTGTGGTTTATTGTTTTTTGATATTGGTTATATTTGCATGTAATTGTTATTTTTGCCTTGTTAATCCTAACAAGATGCTAAATCAAGTATAGTATCATTTGATGTCAGGGCTTAATTTAATTCAAACATGATTATAATTCTTTGGCATTATCTCTTGGTTAATTGACATCTAAATAACATGATCATTAATGACCTAAGGCTTGTCCTTAAATACAAGATATTTGCTTCTTAATTTAAAATAGTTGGCATGCAAGTTGATAGATTGATCTTGAATTACCTCAGAGGGTTATCTCAAGAAAGTGGATAGATATATTTGAATTGGGAACAAGGCTTCAAATGCATTCTTATCCATGAATAACCATGGTCATAGTCAAGGACTCAAGTGTAAGGCAAAGTAATTACTATGTATAGAGTATTGATCTAAATTATCTAGAAGTAATATAGGCTAGTGGTTATGGGTATGTTCCATGCTTTTGGTAATCATATGCATAAGATGAGATAAATTTAACATTAATAAATTGTATTCAAACTGAGTGTGAGGGTAAATTAAGTGAGTAAAAGAGAAATCTATGGCCTTTTCTCCTATTACGCTTTAATAAATTTATAGAAATGATTTAAATTTTTTATAAAAATATTTTTTTATATTTTTATAGAATAAAATGTAAAAAATTGATTATGTTATAGTTACATATACATAATAAAAATAAATATTCTTATAAAATTATCTATTTATTTTACACTCACTATAGTCATGTTTGTGATTTACCATTCAAACACTCAATTTGGGTATAATTAGGTGCAAAAGTCAACAAAATTTGTGTACACTTGTTCATAAGGCCTATTCCCCCCAGAAGTCCATACCCAGACATGAGGATGGGGGGTAAGAAGTAGTTAGTTTTCTAGTATGGATGGTAGTGATAGTGCAGGGCCTGCAACCTATACACATCAAGAACAAGATTCCCTTTCATTGCATCAAATAGAACCCTTGCTACCTCTACTTTAGTTTCTCGCCTTTCCTAGTAGGGTGTTGCCTTCCCAAT
This sequence comes from Chamaecyparis obtusa, assembly GCA_027943335.1. Taxonomy (NCBI): domain Eukaryota; kingdom Viridiplantae; phylum Streptophyta; class Pinopsida; order Cupressales; family Cupressaceae; genus Chamaecyparis; species Chamaecyparis obtusa. The sequence continues at coordinate 1,871,417 of BSBK01007944.1, forward strand.
ACCAATTATTCAACTAGACAAATATCTGATAAATGATAACAACTTTTTTCTCACACATTTTTTGCATATTTCACTTAGTTACACATCTTATGCATGCTCACTATTATGATTATATCCCTAGATAGGATAATTTGTATGATCATATTTCCCAAATTCTAATCCATTTATCATTGAAAATTTTTAGACAATCATTATGGACCCCCCCCCCCCCCCCCCTCCCGCATACACACGTGTTCCGCTATTACGACTTATTGACATGCTCAATATTTAATGTCTAACAAAGTGGTGTTGATGAACCCCTTTTGAGGTTTTCTATGAAAGAATTCAAGTTGTAAAGCTTCCTTGTACCTTAGTTTAGCTTTCATTGCTTACTTGTAACAATATGAAAATTAAATGGTCCATTGATAATATTGATACAAATTCAATTACCATGTAAATGTTTTCGTTGCGTATGGATAATTTTTCTAATGATGTGTTTTTATAATCTTGTAATATGAAACCAAGGCCTTAATATGTGTTTTTAAATATGATAGTTAAATCATAGTTTAAATAAATTTATTGTTCAAGAAAATGAAATGAATTATATTTTTGAATTGGGTTGACTTGAAGTTGGTGATAAATGGATTAGAATTTGGGAAATCATTGTCCCTTTCTCTCCTTATTTTCATCATTATGCTTATACATATGTAAATCTTTGCATTGACTATAGTCATAAAAATATCATTTTATTATATCTTAATTATATGCATTTGAAGGACCATTAAGAAAATCAATTACATTTGAATGCTTTTCTTCTTTAATATTTTAAGCTAAATATACTAATAACATATCAGGAGATTTTTGGAATGTCAATAATGATATATTTTAGAAAGTAACTTTTATATTAAAATATAATTAAGTGGTCCTCGATATCCTATACCTTACTATAACCGTTATTAAATATTACCGAATACAAAAATCTAACAGTTTAAAGTGATGAAATTGAAATCTTACACCCTAGACAATTTAAAATCAGATACTCTAGGCAAAGAAAATAATTATTTATACCCGACAACACTCCATAATACTAGGAATCTTGCTATGACAAAATTGATTTATTGACAAAAGCTTTCCGGTTATGCTTAAGTGGGTCCCTCTCCCCACCGTAACAATAAAAATACCCCCGCCCCACTACAGCAATAAGAATGCGTCTAGGTAAATCCTTCCCCACAAACTAATGTAATGAAAACTCTATAAAGTTCTGTCACGCCGACGGCAATTGCTAGAGGAACCGACAAATACTGCACAGAAATTAGTTTGCGGGGTGGCCGACGAGAGATGGCCCACAGATTCGAACCTTGGTGGAAATGACTCAGACTAAACAAGTTGGAAATACAGTCGTTGGAGGGGACTACGTGCGTTTAATCCGTCTGCATCCAAATACGATCCATTTATTCGTAAGTTTGGATTTGTGGAGGTCTATTTTAAGCAGGGCTATGTTAGGTAGGTTTTATCTGAGCTGAAACGCTTAAAATAACGAGTGTAAGGAACGATCCACATTCATTCCGAACACTAATGGAAGAATTTGCATCGTTTCGTACTCCCAGTTATTTGAGCTAATTTCTAAATAAGGATGAAACTGGAAATTATTCTGGAAGAATTGCATTATAATGTACTGATGCAAAGGAGATGTTGTCTGAAGTTTGATCTCTTGGATTTCTTGTTTGTATGTTAAGTTTGTTGTGGATCGAAATGGTTTGAGACGGACCGGACGGATCTGGCACTCTTTAGCTGCATCTTTGCTATCAAAAAAGGTATGCTCGTTACCGTAGAAATATTTTACCCTATTTAGCTAATTTTAACTTTCGTTCCTCGTTAACTGTTGCACTCGTTGCTTAGATCGGCTATTTCAGTTGAATTTTGCTTTAATAACTTGAATCTGCCTTTATAAATACGAAATACGTCCCGTATCGCTCATGTTCGGAATGGAAATCCTTTTCTTATTATTATTCTTTTGCTGCTTTTTATTAACCTGTTTGTAATTTAAATAAAATAGAAACAATGCTTCCCTAACTCTCTCAGTACTGAAACTTTGTTATATTTATACAGTCTATGATGCAAATTGTAAGTTCTATATTGTAAGTTCTTGAAAATAATTATGTATGATTTTTTGACATAATATTTATGATCATATTCTGTGAAGAAAAATGAAAATAAAGAAATCATAGAGTATGATCTCAATTATGGATGTAAGAAATTATACAGTTATTTCAGAAGTTTTATAATTTAATATCTATTTTATCGGCTGGTAAAAATGTCCAATATTGTAGCGTGCAAAAGCCCGTTCTGAAATAGAATGGTAAGATCTGTAGGTATATATTACGTGTGAGAAGAAGCCTGAAATACAACAGTTAAGTCGGTGGATAATACTGGAGACTATATTTTGAAATAGTTACAGGCCGGCTAGTTAATTTTTCACGGTCTATTATTGCGTGCAACATAACACAGACTTATGACTTAACAATTCAAACTTTACATACTATAGAGTAACAATAAAACTAAATGTATAGCTTCGATAATTTATACGGCCCATCCTCGTTACTCATTGGAAGGGATATTGGAGGTCATTAGTGCCTATACTATCAACTTTTAAATGTTCTGTAGGGTTGCAAATTAAAAATGTCTTTCACTGTAAATTCGCTTAAAGCAGTATGATACATTATGCTATTTTTGAAGGATTTTAATTAATACATATTTTGTAAATTGAGTAAATTTATATGAGTCAAGGAATTATTTATATGTGGTTATCATTTCTGTATGGGTAGATAACGGTAAATCTCAGTCATGCTTACATTTATCCTTCTGGAAGCTGATTTAAACTGTCTTTCGAAGGATAGAGGTCATCTATATCGTCAACTTTCTATAATTAGTTTTGGAGGATCCAGAATCTAACATGATTGTTAGAGGGAGCTCTGTAGTGTAAGTTTCTTATGTAGGCTTTTCTTCAAATTTGGTTGAAATGAATTTGAGCTTAAAGTTTGCTTTAATGGCACTGCTTCAGTTGTGGGTTTTGTGCTTATGATCATTCTGTTTTAATTTTGTTAATTTTTGTTAGTTATTATTTTTCAGTTGTGTTGGAGTGGTTTTTTTTTTAACTTTTCTTTCAAGTTCTGTATTAAGAAGGGCGAACAATTGGGAAGGAAATCTGTTTGAATGTGTCAATGGACAAGGCTGTTTTTTACGGTCCAGAGATTTCTGGAGTGCTACGGTTTCAAACTGTATTGAGCTTTTTGGTTTCTTATTATTCTTTCTCCTTCTCCTATTGTTGGAAGTTAGTGTTGTTGTAGCTTGGTTGTATGGTTGTGGTTGGACTTTACTGTTCTATTCAGATGTTCTTAAAGAATTGGGATTCTTTCTAAACCAACCTTGTCTTTATTTTTATTGAAAATAATAATCACAAGTAACAATTACTCTTTTTTAATTTAATTTGTATTTTGTAATTAAAATATTTTTTTTATAATTATATATATTTTTATGATGGTTTCTTTTAAATTTTTAAAATATTATAAAACTTATATTTGTTTTATTACAAATTCATAACTTATAAATTGTTTTGAATAAAAAGAATTTATTTTCTAGAATAATATTTTAAAAGAGAATAATATATTTAATGATAAAGTGAATATTATTTCTGAATTCAATTGTATATATGATTTTTTAATAACATTCTATGATTTATCATAGATTCAAAAGAATTAAACAAATTTGATTTACTTTGACATAATTAATTCTGAAAACAGCATTCTCTTTCTTTTTAAGATTGATTCCAATATATATATATGCGGGCGCCTCTGATATAAAAATAGAGCTCAGTGGCATGTGCCATTGAATTGAATACCAGCGTGAAATATCTGCAAATAATAGCATGCCAATGAGTCACGGGCACATTTCATTCAAAAGCATCGAATACCTGGGAGACTGGGGAAGGCCGGGACAGACGTCGAACGTCGTTTCGTGGACCCGGCATGACCAGGCGTTCAAGTAATACTTGCCCGCTGGAGAAAGTTTAAGAAAATGATAACATGTATTTTCGGTCTATTCGTCATGTAGCGACTTGATCGTTAACATAAATATGAATATTGAGTTAAAGAAAAATAGCTTATACCAGTAGGTATGTGCTTTTTACACTCATTATACGAGTGTGTTTATATTTAATTGTGTAAATTAAAGATATTATATTTTTCTTATGGTAGTAGTTTTTAAAAAATATTTGAGTTTACATTTCTAATTCATCATTTTTTTAATGCTTTTAAACTAAAAGTAATATAATTATTTTAGTTTTATAAGTTTTTAGTATTAGTTTTTTACTACGCATCAAATAATATATTATTAAAATAAATAAATAAAGAAGAGAAGTAAATATTTAATTGTTTAAATAGAGGAAAACTAATAATACGATATAGGGAAATGAAAAATATAAGAAAAAATAAAATGATTAATAAAGAAATATTTATTAAAATATTTGATTAATAAATATTATAAGTATTAAGGAAAAATAACAAGTTGTTATATAATCTCTCTCACATACACATGTATATGGATACAGATATGTATGTCTATATACAAATGTGTGTCTATGTGTGTGTGTTATTATATATATGTACATGTTTTTTATATTAGAAGCAACATAAACAAAGGTGTTGTCCCTACATACATAGCCCAGAGGGCACTATCAACAAATAACCATTTTTTAGTACATTAACAACAAAACAAAATGAAACAACCACCATGACTTCCCTCTATAAAAAAATAGAAAAAGTCTAACCATAATGCTACGAGCAACACTCGAAACTAATTTAGCAATACCATAATTTAAGTCTTAAAAACAATATTCAAATTATGTCATGCAGGGCTATAGTAGATAGAGTCTTTAGTAGAAAACATAAAACTACTAATAGTCTTAGAACAACTAAGGCTGCCCAATCCTTTGAAAATCAAAAACCACAAAAAATTCAAAACTACCATCAATTCTTCTTTTGATTCCTAGGCTGGGATAACATCATCCAAGCTCAATCTTCAGTCAAGGACTTAAAATGCTCCTTGTAGTCATCCTCCTCCCTGACCTTTCTTTTAAGTGTCTTTTCCTGCAACAAACATAGAGTAGTCATCAAGTTGCGCATGACTTTCAGCACAAAGTGACCAATCCCCTGGAGACTCTTATCAATCCATGTCATGTCACGTGCAAGCTCCTACAGTCTCACATCAAATTCGACCAGGTTTTTCTTGATTGGTTCAATATCTCCTCCAATAGCTCCTTTGACACTACATTCCTCTTCCACAATATCTTTTTCCATGTCGAAGGTAGGGGAGGGAGAATTGGCTCCAGTTAGAGGGTTAGGAGTGGGATTGACAAATTCATTTTGAAGGCTCTCAAAAACATGAGATGAACTACTGGCATTGGTTGAGGGGACTTCTCTAGGGTTTCCTCCTCCACATCCTTACTCTTAGTGTCCTCTAAATCACCAAAAGAAGAGGATTCCTTCAAAATTTTCCCTTTCCCAAAATTTTGATGGCCATCCTAACAAAGCGGCGCAGGGTACTGGCTTCATCAGTAATTTCAACATCAAAATATATTTAGTGAATATTAAATTTTTCCTTTTTGGGCTCCTTAGCTTCATTCTCCCCAAGGGAATGGGCTCTCTTCTTCTCTTTGGGTTTTGTAGTCATTTTAGCAATAGGGGAGGGGGAGCTTTAAGGGTTTTTAAGACACAACTTTTTACTAGGTCTCAGGTTGAGAGGAACACTAGTAAAAGGGGGAGACTATGAGGCCAGGGATTCATGGATAGAAATGGCACATGGGGGGCATAGGGAAAGATGAAACTTATAAAGCCTATAGATTAAACCCTGTTGTAGGATTGTAAATTTATTCCCCTAATTCTTGGCTTCACCTGTCTCTCTAACATTAAAACCCATACAGTGCAATAGGAAAAATGGAATTGAGATAAAATCCCTATTCCTAAGGTGATTAAGGAACGGAAAGTGGTAATAATAATAAAATTCAAAGTTGCCTTAAAAAAAAAAGTATTTCATTAAATTAAAACACACACCTGGTCCCATGGCGATAGGATTTTTTCATAGTCAAAGCCTCCCCTATGCATGATAGGTTGCTCTTGCCCTCAAAAAAATTGATTGAGGCTCATAGTATCAGGAACCCTACTCATTTTATTCCATTTATTTCCATTAGTTGATAGCCTAGTCACTTTAGCAATTACTTCCTCATTCACATCAAATGTAATGTTGCTAACAATAATCCTTCTATCAAACCTGGAGGAAAAAAATTATTGAGACAACCTCTCATCATAGCCAGTCATGTTTTCAATAAACTGGTTGATACCTCCTTTCATGCACACAAACCAGACAAATATTTTCTCTTAAAATCATCATGTTTGTCAAGCTCGATGTGAAACCTATCACCTCCCATAGTTTTCAAACCCAGAACTACAAAGATAGAAGAAAATAGATAGCTTTGAGTATTGTAAGAGAAAAGCCAAATGATACCCATAAAGGAAATGTCTAGATAAATAGGCACAATACACTATAATTAAGGAAGGAAATAATCATCATATTTATTGCAAGTAATATCACCTTCCATGAGCCTAATCGAAGGGACATCCCACTCGTGCAAGCCCTCTTCCATCTGTAAGGAAATGTGGATAGAAAATCCATTAAACCATTCATCGAATTTAAAAAATATGTCAACTTGAATAAATAATTATTACTCCAAGTCCTCATTGTGGCACTTTTCCAAAAAATGAAATCATTCATCGACCATCATGTATGGTCTTGGGAACAACTAAGATGATGTGGAGTATGGTATCGTCCACATGGGTCACCCCTCCTCACATAGGTATGACACAATGACTTTGAATTTGAATTTGAATTTTGATCAAAACTTGGGCAGACTGCCATAGTCTTCACCCTACCAACAAGAACAAAAAAATATAAAGAATTTCTAGAAATCATTACAACATGGTTGGTGGAATTTTCCTGCTCAAGGAGGAACTTGGTAGACTTTTTTAGAAGATTTACACTTCTCCAACATTGTAAGATGTCTTGTAGTAGTCCAAGTGTAGCCATAGAGTCAGGTACCCCCATTTCCTTCTCTGAAAGTATGTCTCAGAGTAAAATTGTATAAGTTAAATAGAAGCATGTTGATGTCCTTTAGGATAGCCTCAACCTTCCATCCTATTGACATGGTTCTATGAGTTACTTCAATGACTAACCTGGAGTCACCCTCAATCTCTAAGCTCCTAATACCAATTACAAGGGAAAATTTAAGGCCCCAAAGGAAAGCCATCCCCTCCACCTGGTTAATAGTGTGGTCCTTTAACCTACCAAAATAAGTAGCAATTAGCTGGCCATTGTGGTTTCTGATAACTATTCCAACCACTTGCCAATCAGTTTTGGAAACACCATCAAAGTTTAATTTATTCCATAATGGGCTTGGGTTCTTCCACTTGGTATTCTTCCTGGCAAGTTTTTTGGAGTTATCAAACTTCCTGAATTTAAAAAGGAGTTTCCAACATTCAGCAATTAGACAATCAACCAATGAGGGAGGAGAGCTCGGGGTTTTCCATTTTGAAACTGATATTTTTTCCATCAACAACTTATTAAAGATAAGAAAAACATTATCAGCAAAGGTTTCAGTCTCCCTTAATATTCTATTGTTTTGTTCCTTCTAGATACTTTAGCAAATATGGGGACAGATTTTCTTCCAAAGTTTCTTAATGAGAGGATGATTTGATGGTGGAGGCCGATTTGTGACAAACTGTTGAATGCTTCTGTCAAAAACCACTAGGGATTGGATTTTTGCAAGACCTTTCACCATAAATATGAGGCAAACTAATAGTGGATGAATAAATGCTGAATGTTCTCTTCCTCCCTTTTAAACTAAATGCATCTATTGGGTAGGGGGAAGCCCCTTTTAATTAAATTGTCTTATGTCAGCACTTTTTCATGCACCATAACCCACCAAAAAAAGTTGACTTTAGGTGGGTAAAAGCACAAAGTTGTGTCACGTTTCAAGCTAACTTATCAGCACAGCTGAATTTGAGTATTTCTAACTAAAATTATTTTTTGTCAAACATATGGTCTAGCTAGATTCATTCTAGCTAAGTTAGATAAGTGGTTCAACTTTTCCAATTGGAAATGTCTATTAACTGCATGTTTTATACCAATTACTAAAGAAATAAAATTATTTCAAAAAAGCGATGTTTCAATAACTCCTACTCTTTTTAATGATATTTTTTACAAATATAAAAATACCCCTTTTTAGAGCAGAGAGTCAAGATTATCATCATATAATTTTTATAGTATTTTAATTAGATCTAGTATATTATAATTTCAAAATACTGCAAGTAGGCATTTTAACATTCGAGAACAAGTTGCTTCAAAAATAGAAAAAAATAGTAAAGTTGATCAAAAAAGTTGAAATTTTATATTTAACACTAGAGGAGAGAGTTCTCTTCAAGAATGTGTTTTTTTTTTGTTTGAATGGTGTAGATTTGATAGGGGAAATTTTGTGGGAGATGAAAACTCAGGTATGTTCGACTTTGAGTAGTTATAACGGAGAAAATAAACATTGAAAACTATTTTTTCTTCTTTTCTGCACTAGCTATACATTTCATCTATAACATATTTTGAAATCAAAGAAAAAAATTATTATTTGCATATATTTTTTGGGTGGGAACAAGACCCTCATTTTCAACATTTTTCAGCAAGTAAAAATGGACTTCAAAAATTATAAAACTATGTGAATTCTTATTCAATTTTTTTTGAAAAATTATAGGCATAAAATTCATCCATTTTCACACATTTCATTAGTTTACATCATCTCTAAATTCTAAACATAAATGCCATTTTTATGTCGTTTAATTTAAAAAGTTTGTGTGTTGTTGACCTTTTCCTTTATAAAAGTGTGACACAACTTTGTGCTTTTATCTAGGTATAAGTTTTGAGTTCCAAATTTTCCTCCAATAGTCAGGGTCCCCATGAAATGTTATCAGTAGATGGTAGGAAGACTTGACTATAAAAATCCCAGACTGGGTCTTTGTCCAAATAAAATTGTCTTCATAGTTGAACAAAGGAATTCTTACATCATGTAGAAGGGTCTGTAATTCAAATTCTTTAGGAATGAGATTAGATCAATCTCTAAAGAAATGGGAAAGACACCTCCACCTCCCTCCTAGGTCAAGATAGCCAACAACAAAGTCCCCAAACCAATCTTTAATACTACCTTTCAACTAACTGAAACATCCCTCAGCAAGGGGTTTATCTTCCATCCTTGAACATTTTCCTAGAACCTAATTCTTCTACCATTGCCAATCTTCCATTTCAAGCCCTCCTTGATGAGAGACATGAATTTGAGGATAATATTCTAGATTTTGGATCTAGTAGGCAAACCATTTGAATCTAGTATATTATAGAATTGCCTCCTATTCAAGTATTTAGCCTCCATGATTTTACACCAATCAGCAATGCCACAACAAGGTTCCATCCAATCTTATCAATTAAGGCTTTATTTAGATTAGTTAACCTTCTTATTCCCAGACCACCCAGAGATTTAGGTAAGAAAATTGAGTCCCAATTAATGAGGGACATTCTCTTTTTCTCTTCAATGCCAGGCCAAAGAAAATTCCTCTGTATTTTCTCTAATATTTTAGCCATTGTGCCAGATATTTTAAATAGGGAGAGGAAGTACACCAGAACACCTTGTAATGAAGAAAAAATAAGTTCTAGTTTTCTTGCACTACTCAACAATTTAACTTTCCACCCAGTCATCATTTTTTGAATATTTTCTAAAATGGTATTCTGGAAGGTCGAGGTTACTTCTTTGATAGTAAGAGGAAGCCCCAAGTAGGTACTTTCAAGACAAGAATATTGGTAGTCAAGAATATTAAATATTTTGAACAGTGATTCTGCACTAGTGTTGAAGAATTAAAAACTTATTTTCCTGTAGTTTATACATTGCCCAAAAGCTCTAGCATAGCCCAAGAGAAGGTAGTTCCATTCTTTGGTCTCAATCACTCAAGATTTCCCAAAGAGAAAAGTGTCATCAATGAATTGTTGCAACATAGAGGGGGGAAGTGTGGAGGTTTCTTTTATTCCCTATATTTTCCCTATTTTGACGAGATTTAAGAAGTTTTAGCCCAAGACCTCAGTAACCATAATGAATAGGTATGGGGAAAGAGGGTCCCTCTTCGTAATGCCTTTTTCCACCTTAAATAAACCCCATGGAACTCCATTGACCAGGAAAAAGAAGTAAATAGTTTCCACACATTATTGAACAATGTCAACAAAGCTATTACTAAGGACAAGTTTCATGAGTGTCATGTACAAGAAATATCAATTCAATTTATCATAAGCTTTAGAGATGTCAAGCTTAAAGTCCATAGCTAGAATTTTTCAATTGTCCATAGACTGAATAATATCATGGGTGGCAATTGTAGCATCTAGGAATTGCTTCTTGGGGATAAACCCTTTCTAATTCATATTGATAAACTTATCCAATAAAGACCTAATCCCGTTACCCGCACCTTGAAAAAAATCTTGTAAATGGTATTACATAAGATGATTACCCTGAAATCAGTCATTCTCTTTGGTTCCTGAGATTTGGGAATAAGGACAATGTAGGTATTTTTAAGCTTCTTCAGTAGTTTTCTAGTCCTAAAAAATATCTTGTGGCCTTTGTAACATCAAAACTAACAATATCATAAAATTACTAGAAGGCAAGAGGGAATCCATCTATTCCTTAGGCTTTATAAGCACCCATAGAAAACAAAATAGCATTGACCTCTTCTTTAGAGATGGGGGAGATAGGATGTCAGTTATCCTCCATCCCAATAGTAGTTGGGAGGTAACTTAGAAGTCTATTGTGTACTTCATCACAATTCCTATCCTCGTTATCAAAATACATCTAGATGAATAAATTGGAAGTGGTTTGACCAATTTGGGTTCATTTGTGATCTCCTTCCCAAGCTCATTCAACAAACATTTAATTGTGCTTATTTTTTTATTTTTGTTGGCAGTCCTATGCAAGAAGACCAAGTTCCTATCACCCTCTTTCAACCACTAAATTATTGACCTTTTCTTTCAAAATATCTCCTCCTTCATGAGGTTGTCCTTCTAACTTTTCCTAAACTACTCCTCCTCCTCCATTTGAATGGATAGGGATAAATCTGTCTAGAGACAATCAGGTTCTAAATTTGGTCTAACTTTAAGTTGAATTCTTATTTCTTCTTTAAGATGTCACCAAATGTAGATTATTATATCCTTGTACATCCCTTTTAATTAGTTGTAGTTTCTTCAAGATCCTAAACATGACTGATACTTTGATTGGGGTATCCCACCATTTTTTAACATGTTTCTTGAACTCCAAGTGGGAATTCTACATTATGTCATATCTGAAGACAGTGGCCCAGAGTAAGGATTATCAACCCAATGGTGGAGTAGAGGGTTGTGGTCAGAGGCAGCCCTTGGTAGATTTTTGAGTGAGGCATTATAACCAATATCCCAACTAGAGGAGATTGGATTTCTATCAAGCATAACATAGATAATATGATTGCCTTTTCTATTATTAGACTAGGTGAAGGGGTTACATTAAAGCTCAAGGTAAAAAATTCTCATCATGATAATAAAGTTATCCAAATCACCCATGCTATCAGTGTAGTCCAAAAGTCCATCCATTTTCTTAAAGAGGAAAAGACGAGTGTTCAATTCACCAACAATCATATATAGAGCATCCTAGTCCTCCAAAATACATTTTGCAATCTTATCCCACATCAATCTTCTACTAGCTCCAGTATTGGGGTTGTAAATATTAAAAAGATGGCAACTGCAATCTCCCATCTTGAACATTAATGCTAGGTAATTTTGAGAACAAACATACACATCGCCAATCACCTTGTTTGGATTCCACATGGTTGTAGTTCCCCCAGAAGCACCAGTTTCTTTAGAGGGTATGTGCAGGATCATGTATGCCAAAAAGTGGCAATGTGAAAAAGAAGTCCTGATTGATAAACTCTTTGAAAAATAACTATAACTTTCAAACAATATAACATTTTTGAAATCTGAAATATACATCACATTCTATACTTCACTTAATACAACAATAATAAACAATTCTTTCAATTTAATGAATTTTAGACTAAGTTAAGGTGGTTAGACAAGAGAGTTTTTATATTCAGGAAAATTTATAGTAGAAAAATAATAATTAATTATTTACTTGGAAAAAAAATATAAAAAAAATACATCACATCTGAACAGGAGTCTAGTACTTTTATCTCGAATCTTATAAAAAAATTATCATTTGATTTTGTTTAATGTGGTCAGACATACACCTACTTGTTATCTTTCTAGTCCCGATTGATAAACTTATTGAAAAATAGCTATAACTTTCAAATTGTATAACATTTTTGAAATCCAAAACATGTGTCACATTCTATGATTTTCCTGCTACAAGAAAAATAAAATAATTTTTCAATTTGATAAAGTTTAGACTAAGTTAACATGGTCAGACACAAGAGTTTTTGTATTTTGGAAAAGTTGTAGAAGAAAAATTATAATTAATTATTTAATTAGAAATAAATCACAAAAAAATATGTGTCACATTTAGACATGAGTTTACTACTTATATCTAGAATCTTGTAAAAAATAATTATCATTTGATTGTGTTTAAGGTGGTCAGACATAAACCTACTTCTTATTTTTTCCTAAAATTTTCATACTACTACATTGAAATTTGAAATTTTCAAGATATAGAATAATTATTTTTCAAAAAAGGCCTAGTATCTTAAAAACTAAATTCAATTTTCTACAGATTCTCTTCTTACATATTTTTGATATAATATTTATAACTTGTTTAATTTTTTATGTCAACTTGCCTAAACCTGATTTTTTGAATTTTCATTGCCACTTAAAGGCGTAGTTTGGCGTACCATGATCCTGCACATACCCTAGAGTAGTAGAAGGAAGCACCTATCCATTATTTTGATAGAAATCATAGAAAATTTTTGATATGCCATATTAACTTCTTGTAACAACATAATATCAATTTTTAAGTTTAATATATAGTGCTTGATAGAAAACTATTTTTGGGGACCGTTTAATCCTTGAATGTTCCATGAGAAGAACTTCATTTCTTATTTTGAAATTTACCATCTAGGTTTAATTTCTAACCACTAGAAACTTCCCTCACCATAGCTCTTTTCCTAAGAACCCTCTTAGATGGTCTCCCTACCTTATTCTTTGTTCCTACATTAGCTTTCTTATTTCTTGTCTTCTTTTTTGTCTTATGTTCCTCTACACCTTCTTGGGATTTACTAGAAGGGGTTGGTTTATTGTCAGGGGTAAGAATAACTAACTTAGTCACTTCTTCAATGATTGCCTTATTGTGAGGGGATAATGGAAGGCTCATGGCCAAAGCCATGTTATGTTGCTTGTCTTTGACCGAGGTGGTCATTTCACCCTATTTTTGTTGAACCCTGGCAGACACCCCACTAGTGGATGTTTTAGGGTTGATCTCAATATTTTTTATATTCATCCTTTTCCCCCCAGTGGAAGCATTTTGTATCCTTTCTTCATCTACTACATTCAGAATAGCCTTCCCTAGCATAGGGGATAGACACAAGTTTCCCATAGAGGGATTTTATCCTTCTTCAAGTGAATCACGAGGGGAAGAGTTATCATGTCTTTGAGGACCCCCTAGGGATTTCATCATGTCCAATAGCCCTTCCATAAATGGGTATTCTTTTGTCTTGTGATTTAATTTTTTCAGCACTTTTGTCGTAGAATCACTAGGAGAGGGACATTTAGCCTTCATCTTAAGTTCCTTTGGAGAAGGATCTTTGCATTCTACCACAATGTGACCCTATTTAGCACATCTTTGACAATACAAAGTAGAATTTTCATAAATGAATGCTTGGATCCATTTAACCCATTTAGAATTCAATATAAAAAAGTTTGGTACAGGTTTATTAATAGAAACATTAACACAAAGGGTGGTGAAGACTAACCTAGATTTGGCTAAACCCCATTGGAAGATCTTCTCATCCCAAAATTCCAATGGGAGGCCTGGCATTATCTCCCATACGAGAGCCATCCAAATAAGTCCTATAGAGCAATCAAACCCCGGCTTCCATTTAGAGAGTGTTAATAAATTATTACCACATGTCCATGACCCAAACAGGAAAAGAATTATATTCTCCTTCATCATAAAATTGAACAAGAAAAGACCCCACAACATTGTAGAGATAGTTTTTCTTCCCTTTAGCTTCCATCATGATGCAGCCCAGTATCAAACCATGTAAATAGAGAGATGGAAGGAGAAAAAACTCCCAACCATGGAAAGGTTCATTGAGGACATAATCTTGTCCATAAGTGTATCAAGTAGGATATTTTTCATCCCTTCATTATTCTGAATAAATTCCACAATTATAGATTCTAGAGAACTAGTAGTTGGTTTAACTAAAGCCCCTTTCTAGTTAGGATTTGTGATTTTGGTTCCATCCTTCTCACCATTATTACTATTTTTGTTTTCTAATGGAGAAGCAATCAACACAGTACTAGATTTTTCATTTGTCCCTCCTTACCACTGTTAGGCTTTAATGTAGGAACATTCAATACATTGCTAGAACCTTTGTGCAAACCTTGCAGACCTTCCTAAGCATGGTTATCATACGCATTGGGAGGGAAGGTGGGGTGAGGCTATGGGGAGGCATATTTCTCACCAAAGTTAGTGGCCATGTTCACACGTGGTTCAAATTTTGAAAACCAAAAAATAGTGAGCAAGTTGTAGAGCGGGAGCAGGATTTCTCATCAAATCTCATCTAAAGAATTTTTAATTTTTAATTTTTCTTTATATGTACATTTTTTTAATAAAGGCTAAAGTAGGTTTTGAAGGGACCTGAAGACCTGTATACAAAAATCACAAGATTTTGTCATAAGGATACTCATAGCCAACCAACAACCAATACCTAGCTAGCACACAATGAAAAAAAGACACTTAAACACCAACAAAAACAAACAAAGTGACGTTAATGGATGTGTTTGGTACCTCATCAACCTCACCCTCTAACTTAATCAAGTTTTGATGTCTATTCTTGACATCATACAAATACTTCTTAATCTACTCAATCAAATTTTTAAGGTTTCCACAAGTATAGTCATAGGGTCCCTTATTAGCAACAACTTGAATTCCCAAATCAAAATTTTTTAAGTCAAAAAAGGAACCATCATAGGACCTAGAACCTTTTAGCTTCTATCATTTTTCACCTAAGAATTTTATGCTTTTAGCACTATTGTGAATGTCCTTAAAACTATCATTGACCAAATTCACTAGATTATCACTTATATTCTATATTTTGGAATCTAACCCCATGATAAACCCTTCACAATCAATCTTAAAAATATTCACATCCTTTGCAACGTTATCTAGGATTACCAACATCTTCTTCTCATCCTCCTTAAAATTGGATACTCCCCCTCTAGTTTGCATTGGGGTGATATTGTTCTAGATTGAGTAAATTTTAGTGTTTACTTGGTTGATCTCTATGATCCATTTGTACATTCTAAAATGGTCCACAATATAATATCTCAAAACTCCCAACAATTCATGAAGGTTCTCCCTACAAGATATTACATATGGGGAGTCCTTTTGTAGATAACAAGGAAAAGAGGGTTGGGACACTTCAGTTCTATGTTGTGAAGGAGGAAGAAGGAGATCCTAAGCTAGGAATAGTTTATTCCACATCCACATTAGTATTATCCCATGATTATGGCTTTCCTTATCAAACATTTTTTTCCCCACATGATCTTCTCCATCCAAAGCTACCTCCTTAGAATCTGATTCATTAACATTAATCCTTTTCTTTTTCACCTTTTTCCCTTCTCATATTTCTTAGGGGAGGATTCAAGACTCTTATTTTAGAATCATAACCATCATCATCCATTTCTAATCCTCATCCATATAGCCATCACCATTCATATTTCTATCCATATCATCCCTTGACTCTAACCCAAACTCCACTTTGTTAACCAAAGGAGTGGAAACATCATTTTGAATTTTGGCTTCTGAATTAGAAGGGGGAGCTTTGATATACTTCATTATTATGAGGATCAAAACCTGATGGAGCAGAGTATTTCTCACATTCATCTCATTCTCCTTAATCCCTAATTCCAAGGAAGAGAGTAGATAGTATGCAAAGAAAACCTTTTTCTTATGCTTGAAATAGTTCAAACAAGAAAAATGAAAGCCAAACACAACGATGTATCTATTTTCTAGGTTAAAATATTGCATCATCACCTTGGATAAATACTCCCAAAGAACCTTCAGATACTTAACTTGGTAGCCATTATTTTCCATCTTAACCAATCTTTTACCTTCCCTTTAAATTTTTTTTTGGGAAAATAGGCTCAAAAAAATTTGTATCTCTAAAAGGATTCATACTCTCCATAAAAAGAATAGTTATCACCACAATAAAATATTCACTAACCTCCACACTTTCAACATAAACAAAGAGAATACAACCCTCCACCGTTTATAAAAATTCTTTTAAAAAATTGGGTTTGAACAATGGAGTTGCTCCAGATAAGGAGTTGCACTAACCCTTGTTAATATTTTCTAGACTGTCATATTTATCCTTATATCATCATAAGTAATAGGTTTGAGACTCTTCCTTTAACCACCTATAGCGAGGGAGAGTGTAAATTTCATAGACATGATCCTACTACACTCCAATTTTGATGGCTCCAATACCCCCAAAAAATTGCCTTTCGAGTACTCCAAATACAAAACCAAATGAAGAAAATACAAAAATCTATGTGGTAATAAGAATAAGGATAGGTCTATCAAAATCATAATTAATATAACAAATAATTTTATTTCCAATAAGAGTCTCATGAATGATCAAATAATTATAAGACCTTAGCATGTTTTTAGCAAAGCAAATCATAGTTTGCAATGTCTTCAACATTGAGCAACAAGGGATAATTTCTATACCAAAGGAAACATTATACCTTAGTATCCCTATGTTTGAGAAAGAGTCACCGAATGCATTACATTCCCTAAAGATGTGGGATATAAAAAATTTAACAAATGACATGATAAGATGCTTGGAATCATTAGTTAAGGTTTCAATAGACCAAATCATCTTCTAAAATCCTTTCAAACACTATATTATATTGAGGGAGCCACCCTCAATCCAAAATATTTTATACCCTTAAGAATGTGCAAGTTTATGATCTACAACTGATTGAATATCTTGATGAATTGAATGGACAAGTGAAAGACAGTGATTAGAGATCACCGAGCTACTAAAGTGATATGTAAGGCAATTAAATCAGTCAATATGTTTTTTCATTGATGTCAACTAGTTCTGACTATACTTATCATGATGGTTACAAATATATGGAGAAGAAAAATGCTAAAGGAATGAGATATCTACATGAAGATGAGATGGATATGGAGTTATGACTAAGGTATACATTGGGTAACTTATTGATGATTCTATGACATCATTTTATTGACTTGATTGTATTACATTAATTTGTTATGCAATAAAGATCATAATTGAACAAGTTTATGTGGTCAGTAATTGAAGATTTCTATATACACCAAGCCAGTACAGTGTATACCGAGTTAGTATTCACCGACACATTTTGTATTGACCGAGCAAGAGAAACAATTAAAGTTTATAACATCCGACTGAATTGATGAGCTGGAAAGTTGATTATGATTCCAAGGTAAAAGATAAAGTTTGTTATGATGATCTAACAGATGACAAAATTCAAGGTTGATTGAATGGAGAAGGATGGAACGTGTTATAGTCACATCTTTCGAGGAAGCGTGAAGTGACAAAATGAACGATGGAGATTAAGAGGCAAAATCTAATAGATGAGAAGAAAATGGTTTATGAAGACTATTTAAAGAGACATGCGATTCATTATTGAGTCTGGGATTATTGACACTATAGGAGAAATCACATGGAAGGATGATTTTAATACACTGCTAATCAAACTGATTACAGACAAAATCGAGCAGAACTACAGGCATTACTGAGTGTTAGGGTATTATTCACCGAGTTGAATATTTTGAAGGATATGAAGGATTGAAGTGATTATTGATTAGAGGAGGTATTTTGAGCTTAGCTTAGATCTAAAAATCTATAAATATTAGTTGTATTTGAATAAGATCACTACTGTATCAGTTTAACCATTGTTACAACTAAATCTTTTAATTGAGTGGATTTAACAGTCTTATTTATATCTTAGTATGACATTCAAGGAATGTTGTTGGTTTTCTTTTTGACCTCATAGTGAATGTTGGTCAAGAGTTAACTGTTAGTGATAAATCCTCTAACTAGGTCACACCTCACAGTATGTTTTGTAACCTTTAACAGGATTGTCTCCTAACTGAGCTCATTTCAGAAGAGTGAAATATTTTGGGTTACTGGTCCCAGGTGTTTTTTCCCTTAGCAGGGTTTCCACGTTAAAATCTATGTGTTATGTGTACTTGATGTGATTGGATTGTTATTTTACTTTGCACATTTCATATTTGGATTAATCGGTAATCATAGTATTGAATTTACTGGTATTCAGTAAATGAACAAAAAGTTATTGTTGATAGCTTACCGGGTTGATTATTTGTTTGAAAAAATTTGATCAAATACATTTGGGAGATTGGGACTATAGGATAACTGGAATTAACTGATTCACCCCCCCCCCCCCCCTCAGTTATCAAACAATTGGTATCAGAGCTTGTGTGCTTGAAAAGGAAGTTTGAAGGACTTGAGATAAAGATCACAAGATGTATAAGAGAGAGGTGCCAAAGCTGAACAAAGACAACTTCTCAACATGGCAAAGCAAAATGAGGTTGCACATATCTAGAATTGGAGAATCTGCAGTATTTTACCTAGACAATGCCTACATTCAATAGTCTATTGGACCTTTGATTGTTGATTAGCTAAGAGATAGACACGAACACAACATGACAATGATTAAGATGCTGATGCCTTATCTAATGCAGAATTTGAAGATATCAAAGGATGTACTTCAACAAAAGAAATGTGGGACAAACTTACACTAGTCTACGGAGGAGATGTGAATGTGATGAGAGAAAGAGTTGAAATCCTTAGAGGAAGATTTGATGACATGAAGATGAAAGAAGGAGAAAACACTTCTCAATACAGTAACCAAATCAAGGTGGTTGTGAATACTATCCGAGGAGGAGGAGGTGTTATTGATTAAGACAATGTGGTGAGTAAAATTCTTAGAACCTTGTTGCTAATCTATGCTATTAGAATCTCAAAAATTCATGAAATGAGATCTGCATCGGGTAATGTTCTTACACTTGATAGCCTAATCAGTAAATTGACTACTTTTGAGATGAATAACTATGATAATAGTATTGTACTGAGTGTTGAGTCTGCATTTATGTCATCTTTGAAAATTGGAAAATCAAGAAGTAAAAATATGATAAGGAATGAAAGTGATAGTGACAATGATGAAGATGAACTTGAAGCACTTATGGCTCGGAGGCTACAAAAAGGTAAAGGAAGGTATAAAAAGAAATTACCTATGGCATGTTTTAACTATAAATTAATTGGTCATATTGCAGCTAGATGTCCAAACAGAAAAGATGATGACAAAGACAATGACCGATCTGGTGAAAGAGAGCATGACATAAGAGATAACCAAGATCGCAGAGGCAACTGACACTATGATAGAAGAAACACCCAATACTACAAAGAAAAAGGAAAGAAGGAATATTACCTTGTTGGAGATGATGATAATGACACCGACATCAAAACTGATGAAGAAATTGAGGTGGTATTCATAGCTTTGAAAGAAGATTCAAAAGAAGAAGAAGAAAGGTATGTAGAAACGTCACTTATTTCTATAGTTAGAAAGAATTATACATAGATTATTGATAGTGGTTGTACACATCATATGACTGGTGATGAGGACAAATTTGAATACCTTGAACACTATAATGGAGGATCTATTAAAATGGGAAATGATACACCTTGTCAAGTAAAAGGAAAGGGATATATCATGTAGAATAATAAGATCAAATGTGAAAATGCATATTGGGTGAAGGGTCTTAACTATAACTTGTTAAGTGTTGCACAATTGAATAACTTAGGTCACTGATTTTCATTTGAAAGTAGGAAGGTGAAGATCTATGATGAAACAGGAAATTTGGTCAGTACAGGTGAACAATCTAAAGGTAATCTATTCTATCTTGACAATGTTGAAACTTCTTATTTAATGGCTAGAACTAAAGATGTGTGGTTGTGGCATAAAAGGTTATTTCATGTGTATTTTGACAACATGGTTAAGATCAGTAAGAAAATAAAAGTTAGAGGTTTACCGAGCTTATCTAAACCTGACTATGTCATGTGTAAACAATGTCAAATGGGAAAAATGTCAAAATCTAGTTTCAAGAGCAAGACCTATTCATCTAAAGCTATTTTGGAGCTGGTTCATATCGAATTATGTGGCCCTATGAGAACTCAGAGTTATTATGTTGACAGATACTTTTTTTTTTGTTGATGACTACTCTAGGATGATGACAGTTATATTTTTGAAAGAGAAATTTAAAGCTTTCAAAATGTTTAAATGGTATAAAGCTAAAGTGGAAAAGAGTTAAAATGATTAAGATCTGATAGAGGAGGTGAGTTTATTTCTCATGAATTCACTAACTTTTTTAATGAGCATGGAATTAAAAGATAGGTTTCTGCATCGAGAACACCACAATAGAATGGAATTGATGAAAGGAGGAATAGATCCATAATTGATTGTGCTAGAACACTGATGATTGAGAAAGATGTTGTACAAATGTATTGGAGAGAATTTGTTAGCACTTCTGTATACACATTGAACTAAGTACAAATGAAGAAAGATTCAAACAAGACACCTTGTGAGTTATGGTTTGGGTACACACCTAATGTAAGTGATTTCAGAATTTTTGGAAGTAGATGTTACATTCTGAAAGATGATAGAAATGGGAAATTTGATTCTAAAGGTGATGAAGGAATATTGTTAGGATATTCTACTAAGAGAAAATATTACAAATGTTTGAATAAGGTTTCTAACAAAATGATTGAAAGTGCTAATGTGAGAGTTGATGAGTTTGCTGAGAAAAAAGATGAAGAAAGCACAAAGGAACCAAAAGACTACGGTAGATATACATTCATTGAAATACTTGACCCTCTACCTGAGAAACATGTAGAAGCTACTGAGCAATGGGATAAAGACACTGAGCATCAGCCTATAGAGACCAAGAATTAGTTAATTGCTACTGAGGAAGAAATTAAACCTACACCGACTGATGAACAAAGAAGAGAGAAAGAGTTAGAAAAATTTGTGAGAAGACACCATCCACATAATCAGATTATTGGAGACAAGCAAGCTAGCATGATGACATGAAGTAAATTGAGACAGAGCACATGTTTAGTTTGTCAATTTGAACCTAAAAATGTTAGAGATGCACTTGAGAATGAGGAATGGATTAAACCCATGAATGAAGAAATTGAGCAGATAGAGAAAAACAAAACATGGACATTGGTAGCGAGACCAAGTGATAAAAATGTTATTGGAACCAAATGGATATTTAGAAATAAGTTGAATGAGAATGGTGAAGTCACTAGGAACAAAGCAAGACTTGTTTTTAAAGGATATGCACAAGAAGAAGGTATTGATTATGGTGAGACTTTTGCACCAGTTTCTAGACTTGAAGGAGTTATAATACTACTTGCATATGTTGCACACAAAAAATTTAAAGTATATCAAATGGATGTTAAATCTACATTTTTTAATGGAATACTTGAGGAAGAGGTTTATATTGGACAACCTGAAGGTTTTTTTGATCAAAATAAGAACATTGTATGTAAATTGCACAAAGCACTATATGGATTGAAACAAGCACCAAGAGCATGGTATGAAATACTGCATGCATATCTTATTCGTATTGGTTTTGTCAGAACAAGTGATAATAGCAATTTGTAATTGAAAGGAGAAACTAATGAAAGATTCTTATTGCTGAAATCTTTGTTGATGATATCATATTTGGAGGACATGATAATATTTGCAAATATTTTGCTTCTGAAATGAGAAAGGAATTTGAAATGTCAATGTTTGGAGAGATTAAATTCTTTCTAGGTTTGCAAATTCTACAACAAAATGAAGGGATATTCATCACACAATCAAAGTATATCAAAGAAGCGTTGAAGACTTTTGGAATGGAAGATTCAAAACCATTAGGTACACCGATGGTTACATGATGCAAATTGACAAAGGATGATCAATCAACCAAGGTAAATTTGACATTATATAGATCAATGATTGCTAAACTGATGTATGTTGTGCATAGTAGACCTAATATTGCACATGTTGTTAGGATTGTAGCAAGATTTTCTACTCATCCTAAGGAATCACTTATGACTATTGTTAAGAGGATTCTAAGATACTTGAAGAGCATAGAGAATTATGGTTTATGGTACAAGAAACAAGTCAATTTTGAACTACAAGTGTACACCGATGCAGATTGAGCTGGAAATATTGATGACCAGAAGAGCACAACTGGTGGAGCATTCTTTTTGGGAGAAAGGTTAGTTACTTGGTTAAGTAAGAAACATGCATGTATTTCTCAGTCTACTACTGAAGTAGAATATGTTGTTGTTGCTACTAATTGTTCAAATATTGCATGGATAAAATAACTTTTGAAAGGGATGAATGAAGAGATCACTGATCCAATGATTATATATTGTGACAACACAAGTGCTATAAACATTTCCAAGAATCCAGTGATGCATGCTAAGACAAAGAATATATCTATTATGTATCACTATTTGAGGGAACAAGTACAAGAAAAGCAAGTGAAATTGGAGTTTGTCAAATCTAAAGAGAAACTTGTAGACATATTTAATGAACCCTTATCGAAGGATACATTTGAGTACTTAAGGACTAGACAAGAGGTCCATCCCCTATCTTTCAGTCACTAAGGTGATCAGGAGGTTTCGTCAACCAATATTTTTTCAAAAAATCACATAATGTTGATGCATATTGTTCACACTTTAGGTCTCCTACGGTTGTGAAAGATGGAACAAAGAAAATTGTATATTTGTGCATACGGGTACATGATCTGAACTGAATAACATAGATAATTTGGCTACTGTAGAGTTGTTTATTCTTTTTGGCATTGTTGTCAAAGGGAGAGAAAGATTTCATATGAAATATCATTCAAAAGGATAGAGAATATGAAATATCTATCTAGTGGGAGAAAAGTATCAGAAAGGAAGAAAAAGATCAAATCCATAGGGAGAGTCTTCCTAAAATGTTGAAATACTATGTAGTGATTAAACATATTAAATGATCAAGCTAGGGAGAGCTTACCGAGCTACAATATTTACTGATTCTTTAGGCACATATGTTCTAGACATAGAGGCCTCAGCTATATCATCAGTAGATATACATTCTTCTCCCCAAAGAAGTGAAGTAGAAGGAAGATCATCTCCCATTTGAACCATAGTGTGCAATGGTGACTCGTTTGTATCTATGTCTAAATTACTGAGCATGGGAGTATTTCTAGAATCCTCTCTATAGATCCACTCTTGAATAGCTTGTTCTTCTCTTTTTGCTTCTAAAGGAATGGATGAAGGAACAAAAGTATCAAAGATCACCATAGCAGAAGTGGAAGGTTTCATGTTATCAGAAGTTTTCCCATATGACCTAGGAGAAATAGGTATAGAAGCAAAGGAATCCAGTGTATATTCACCCATACCAAGGCTCATCATCTTAAGTGATTTCTTAGCAGCAACTAGAGACGTACTAGGATCAACAGTAGGTTCATTGTGAGGAACAAATTTTTCAGTAGCAGCAAGAGCATTAATAGCAATAGTATGGTCTCCAGGAATCACAACTTCAGTGCCATTGCACGGAAATTTGATGCACTGATGATAAGTGGAAGGAATAGCTTGCATGTCATGGATCCAAGGATGACCCAAAAGAATGTTATATGCGAGTGGAACGTCCAATACTTGGAAGTTAATATCTTTTGTGATAGGGCCCACTCGGACAGGCAACGTGACAAGACCTTTGGAAGATCTTTCCACTTCATCATAAGCTTTTATAGTAATCTTCTTCTTAGAATCTACAGCAAATTTTGATAAACCCAACTGTTGTATGACATTGAAAGAAACAATATTTAACCCTGCACCATTGTCTATCAGGACTCAGCGGACTCGGGTATTGTAGACTAGAACTTCAATGTGTAAAGCTAGATTATGTGGGTGAGCAATAGATATGTCATCTTCTGTAGAAAAGGAGAGAGATAATGGAGATGAAATGTGGTTGACCATGGCCTGAAATTGATTCAGATCAATGTCATTGGGAACACGTGTTGTATGTAGAGCCTCATCAAGAATCTCTCTATGCGAAGGGGATAACCGAAGCAACTCAAGGATAGATATCTGTGCTGGTGTCTTTTGCAAATGTTGGACAAGATCATAGCTAGGGGTGGTTGAAGGAGCCACTTGTTTGGAAGGCAAAGCTTTCTTGGGATCTTGCATAGTTTTAAGGACAATCTTGGCTTTCCCCCTAGTAACAGCATTCAGTGTCTCAATTCGGGAAGATGAACTACCACGTGTTTGCAAGACTAACTTTGGCTTACCATGATTGGTGTTATTATCATCTTGAGACCTCATCATTAGAACACTCTCAACGGGCTCTACCATGTTAATCACAAGTGTATTAGAAGGATACGTGTAATTGATCTTTGCATCATGATTCTTCTTATGTGTTTGAGAGGTTTCCCCCTTATCATGCTTAGGTAGAGGATCTTTGAAAGCTGTGTGATTAGAATTTTTAGTTAAGCCATCAGTGGAGATTGTGTTGTTATCAATGAGGTCTTGAATATCATCCTTAAGCCTAAAACAATTATCTATCAGATGTCCCTTATTTCTGTGATAATGGTAGTAATGATCCTCTCTCCACCAATCTGGCTTATTTATTGGATCCCAGTTACTAGGTTTATCAAGAAGCGTAAGATATCCATTGTCAACCAAAGTCTTAAGGATCACATCATAAGGTTCTACCAACTTGGTATAGACTCGCTTTCGAAATGACTTCTTAGGATTATTTGCATATTGAGGTTTAGGACCATTGTGAGCATTGCCAGCTTCTTGTTGTTTTGCTGCATAGATAGCATTGGAGAGATTGAAAGCGGGCTCTTTAACTTTAGGAGCATCAACAACCCCATCATTAACAACATACTTGTTCTTATTCCAAGGTTTGTTCTTGTCTTTGTCATTGCCTTTAGCATCTTTATTAATAACAATATCCCCTTTTTTATAGCTACATCCTCAATCTGATATGCACTTTCAACCATGTCATTGAAAGAGGAGAACAGTTGTTTCCTTAGATCATAATACAACTCAGGCACAAGAGTGTTGACAAAAATATCAATCTTTTCCCTTTCGGGTAGCTGACGAGGATATCAAGAATACAATGACCTCCAACGTTGTAAGTAAGTTGCAAATGGCTCACCTTGATGTTGTCTTAAATTACCGAGATCTATCATGGTGATAGGTTGTTGGATGTTGTAAGAATAATGTTGTGTGAAGCGCATAGCCAACTCATCAAAAGTCTTCAAAGGAGGTGTCAACTTTGCAAACCATTCTAAAGCTTGTCCTCTTAAGCTTCGAGGGAATAATCATAGCAGAAATGTGTCTTCATGAAGAAAGTCCATGCTAAGAGCGTAAAAGTGACGCACATGGTCATGGGGGTCACCATTTCCATCATACTTGTCATATTTGGGAACCTCAATATCCCTAGGAAATAGGGCCATGTATAGACTTTTATCAAAAGGAAGAGCACAAATTGATTCTACAAAAGAGACCTTTGGAGGCTCTCTTTCTAATGCCATTTGGGTAAGGCGTTGATTTGTCCGACGTAGTTCTTCCTGAAGGACTTCCAATTCAGTTGGTACTCTTTGTTGGACAATTTGTCTGACATCATAGCCGGGAGGAAGCTTGTATCCTCTAGAAGTCATATATTGAAAATATTGATCACCATTATGCTCTAAAAGCTTATGCATCATTCGTTGGGAGACCACATCTTGTTCAAATCTCATAAGATCCTCACTAGAAATCTCATCATCAGCCTCTACCTCATGTTGAGAGGGAGGAGGTCTAGGAGGTGAAGAAGGCATACCAAAAGTAGGTCTTGGAGGAGATCTTGGTGGCGTGTTGTTGCCATTGTTGCCATTGATAAAAAGAGGTCTATGCTCATGATTACTAGTCTCAGGTTGCTCATGAAATGTCTCTCTATAAGCCATGTGCCTAGCAGCATCCATCCTTTGTTGATTGTGTTCTTTGTCTAAGCACGCTTGGTTATCCTTATGCTCAAAGTGTTCTTGCAAGCGTTGAAATTTTTCTTGTTCAGTCAAAGTGAGTGAGACACTGTCTGTGTTTTTGGGAGTCTTGAATGTGGAAAAGAGGAAACCTCCTTTGTACCATGGTGTAGCCTTAGATTTCTTAGATTGGTCAGAACTAGAACTGTCTTTGCTAATGGGTGCTTTGGAACATCTAGTTGGAGAAGGTAACTGTGTATAATTGAACGGAGGGTGATTCTCCTACTCAAACTGAGACCGAGTTGTAACCAGCATGAAAAGAGATGTTGGTCAACTAATAGAATGAGACAAAGTTTCTCAGATTTGAGATAAGCAAGGCTAATAAAGATCACTTGTCAAAGTAGAACAATAGGGAGATGGCTCATCAAAAGTGCTCAAGCACTTACAGCAATCAATTGACTAAAGCCGAGCAGTGAGCAAGAAGCTCAATAAGCAAGTAGCTAGAGAGGTAACCGTGATGTGACAAGTGATCAAGAGTAGCATTTGTTAAGCTCAAATCCAATAGTTTTAGCCCTTTTTTTTTTCAGTCTAGAACAAATCTAAGCATGTAGGTAACAAACCAGTTTCAGGTAAGAACAGAAAAAGACACTCTACGATAGGTTAAAGTGCAAGTTTAGCAACTCTAGATTGCAACAGCAACAAGACAACAAAAGGGTTCTAGGTGATACTTTCCAGGCAGACAGGGCGATACTTCTCAGTCAGGTGATACTTCGCCTTAAGCCAGGCGATAGACCTCAATATACCAGAGTGATAGACTTCAGACAAAGCAAGCGATAGAAAGTAGGTGCAAACTATTGCGCGATATTTCTCAGTAAGGCACGCGATACTATTGTAGATTTGTATGACTTTTTGACCAGTGAACATAAAAGTCTCAGTTTTGAAGCATTTTCATCAAGTTCAAAGGTTGGATAGTGCAATTTCTTAGTTTGACAAGCAGTAACAGTAGATAAGAGATAGGTTTGCAAACAGTATAAGATCAAACATGTCATAGAACACTTGAAACAAGGGCAAAAGCAACCTTGCCAAGACAAGCACTTGTGATATCAAAATAGAGAGCCTTATGAATGCTACCATTTGTTTGAATGTTGAGGACGTTTAAACTGGTATAGCACAATCGAAGACAATTCAAGCAATTACTACCTAGAAGGACAAGGCTCATTACTTAGCAATGTGGCCCACAACTTGATGCTCCCTTGCCTCACACCAAGTGGTTGCCCACAAGAGATATTGGCGTTGTCATGGAAGTGTCAAAAAACACAACCAAAGGAACACATATGATGAGTGTCTTGGGGTGATCCGGATAAGTCCACTTGGATCAATCCTTGCACCAAGAAGCTAAGCGGCTAAAAGAAGGTGGCCTCTATCTAATGGTTTGTAGTAAGGGCTTCCATTCATAACACCCCTCTTTCTCATCATAAAGGACTAGGACCTCGTGGCCTCAAGAGTACCTTAAGCATTCTTGCTCAATGCTTTCCCCATGGTCACAATCCCATGAGCTACTAACATCAAGCGAAGACAAGTGTTATGTCTACCAAGGTTTTGTGTCCTTGATAGCCTTGAGATTATAGTGAGTTGGAATCACTTGCCACCAAGGAAAATGATGACAAGGTTGTCCCCACTTGGGTCGTTCCTCTTGATTGCTCAAGAGCAGGCCCGCTAAAGGATCCTTATACTAATCAAAAAGTGGATTAACTCTTGAGGTTCAAGGTTTTTGGTTCACCACAAGGGTGAAGAGCATACTCCCCTATCTCAAGAATCTCTCCCAAACACACCAAGCAAAGATTCAATTACCCCCTTGCTTTCAAAATCCCAAGATGGGTCAAGATTTTTATTTCACCACAAGGGTGAAGAGCATACTCTCCTACCACCTCAAAATTTCTACAACAAGGTATTAAGTGCCTATGAAAGGAAACAACTAGTATATGCCGCACTTAATAAAGAAAGCAATTAAACAAGCACTTGATTTGGTTTTTATGCTTAGGGCAGCCCTGCAAAAACTATTAGTAGCCCTCTTTGACATGCAATTTTAGCAAATTTCAAGCAAGAAGCACCTACAACCACAACTTGTTAGACCAACAAGAGTTAGGAGAATCAAAATCCAAAATCTAACAATGATTAGTACATGAAAAATCAGATAATCTACAAAAATAACTAATCAAATGATAAAATCTGAAAATGAAACCATCATGGTTGGATTAGGCTCGGAAAGACCTTTCCAATGATATATCACACTTAAACTTTTGATACCATTTGCAAAATTTCAAAAAAAAAAGGGCAGAGAACCCAAAACTTGCAAGATAGATAAAATAGCCCAAAAATAGCTCTCTGTCAGGTTCAGGGGATATACCTCAGACTTCACCAGTATCGCGTGACATAGTTTCCTATAGCCGGGTGATATACCTCAGTCCGGGCGATATACTACACAATAGGTAGGCGATACTTCGCACAACACCAGGCGATATACCTCAATACTGCCATGCGATTCTTCTCTGGTGCAAAGTGTCGCACGCATCTAGTAAGGTATATCGCATGATATACCTGAGAAGTATCGTGCGATACTCTGAGATAGAGAACCAGAACCTGTAAAATTTCTGAAAAATAATCCAAAAAATGACGAAAAATGCAAGAAACTAAAGGGAAAAGCCTATCTACTCTGCCCCACGGTGGGCGCCAAAAATGTGTGCTATAAATGTGTCACACTTCTATGGATCATTACATGCAAGGAAACTCAAGAATGAGCCCTCACAAATCGATCCATAGCTCCTTAGGCATGGAGTGCAAGGGT
The DNA here is from genome assembly GCA_027943335.1 of Chamaecyparis obtusa. Lineage (NCBI taxonomy): Eukaryota > Viridiplantae > Streptophyta > Pinopsida > Cupressales > Cupressaceae > Chamaecyparis > Chamaecyparis obtusa. The sequence continues at coordinate 1,900,648 of BSBK01007944.1, forward strand.
TTTTAAGAATGCTCTCAGCTAGAGCTATTTAGCCTATAACCTTGCTAGTAAACCATGCAATGGGAGATTCAATGAAGACAAGGGAAAGAATGTCAATATCCTCAAGAATCAAGAATGAAAATGCAATGCAATGCTATGCTAGAAATTGAAATGCAAGCTAAGCTATGAAAGGAAATATGCAAGTGTTACAACCCAAGCTAATTAATCTATGTGAGCTAATCTAGAGCATAGAAATGAAGCTAATCTAAGAAAGCATAAATATGAAGCTAAGCTAAGAATGCAAGAATGAGATGTAGATGCTAAGAATGCTCCAAATCTTCAAAAGCTCCAAAGTGACCTAGAAATCCTGCAGCATAAAGTTAGCATAAAAAGTTGGGGGTCTAGAATGAAGAAGAGAGCTCTCATTTTAAAGGAAATGAGGAGGAATGGACCATGGAGATTAAGAGGCAAAAGATTTAATCAAGGGTGGAGCTTGAAAGAGGAGCAATCCATGTGCACAAATATCCTCCAATGAGAAAATAGGAGTTGACTTTTGTGTCCATATGAGACAAAAAATGTTTTTTCCTTTTTTATAAAATAAGAATAATATTTTATTTGTGCAACTTAGGATAAGAGGAAAAGTGAGGGCTTTTTATTTATTAAAAGGGGAGGAAATATTCCTTTTAAATAAATAAAAACTTAGGATAAAATGGTTAGCCCATAGAAAATAATTGAATAAATGATAAAATAGGATTTGATCAAGAACAAGCAATTGATGATTTAACAATAGGGGCTAATAGTCTAGATGACCATTTTTGGGTGTATACACAATCCAATAAATAATTTAATCTCATTGATTATAGACATCTTGAATTCTTTCCTCATTTCACCTACAAATGATCTACTCATCTCTCATTTCCACAAAAAATGATATCATCTACAAATATCTCTCCAATCAGTAACCTATCAAATTTCTCAATATTTAAATATACATTATTGTTTTCACTTGTCCTTATGAAACCAATATGAATCAACTATGAGTGCAATCTCTCATACCATGTCATAGGTGCTTGATTCAATCCATATAAAGATTTATGTAATTTACACACCATGTTCTTATCTTCTGAAATAGAAAATCCTTCAGGTTTTTCAATGTATACCTCTTCTTCCAATACACCATTAAGAAAATTTGACTTAACATCCATTTTATATACCTTGAATCCTTTATTAGTAGCATATGCAAGTAATATCCTTACACCTTCAATTTTGGCAACAGGTGAAAATGTTTCACCATGGTCCAGGCCTTCCTCATGTGTGTATCCTTTTCACACTAATATTTCCTCTTTTCTTACCACTTCACCTTTCTCATTCATATTGTCCCTGAAAATCATCTTAGTACCAATTACATTCTTGTCCACCGGTCTAGGTACTAATATCTAGTTTTTATTCTTCTCAATCTTCTCCAATTATTCTTACATAGCTTTCATCCAATCATCATCTCTTAATGCATCTTTCACATTTTTAGGTTCAATTTTAGATAGAAAATATGTACTTTCTCTTTCTTTTCTTCTTGTTAGGACACTAGCATTTCTGTCATCAATAATTTGATTAGGGGAATGATTTAGTTTCACATACCTTTGAATTATTGTTTCAGTTCTTGGTGTACCTTCAACTGCTTGTATCGGTTCCTATTCATTGACCTATCTCTCCATTGGTTCTTCTAGAGTGTCCTTCTCCACCAGTTGTACATATACAAACCCATGATAGTCTTCAGGTTCCTTCTTGTTGGATTCATCATTCTGCTCAAAAAATTCATCTAATCTTACATTGACATTTTCCACTATCTTATTTTTTCTCTTGTTCACTTGTAGGCTTTTCTCTTTGTGGAAAATCCTAGGAATATTCCCTCATCACTTCTTGGGTCAAACTTTCTTGAATTTTCATCTATTTTTATGTAACATCTACTTCAAAAACTTTGAAATAAATTATACTAGGAGATCAACCATGCCACAACTCATAAGGATTTTTTTTGTACCTTTCTTCAACTGAACTCTTTTCAATTTGTAAATATAAATGCTTATTGCTTCTATCTAAAATGGTTGTGCAATACCTTTCTAAATCATTAATGTCCTCACACAATCAATGATGAAACTATTTCTTCTTTTGGTAATACCATTCTGTTGAGGTGTCCTAGGAGCTTACATCTACCTTTTGATTCCATGTTCCTCACAACATGAAACAAATGTGAAGTAAACTCACCTCCTCTATCAGATCTGAGACATTTCAAGGTCTTATCGGTCTCCTTCTCCACTCTAGCTTTGTAGATCTTAAACATGTGAAAAGATTCTATTTTTTCTTTTAGAAACACAATCAACATCACTCTAGAATAATCATCAAAAAGCAACATGAAATATCTATCACCATATTAACTCCAAGTTCTCATTGAACCACCCAGATCAGGATGAACCAGATCTAAAGTACATTCAAAAGAGTAATTCTTACTGAATAAAACTAGAACTAGTTAACTTCCCAAGCCGACATTATTTACACATTATATTATCTAGCTTTACTATGTTAGGGAAACCCCTTACTATCTTCATCTTACTAACTTTGACTAGGTTATCAAAATTTACATAAAAAAACCTTTTATTCCATAACCAACAATCTTCTACCTTAACAATCAAACAACTCTTAATAGTAGAATTCAAATGGAACAAGTTAACTTTAGTTTGTTCACCAGTAGCAATCAATTCTCTTGATTTCCCAATGGTCCTACATATACCTTCATTGAACTCTAATATATATCCTTGTTTATTCAACTTGGAAACACTTAACAAGTTTTATTTTCGACCATCAACCAAGTAAACATCATCACAATTTGTTTTATCATTTAAAACAATATATATCCTTTACCTTTTACCATACAAGGAGCATCATTACCAAATATTATTGAACCACTATAACAATCCTCCATCTTGATGAATTTTTTTCTATCACCAGTCATGTGATTTGTGCACCCACTATCAATGATCCAGTAACCAATGTGATTCATGTTAAAAACTAAATCTTTCTCACCTTATTCTAAAGGTTCTTCCTTTACTACAAAAAACACAATTTCTTCTTCATCTCTTCCATCATATTCTTCATTAGTAACACCTTCTTCAACTAGATAACATGCCTTCTTACTCTTATCCATGAATCTCATTGGCTTATCCTTCCTATCATTGTTAGGACATCTAGAGGCAATATGTCCAATCTTATTATGGAAATAAATTCAAAGGAAATGTACCCTTATATTTACCTTTCCCTCTAAGAATCCTTTTAGAAAATAAAGATTCCAATTCCTCTTTTTCTCTTTCTTCGAGCAAGATAGATTCATAATAATTAGAGTAAAATGTTGAAAAACTATTAGATATCTCATTTCCTTTACTATATGGTGCAAGAGTCAATGATGACTTGAAAGTGGCTTCAACTTTTGGCATACTATTATCATAATTTCTTAACTCAAATGTAGTTAATCTCCCTATTAATGCATCAAGAGTAACAGTGATATTTCCTAGATATTTGAGCTCTTGTATAGCTAAAACCCTAATGGCATACTGAGGTAATAAAGTTCTCAACACTTTTCTTATCACATCCTCCTCGAGAATATTATTTCCAGCACCAAAAATAGTAGCAATAACCTCTTTGATTCTTTGACTATATAGCTCTATGTTCTCATTGTCTTGCATCCTCATTTCATCATACTTTCCTCTCAAACTATCAACCTTTTCCTTCTACACATGTGGATATCCACCATAGATGGTCTTCAACTTCTCCCACATCTCCTAAGTAGTATCCAAGTCTTTGACATCAATAAATTTTTCATCTGAAAGAGTACTAGCAATAGACTCCATAGTATAAGTATGTTCTTGCCTGATCTTCAATTGGTCAGAATTCATGATTTCTGAAGGTGTAGTATACTTAGTGACCACATGATCCCAATACTAATCACCCATTCCTTTAAGATAGAGCTTCATCCGACCGTAACATATTGATTAGTTCTCTCTTGTGACTTTAGGACCTTCATTTCTCATCATCTTCAAGTCTTTGCCTCAAGTTATTAAGATTCACCACAATAGAGAAAAAAATATCTGATACCAATTATTATTCTTAAGATCAGATTACTAAGAGGGGGGTGAATCAATAATCTACCAATTGTGCAACTTTTTAACCTCTTAAACTTTACCATAGAATTCACAAGATTATCTTTAATAGAAAAAAATGAAAAACATAATCATAAGAACATTCACATAACAATAAAACACTTGAGACGTAGATTTATCTCCTAGAAACCCAAATTAGAAAAATCCATGGTGGGGATTAGTACCCACTAAATGATGTCCTCTTTCAAAGTACACCTTGTGAGGAGCTTAACCCTGTTAGGAATTTACAAAAGCATTGTTAGGTGCTACTTGCTTAAGGGATTTACCTTAATCCTATTAGGACCTTTAACCTATTAAGAGAAGCCTTGTTAGAGGACTTCAAACACAAGATAATGTGCCACCTTATTAGTAGATTTACAATAGGGACCTGTTGGGATCCACCCGATTAAGGGATTTTCACTATTGTAAATGTTAGGGAACAACATAGAGAATTATCTATAAAATAGCACTGCCTTTTCTTGATCAAATCCAATGAAGCAAAAAATCTCTTCACAACACAATTAACTATCATGTCTTGATCACAATTCACAATTTACACTGCACTTGCCCAACACATGATCAAGAGACCAAAAAAATTTCAAATTCATCACATAAATATTGTTCATCAAGCCCTAGAGTCTTCCACTTCCTTAAGCAAGCCCTAAAATTTAATTTCTAAAATCCCACTCAAATCCAACATGCCATAAAACAAAATTAAATGTACAAAACAATTTTCCAAGACCGCATTGACCAATGCAATGATTTACATATAATTTTGTGTCATGGGGTCAAACATGTTTTGACCAAACACTTAATTCCTCAAGAATCTTTTCCACACGCTAGCATCAAATAATGTGATGCCAGATCATTACCTCTAATATTTAAGACACATCACCAAATCATGACTAACTTGACTGAATTCACTGCAACCTCTACACCGATCACAGATCAAAGATTCATCAACTTTCGCTCAAGAACACAAACACTTCAACCTATGACAACTCTAACTATACTCACCGGTCATCTATCCTTTAAACCGGTCACTCAAATTAGTTATGATTATAACCATAGATTATACACATTTTTTTCCTCCATATCCTATAACTGCACCATAAGAAACAAAAATAATTTGAAAAATCAATAAAATTACCTATTGCTTGTCACTAACTGTTGTAGAAATTTCACTCTCAACCTTCATCCAATCATAAATTTCTTATTAGTCTACATCAATAGAAGCAATCACGTATTTCACATTCAGAGACATCCCCATGTCTCTCATAAGAATCACTACAACTTAAAATTATTGCAATACCTTGATCATCATACGTATACTTAGAAACATACTAGAAAAACTAGGTCAACACTTGACATCAATGAAAACCCAATAAATGATCATTGTGCAATCAAGTCGATAGCATTGCATCTCCAAAAATTACTTACCATCACTACATCACTAGGTCAGTTCAATGACAAAGGATATAGACTTGAAATCAAAGAAGGTGTATGTAGGATAATTGGAAGATCAGGTGATCTAATTGCAATTGGTAGGTAGACTAGAGGTAATTTATTCCATCTAAATACTATTGTTAACAGTAGTTTTGTGGCTAGAGTTGAGGATGGTTAGCTATGCCATGGAAGGTTTTATCATGTGAGCTTTGAGAGTTTGGTCAAAGTTGGTAAGATGAATGTAGTTAGAGGTTTTTACTTAAACATGGTGTGTAAGGAATGTCAGCTAGGTAAGTTAATTTGTTCTACTTTCAATAGAAAGTCATTTTCATTATAGAATATACTAGATTTAGTGCATACCAATATTTGTGGTCCTATGAGTACAAGAAGTTATCATGATGGTAAATATTTCATATTTTTTACTGATGATTACTCAAGAATGATGTGGGTGACTTTCTTGAAGGATAAATCTAAATCTTTCTACAAGTTGAAATATTTCAGAGCACTTTTTGAGAATGAAATGGGTAAAATCTTGAGATGTTTAAGATAAAATAGAGGAGGAGATTTTACTTCATCAAAGTTTGTTCAATATTATGAGGATAATGGAATCAAGAGACAAATTTCAGCACCAAGAATACCTCAGTAGAATGGAGTTTCTAAAAGGAGGAATAGAACTATAGTAGATGCTTCCAGGGTGAACCCACTATACTAGGTTACACTTTTTTCCCTAAATGGACACTAAACTCTATATTTTGAAAAATAACTTTCAAATTCGGATGAATATTATCGTTAAACTATTCCAAATCATGTTGGCTTGCCTCTGGCACCCAATTTCAAAACTTTTAAAATCAAGTCTCATGAAGAATGTCCCTCAATTTTATCATGTCTTATATTGGTTTTGCTGACATGCTTTTGTGAAGTTATACTTTGTAAAAGGGAAGCATTGCAAGAGGAGTTGTTGAACTTGAACCTTGAACCTCAAGTTCATGGTTCAAAGTTCCAATTCCAATTCATGCTAGTTCAGAATGGTTTGGTAAATGTGAAAGAATAGACTCTGTATGAATAGTTCAAAATTATAAACCAGAGACACAATCAAAGGCAGTATGGTTATTTGATGTAGGTCTGGTTGGTGATTATGGAAATAATTTAGTTCCCTTCCTCAATGATAAATGTGTATGCAGAGGAAATATTTTTTAAGGCATGGTATTAGTTTGAATTGCCAATGGACATAAAAGTTTTCATGAAAGTGTGATCATACTTTCTACAATTTAAAAACCCCAATTTCCACTATATGTTTGTTGTGATGATGATGTCATTAAATGATGATGATTGGTCATATCACCATTGGATTTAAACTAAATAAAGTAAGATGACATCTACAACATCATGGTGTTTTATGGTGCTCACTTCCATTCATCTTTACACCATAAACTTTGACAACTCCATGAACATGGGATTCATTTTTAAAAAAATATGCATGCTGAAAAAAAGGGTCTCAGTCCGGGGGCCATAACTTTCATCTCAACTATTGGATTTGGCCAAGGTTTTGATATGTTGTGGAGAGGTAAATTTTGTAGGCTTCCACTACAGAGATTTTGAAAATTCAATCTAGTTTGAAAGATATGGTTAACTGAGTGAGAGCCTATCCAAGGTGACCAACAGCCAGCAAGTTTCTTCTCTTCAAACATCACCAAGGCATAACTTATATTTGTAATGATGGGCCCATAACTAATTCATAAAAAATATATCTTTTAATTTATATTGTTTTTAAATTAAAATATTATAATTATCAAGAAAGATTAGAAAGAAAAGGGATTTCCAAGATTTAGTTATAAAGGAAACCGATCAAGATTTCTCAAGGCAAAGGGCTATATATTGTAAAAGAATTAGCATAATCGGGGTTCTTCTTCTTGCCAGCATTCTTGTGGCTACGTTGAGGATAATACATTTTCTGGTGCAGATTGTAACAAGGAAAAAGGGAAAAGAATTTATTTTGTTTTATGTTTTCTGCATGTTGACTATAAAAGCAGAGATGAAATGATCTTAAGGTTATATTGTTGTGTTTGAAATAAAGAGGAATCAATATACATCAAATCCTGAGGTTTGAATATTTATTTCTCTGGTTGAAATTTTTCATGTGGCCACTTCTTCCTATTTTAAATATAGTTCTATTTTATCATGTCAATACGTATACGTTTGTAAATCAGTCGATTCACATTGTCATGCTTTGTAGAATAAGATATTTAATTTGTTTCATTTTCTCTGTTATGTGAAAGGTTTTATAAATGGTCTTGTGGCTATTTGTTGATCTTTCTCTCCTTATTCAATTTGTAAATCTTATAATCACATTCAACCCCTAGTGATGGGTGAATGTTAGAAAGCCTTTGTGTCTTCTGGTAAAAGACATAACCAGCCGTTTTATTCATTGTAAATCTTTCTAAGAGGGAGTTGTACCTCACAATTCAGAGGAGAGTTATCAATCTGATGATAACTCATCCAACTATTAGTAACATTTATTCCTTCATTCAAGCATCTTGAGTCATTATTTGTATTTCTTTTCGAAGGACAAATCTGTTTACTAACAAATTTTTGGCAACTCTACTAGGGACCGAAAATGAAGACCAGTATTGAATAATTGTTTCTTCAATTTTATATATATATCTCCATGTGCAGGAGATTGGCGACTCTGATAAAGTGGTGACTCTATTGATTCTTGATGCAAATCCAAAAGAGTTGTAAGAATGGGAAAAAGACTAGGCCCCACTATCCCAGAGATTCTTCAGATGAATGATAAGGTTTTACAAGATTTCTGGGAACAGTATAAACAAAGTATTTCAAAGGCTGTGAAGTTGAAGATAAGCCTTGAAGATGACCACACCTTTGCCTTGTTGTGGATGAGTTTGTGTCATAGATTTCACAAGCTCAAAGATTTGGAGGCATGCACGAGAAAATTGTAGCAACTCGAAAAAAGAATTGGAGGTTGTGGAGGAAGAAGCTCCAGTGATTTCATCTAGTTATGTCTCTTGAAACTACTCAATTATGAGTGAACAAGAAATCAACTTGAGAGAACAACCTCAAAAGAAACCTGTTGCTGATGAGATAAATTTTGATAAAGATCTGATGCTCCAATACTTGTGGAATGCCTTCAAAGGGAGAATTTGTGAAGTTGAAAGGGTTAAGTTAAATCCCGCTAAAGATTGGCAATTTGCCATATTAAAGAACCCTTGTTCTCCAATCCCTTGGTCTCTAAAGATCAAGATGTTTTAGCAACCATGGAAGAATCATCATTGCTTTGGATTTCTAATCAACAACAAAAGGGAAATAAAAAATAAGGTGGGCAAGAAGAGTCACATGTGTTAGAGGGGTTATTGGTAATTAATGATAAAGAGGTGAATACTTCTGATTTCCAATCTTTATTCTCACCTGAGGAAAATTTTAATTCCATTCCAAAAGAAGAAGTTCTTCCTACTAAGTTTAATCCTATGGTTATTGAAAGTAGTTTCCAAAAATAATTGCCTCTAACTATGTGCCATAAGGATAGTTTAGCTTGTACCATTCAGGAAGAAATTTTGAATTATGATTGCCCTTTTGTATGCCAAGACAAAAATGTGGTTGATATGACAACAATAGGGAATCAATCCCAAAATAATGATGATGAGATTGTTTGGGACAGTGTGAATGAATTATATGCACCTGCATAGCATATTGGAGATTTTGAAATTCAAGATAATCCTCTCTTCATTTCTTGTGACCTATGTGACGGGAATGAGAAAGAGGAGGGTCATCTTGAAAACCATGGCAGCATGATCATGCATCAACTAAGCAGGAAAGTGGAAGTGCATCCCAAGTATAATAGCTAGTTAGAAGCCTCCCCAGCCAATCATTTCTAGCTGTTTGAGGAAGCTAAATAAGGCAAGATCATTGATTTCCAAAAGATCACAGAGGCGCATAATGAAGACCATATGATTTTGGTAGAGGCAAAGAATAACTTTACTTTGATGCCTTTGATTTCTGAAATTAAATATCTAAATGTCTGTTGTGTTGAGTCGAGTGTTGTTCATAATATAATAATTAATGAGCCAAAATTTAGAGTTTGTGCATTTGATGAGGAGATAGAATATGAGGCCTTCTTGTTTGATTTTACACCAACTCAAGAAGAATGGTCTCGGCCCCAAATATTAGAGGCATTCTATTTTTAAAATGAAGTTGTTGATGGGTTTCTAGGAGACAGAGTTTCAACCAGCCTAGCTCTGGGATTTGATTTGAATGCTCCTACACGGCACTTCCCCAATGCCTTCCTCCTCAATGTTTTGATCTATTTTTCCAGGAGAAGGATGCAACTATTAGTGATGCAAATCACCTTACTCAAAATGATGCCAAGATAATATGGCCTAAAATTTATGATGTGAATTGGCTTTATGGACCTGACATACTTTTAAAGTTTTTACGACATATTATAGTTGGAGCTCTTTTTGTAGAAGTCACTAGATGTTTGTTTGGAGCAGTACATCTCATGTATCAACCTCTCTTCTGTATTGGAAGATAATTATCACAGTTGGTTAATGGATTCACATGAGCAGTGAAAGGCATCTTTGGAGGTATGGGCTGCTAGTCTTGTCTTTTTTGTAAATAAAATTTTGGTTGTGTTGGTTAGTTTAGGTGTTTAGGCATGTTTCCGGTTTACTTCATTTAGGGGTTTTGTTTTAGTATTTGTCTTGTTCCATCTCTACCCTATCTGCAAGCGGCTCCATGTTCTTTGTTTTTGCCTTGACTCTATTTTCCCAATGGGTAGACATTGGTCTTATACCAAAGATTGTTGGATTCTTCATGTCCCTCACGGTCCATATCCCCAGTTAGAGCTAGTTGTTGGCTTTCCTCTGGCACCCAATTTCAAAACTTTTAAAATCAAGTCTCATAAAGAATGTCCCTCAATTTTATCATGCCTTATATTGGTTTTGCTAACATACTTTTGTGAAGTTATACTTTATAAAAGGAAAGCATTGCAAGAGGAGTTATTGAACTTGAACCTCAAGTTCAAGGTTCAAAATTCAATTTTTCCATCTCTCATGGGTTCAAAGTTCCAAGTTCAATTCATGCTAGTTTAGAATGGTTCGGTAAGTGTGAACGAATAGACTCTGTATGAATAGTTCAAAATTACAAACAAGAGACACAATCAAAGGAAGTATGGTTATTTGATGTAGGTCTGGCTGGTGGTTATGGAAAGAATATAGTTCCCTTCCTTGATGATAAATGTGTATGCAGAGTAAAGTTTTTTAAAGACATGGTATCAGTTTGAATTGCCAATGGACATAAAAGTTTTCATGAAGGTGTGATCAGACTTTCTGCATTTTAAAAACCCCAATTTCCATTATATGTCTATTGTGATGATGATGCCATTAAATGATGATGATTGTTTATATCACCATTAGATTTAAAATAAATAGAGTAATATGACATCTACAACATCATGGTGTTTTATTGTGCTCAATTTTATTCATCTTTACACCATAAACTTTGACAACTCCATGAACATGCACTAGTACATTTGAGACCTTTTTCTGATGGTCGACAGTAAATTGTCACTTAAGTGACACCACCCAGCATCATAGTTTTGTAGTCAAAAAAATTGACGGTTCTATCAAGCTTCGTAATTACAACAACCTTGTCCGTCGCTAAAAGAGGGTGCCAACACAACGAGCCTACTGTCGGACTTATTTATGGTCGTCACAATTGGGACACCTACCTGTCACAAAAAATAACAAATGACGGTGACCTGTCAGAAGCTTTTGACTAGTATCCGTCATTTGTAACATGTTCCCTAACAGAAATGCTTTTATTGCAACGGATATCTGTCAGAAATTTAAAATGCATATCCATCATTTGTAGTTTGTAATGATGACTATGTTGTACGTGTGATAGACATGCATTGGACATTTGCGACAGATATCCATCGTTTATGGTTGTTTTCTGATAGCAATGTTGTGAATACGATGGGTAGATGTCAGATGTTTACGATGGAAAACCGTCGCTATTTTAAAGTCATCGTAGTTATGACGACAATGAGTTTTTTTAAAAAAATATATAAATTTGTCGATCGAGTTGGTATCGATTCAGAACAGTGTTCTTGCAGATCTGGTTCTTATTTGTGATTTGGTTATGGATCATTCAGAGATAAATTTGTAGTAGATTCAGTAGCGGCTCGTGGATTATTGAGTCGAGTCTAGAGACTTGGAATTCAAATAGATCCTACTGAATCAAGACTTGTGATAGTGACTACTCTAGCATAATTCAGAGATAACTTTGTAGTAGATTCGGTAGCGGCTCATGGATTATTGAGTCGAGTCTAAAGACTTGGATTTGGAATGGATCCTACCAAATCAAGACTTGTGATAGCGACTACTCCAGCACAAGAAGCTAGTGCGGTGATCAGAGATGCATTCTTCCTGATGTGTTCATGGGATATATGCGGATTTGATTACATTCGGATATGATTCAAGTGACTTCTTGACTTCTTTGGTCTGAATTTGATATGCGGGTTCACGGTGCAGTCAATATATATTTGTTTTACTGGATTGAGATCTTAAATTATTGAGCTTCTCTTTGTTTCAAGAATAGTTTAACATTCTCTACTTAACAGGGCCAACCATGTGAAGGTGGAAGCTCATCTGACCCCTCCTAGGAGCCTCTTATGACCCTTTACGAAATTTTAAGATCTCTAAGATGTATTCTTAGGGATCATAAATGGTTGTAAAGGGTCATAAGGGGTCCTGGGACACAATAGCTAAGAAACATAAATGTAGGCATCATGGTCACAATTTTTTGGAAACACAACATAATTGAGTGGTATGCCCAGATGATGCAATGCAACTACTCCTCCAGTTCCATGTCTACACTGCATAAACAAAACCCAAAGATGAAGAATAAATTTAGAGAGCATAGGAGGAGAGTGATAATGACCAAAATAATATAGGGACCTGTATTACTTTGGTCATTCTCTCTCTCCTCTGCTCTCTAAATTTATTTTTTATCTATGGATTTTGTTTATCGCAGTGTAAACTTGGAACCAGAGGAGTGATATATAGTTGTGTTGCATCATCTAGGATGTATACCATTCAATTATGTTGTGTCTCCAAAAAATTGTGATTATGATGCCTACATTTATGTTTTTAAACTGTTGTAATATCTACATTTATGTTTCTCATTTTTCATGTTTATGTGCATGTTCTTTATGTGTATCTACTAGAAATTCTAAAAAAAATTCAGTATCTATAATAGCCCTCTGTTAACCACATTTACGCATGGTCCCAACAAAGTAGTGCACAAACTACACAAAGAAGGCATTGCAGAAATATGATTTCTGCTTTCACCATTGAAGCAATCTTGGTGGCACTAGCTACCTCTCAAGCCTTGCACAAGTTGTACTCATTTCCTACATCAGGTATAGATGTAGATGGGGTAGATGTAAATGTGGTTTGATCGACCCACCAAAAGTATTGACATCCAGTATTTTCCTGACAATACCAAATGTACATTAGTTCTTCATAAAATGATTAGTTGTCACATTATTTTTAAACATAAAATATAATTACGTATCTAGACCATTTTCCTATTTGGGAAAACCCAAAATTGACACCCAGGATTACTTGTTGTGTGTGACATCTTCAACATGCATGGGCCAACACCACATTGACACATAGGCACATTGACCGAAGTCATCGACGCTATTTTGACAAATATTGCATTATCATAAATATTGCATTGTCATTACTTTTTTCATTCATACTAATTATAATTACAATAAAAAGAAACATACTAATGTAGACTTGCACATTTTTTGGCTAAGTCAAAGTCTTTGGTTTAAATCACTAGACATTCAAAACAAAATGACAAACCAAAGACAACCATGCAATTGTAAAGAAAGGTAATTTGTTTAATCATGTCACTAATTTTTGCATGTCTAAATACTGGTGTCTTTCAAGTGATTTGATTCTTTTCATGCCCACTACAAATGAGAACAGTCTTAACTAGTGAGGTTGTTTAAGCATATAGAGATTAAATACACTATTTTAGAATGAAATTTCTCTTAACAAAAGATCAAAGATATATAAGTAGGACATATAAAACAAGGTGAATAAGAGTAGTACACATAAAACAATCATTAGAACATGCCAAACATCTGGCATAATTGCACATTTTATTCATGTCATTGATATTCTTCTTCATCCATCTCATCATCAAGATCATTGTCGTCGACAACATCACCACCACCACTATTGTCATCTTTGTCATCATCACCATCAGCATCAGCATCATTTTCATCCTCATCATCATCATCATCATCAATAGAAGCATCATCCTCATTAGTAGCAACATCATCATCATCAGTAGCAGCATCATCATCATCTTCTTCTTCATATTCTTCTTCGACTAGCTCTTGATCGTGATCTGGTTCTACATCATCTTCCACTTCTTCATCTTCCTTAGTATCTTCTTCCATCGCATTATACTTTATTGATCTTCCTCTTGGATCATGTCTAACAACAAATGACCAACCTGGTTTATGTGGAACCTCTGAGTAAAATACCCACTCAAATTGGCTTGGAAGAACATAGGGCTCTTCTCCAACTAGCTCAAACAACCTTGTATTAATCATTAGAAATCCATTGTCATGTTCAATAACAGTTCTATTAGGATCATTTTTATTGAGTCATGGTCTATACCATTTCACAATGAAGAGAACTAATTTGAAGGAATTGAAGTCGCAATCAAGTATATCAACCAAAATACCATAGTATCAATTTTTTGACTCTCAAGGATGTAAGTCATTTCTAGATGAAATATTAGTCACCTGGAACACTACACTTATCCCAGAATCACAAGTTCTCTTCGTGTCATCCATCTTTTTTATGCAAAATTTATAACGATTGCAAAACATAGCCTTGTGGTGTTTCACCTACAATAATGTCAAACATGTATAAATTATTGCATCACGAGTTGAAAAACATACGATTGATTAATTAACAAATTTATAAGTACCTAGTGATCTCTTAAACCATATGCTAAATCTATTTCCTTTTGTGTAACATTGAGATCTCCATTGCGATGAGCTTGTATAACCAATGAAGACACAGATTCCCATGTTAATCTATGACCATCGTGTTGACATCGTTCAATCCATGCCATCATCCAATCTTGATTGTTTGCAATAAACAAATGTATTGCATCCCACTCTTTGGCAGCTGTACAAAAGTAAATAGATGACTTACAACAAATTTATTTTGAAGATTAAGAATTAATTTACCACAATAAAATCTCATAATTTACTACCTTTCAGTTTCCTAAATCTACCATTGCCACCAAGTACTCCCCTTCAAATTTTTTAATTGAGTTGAGATCCCAAATGCAATCTATATGGGACTTTGCTGCAAGATTAGGAAGATATTGAGTATCGTACACCATCATCTGGTATACCATATATCCCTCAACCATAGAACCCTCGAGACATTCTCTTTGTCATACCAAACCCTTCAAAAATTTTAAGTGTCTCTCAACCATCCACATTGACCTAGCATGTATAGGTCCACACAATTCAATCTCCTCAACTTGGTGTATGAGGTAGTGTTCTTGTGCATTGAAAAAAGCTAGAGGTAAACACTTTTGCATTTCACACATTAATCGACAAATTCTTTTCTTCCAATATTTTATTTCTTTATGGATTTCTTTAGATGACAACCACCTACAAGGGATTCAAGACATAAATATATAAATATGAGATTTTACAATATATTACTTGTTTGATATATTGAACAAATATCACTACTTACCTCATGTATTTTTCAAGATCATATATCAATTGTTTGATATTATTCTCGAAGTTCTCTGGGAGAGATAGGGGTAGAAAATACTTCAACAATTGTCAACTGATCATTTCATACAATGAAAATTGAATGCAATTACACAAATATATTGTAAATACAAAAGACTATGACTTACCTTGATGAAGGTATGCCAATCATGTGTTTTCATCCCTGACCCAAAATCATTTTTCTTTGATATGAGATTGCTTATATCCGCAACAAATCCTGTAGGAAATTAAATTTTTAGATCACTTCTTTTATGACATTACTTTGTTGCTCTGTTAATAACCAAGGAAGAACACTTGCATTGATCCAGTCTCCATTGCTATTTGATTCAATGATATTTTTCATTGCATGATTGGAATCATGAATGTCACTACAAATTTTACCAAGTTTTTCTTTGTCAGGCCTTCTATCCAATATTTTTCACAGCGTCTCTATTACATTCTTTCCGATATGCATAGTATCAAACAAATGCACAATTTGTAGATGCTCATAGTAGGGTAGCCTACTAAATTCTCTAGGATAACATTTTAGTCCCTTTGGAAGTTGGTCGGTGATGCCTTCATGACCTTCAAGATCATCAACTACATAATTAGCCAACAAAACACAATCAAAATATATAATTTTCAAACATCAACCATTACGTGGAATGATATTACCTTGAATTCTATTATATTCCAACTACCATATGTGAGGTGTCATTCTTCAGGGCTTTGATGTAGTCTCTTCTTTCCCATTGAAAAGATGACTTTCTGCACTTCGATACTTATGATTTCTGGGGAGGTACTTCCTATACTCATCAAACACCTATTTTCTTAAACTTTTGGAATGACGAGATTTCATCTTTGGACCACACATTGGACATGAAAATTTTCCCTTTGTTTGAAGACCTACAAGATAATGATAAAATTGGATTAAATATGTATATTTTTAAAATTTGAATTATCTCATACAACTAGAATTCACCATAACATACCACAGAAATGTGTCAACCCTGGAGCATCATGAATTGTCCACACAAGTATTGCATGGAATTGAAATTCTCTTTGTCCAATTGGTCAGGAGATGTCATACATAGTGAAACCATTCCATAACACCAAAAACTCATTGATAAGAGGCGCAATATATACATTCATATCTTTCACTTGGTACTTACCTAGTTGAATTAACATAAACATTAGATAATTATTATGACCATTTCAATCCAAGACTTATAATTACATGTAGATAACTATAAAATAATAAGATACCTGGAACAATAATTTCCAACATAATGTGCTCCCTCTTTATTGACATCCATGGAGGAAGGTTATTGTTTATAACAAAAATAGGCCACACCGAGAAAATAGATCTCATCTCTCCATGCGGATTGACACCATCTACTGCTAGAGAAAGTCTGAGATTTTGAGGTTCCTCTTTAAAGTGTGGCCACTTTCCTCTATGTCCATAAATGATGAACCATCCATAGGCATTTGAATAATGTCATCTTGACTCCTGTCGCATGCATGGTAATCCATAAATTGTGCCAAGCTATAGCACCTGAATAATTGTTTCAGACGTGGAATAATGGGGATGTGACGAAGAACCTTGTGAGACACCTTTTTTGTCACTTGATCATCTTGATATCTACTCGTATGACATTTAGGGCATTCTGTTGCATTTTCATGTTCTTTATAATAAATAATATGATCTTCAGGACAAGCATCTATTGTTTGATACTCCATTCCAATATGTTTCATAATGGCACATAATTCTTGGTATGAGCGAGGGAGAACATTTGATGGTGGTAATAGAAAGTCACCTATCAATCTGCAACAAATAATATAATTCATTACTATAAACAATCTTAATGGTACATGTTTCACCTTTTATAGACTATAATGACATATATGACAAACCTTAGCATACATGACATTGCTATGTTGCAGGATAAATAATTCATAACCTTCAAACTCACCAACAACAATACAATAGAGAGAAGAGTAGATTGGGAGCCTTCATAAAGGGCCATGTCTTCCTTCTCAAGTAGAGGTATATCATGGATGTCATCAATGTCATCCTCATCATCATCAGCAATAGTAGCACCAGCAGCACCAGTACCAAATGTGTCAACGATCAATGCATTCATACCATCATCTTCAAATGTGTTTTCTGGCACATGATCATCATCTTCCATGGGATCATGATCTTCAACTTCAATACTCACACCTCCATGTTCCTCTATATTCACACTGGGGAAATCGACCTATATAAAAATGATGATAATCAAACCTCCTTCCATGGTTCATATGTATATTAATTGTGAAAACAATATAACAAACAACTTACCACTGGATTATAATCAAACCCCCCTTCCATGTGACCATTCTCCCTACAATGTCTCTGTGCTATTTTTATTTTGATTCTTCTTATCTTTAAGTCATTACAACTCTTGCATAGACAATAACATTTGTCATCGGCTTCTCTTTGAAAGTTAGACAACAATCTAGCAATTGTCTCCCTATTTTGATCGAATTCCCTTGTATTATCTGACATGATCCTTAATGTGTATATTTTCAAAACAAATTAGAGATGCCTTATTTCATTAGCTTCATGTCACCTTCTCATAGCTTCTCATTTTCTGACAGATTTCGCCAAAAGCTTTGCAGGAAACCAAGTAAGGGTATTCTTGAGTTCAAACACATTGAGCTGCTACAACTGAATTATAAATCATGAATTCACTATAAAATTTAAACTAAATAGGGAGATAAGTAAGACATTTAATGCATTATTACTTCATCATGATGATAAAAATTTCATTGGCTCAAAGCACATAGTGGTGCAGGGGCACCTAGAGCACATAAGGAGTTCACAAAACTTATGGAGATAAAAAAGACATCAGTGAACATGAAGATATCCAATGACATTAGATGTCATTAAACAATAGCATTATATGCATTAGATGCATTAGATGCCATTAAACAATAGCATTAGCAACATTAGATGCATAGGACAGCATTAGATGCCATTAAACATCAGTCAATTCAAACATTGTAGATAAAGAGAAGTCCTCCATAGAAGGGCATCAACATCGAATCTCAGTCTTCATTACAGTATACATAGAAGCGAATCCTAGAGAAAAATTCTGTAGCAAATCTTAAGGCAAATCTCAAACTACTTCAAGACTAATTCATTCACAAAGGAGGGATTAATCTGAAGATCAATTTTGAGAACTTTAGAAGCTGTTTATTCCTAGGTAGAATCTAGAAAATATCAACAAATAAAAGTCTGATTTTCTTGCAAATTTGAAAAGATTTTTGGTATGATTCAAAGTTGTTAATGGTTGGAATGTTTTCTACAATGTTTTGATCCTTATATTTCATGACTTTGAAGTCATTCATGCTTTGAGAATTCTATTCTAGTCGCTGTTATTCTATTTTGGGACTGTACAGTCATTGAAAATCTGAATTAAGACTATTTTCTTAAGTTTCTTTCATTATGAATGTCATTCTATGAATGTAGATTACTGGTTCTCATAGAATGACATCCAATTAACATGTATTATAATCCTCTAACTTTGGAAATGTAAGTTTGATTGACTGTTGTGGTGATCGCCATAGGGAATACTAAGAAACTAAGTGAATTTGGATAGGCTAAAGGATAGAGAATTCTGGAAAAACAAGGGAAATATTTTATGATTGAAAGTTTATAGACATGTTAAGTACAGGGTGAAACAACCATTATTTGTTGCAGGAAACCTTTGGAAATGTGACATTGAGGAAGCCCTAGATTTAAGGGTTTTGAGGGCACAAATTAGGGCTTTTGTATCTAGAAACCTCTTGGAGTCAAATTGACTTCATATTCCTTTGATTTGAACCTATTCATGACACTGTTCAAAGACTTGAAGCCTAGGAGTTTGACTGGTTAGTACTTCCTTTGTAAATGCATGAGTTTTAGGCCTTACAAATCTGAGAAACAGTGTAAACAATCATATACATTTCAAAGAAACCTACCCTATCCTTTTGGCACGTTAAGGTACTCCATAAAGGGTACTCAAATATCTAATAGCATCAATATAAAAAATAGAGCACTGACCAATCAAATAGGGACATGAGGTGCTCAAACAATGAGCTCATAAACAATGCATGATGCTCTAGTTGTAGGTAGTTATCTCTTCTATAATGATGGAGGAGTGAAAGGTAATGATCAATGAGGTTGCTAATATTAGATCATACATTAATACACTTACTTATTTGAATTTGAGCTCAGGCATCATGCAATGTTATTGCTATCATTGCATGCTTGCTGTTGTTGTGCACCATATATTATTTTATACACTATTTATTTCATTGAGACTGTGAGCTATTGTAGATGAATGTGAGCTATAATCAACATATATGTGTGAAGTGTTTGATCTCTCTATTTATTTATTTTGTTGTTGATATTCACTATGTGGTACTCCCCATTTATGATCAAATAGACAAAGCTCGATTGCCTACCTCAAGTGCCAGTGCCCTCTTCCTACATGGTGTTGGCCTCTTCAGGCACACCAAACTTGAATGCCCTCTTTGTGCCATGAAAAAGTGCAGTGTCGTCTTCATGGTAGCTCTTCGAATTCACAAATTAAAAATGACACTTTTTGTTTCTTTTTTTTTTTTATAACCAAATGGGTGTCGCAATTTATGAGCTCACTATTTGAGCACTGGCCAATCAGATAGGGACATGAGGTGCTCAAATAGTGAGCTCATAAAAAATGCATGATGCCCTAGTTGTAGGTAGTTATCTCTTCTATAATGATGGAGGAGTGAAAGGTAATTATCAATGACGTTGTTGCTATTAGATCATACATTAATACACTTACTTCTTTGAATTTGAGCTCGGGCATCATGCAACATTATTGCTGCTATTGTGCACCATATATTGTTTTATACACTATTTATTTCATTGAGACTGTGAACTATTGTAGTTGACTATGAGCTATAAGCAACATATATTGTGTGAAGTGTTTGATCTCTCTATTTATTTGTTTTGTTGTTGATATTCACTATTTGGTACTCCCCATTTATGATCAAATAGACAAAGCTCGAATGCCTACCTCAAGTACTAGTGCCCTCTTCCCACATGGTGTCGGCCTCTTTGGGCATGCCAAAATCAAATGCCCTCTTTGCGCCATGCAAAAGTGCAGTGTTGTCTTCACGACAGCTCTTCGAATTCACAAATTAAAAATGACACTTTTTTTTTTCTTTTTTTTTGTTTATAACCAAATGGGTGTCGCAATTTATGAGCTCACTATTTGAGCATTGGCCAATCAAATAGGGACATGAGGTGGTCAAATAGTGAGCTCATAAACAATGCATGATGCCCTAGTTGTAGATAGTTATCTCTTCTATAATGATGGAGGAGTGAAAGGTAATGATCAATGAGGTTGCTACTATTAGATCATACATTAATACACTTACTTCTTTGAATTTGAGCTTGGGCATCATGTAGTATTATTGTTGTCATTGCATGCTTGCTATTGTTGTGCACCATCTATTATTTTATACACTATTTATTTCATTGAGACTGTGAACTATTGTAGTTGACTGTGAGCTATAAGCAACATATATTGTGTGAAGTGTTTGATCTCTCTATTTATTTGTTTTGTTGTTGATATTCACTATGTGGTACTCCTCATTTATGATCAAATAGACAAAGCTTGAATGCCTACCTCAAATGCTAGTGCCCTCTTCCCACACGGTGCCAGCCTCTTTGGGCATGCCAAACTCGAATTCCCTCTTCACACCACACAAAAGTACAGTGCCATCTTCACGGTAGCTCTTCAAATTCACAAAAAAATGACACTTTCTTTTTCTTTTTTTTTGTTTATAACCAAATGGGTGTCGCAATTTATGAGCTCACTGTTTGAGCACTGGCCAATCAAATAGGGACATGAGGTGATCAAATAGTGAGCTCATAAACAATGCATGATGCCTTAGTTGTAGGTAGTTATCTCTTCTATAATGATGGAGGAGTGAAAGGTAATGATCAATGAGGTTGCTACTATTAGATCATACATTAATACACTTACTTCTTTGAATTTGAGGTCGAGCATCATGCAATGTTATTGCTGCCATTGCATGCTTGTTGTTGTTGTGCACCATATATTATTTTATACACATAGAACAATAGATTTGGGGACTTAGACTTATGTTCAATCCTTAGTAATGGTTTGGGGAGCTAATTACTAGATGAGTGACTATAGTACCTTAGTTTTCATTATTATATGATCTTGTTTAATTTGTGTTCATTTCATGCAAAGATACATGTAAAGGAAAAGAAATTTTTGCATCTAAATATTACATGTATATATATAAAAAATAACTTGCATATACTATACAAGGAAAATAACTTTCAGAAGAAAATGCAAGAGTATGGGCATACATAAGAGGATGAACATAAATAATAAGGGTGCCAGACATTGCCTGAAGTGATGAATTTTTGACCCGGGTATGAATCTAGTGTGCCCCTGTGTGATCCAGAACCTACAAAGAAAAGAGAGATGGGGGTTAGATAAAAAATATCTAAGCAATAAATGGCATCCTATTACTGATCCTCATCTACAATTATACATGTGCATAGTCAAGCCATACACTTTTGAAATAAAAACCAAGCTCACAGTCTCAATGAAATAAATAGTGTATAAAACAATATATGGTGCACAACAACAGCAAGCATGCAATGACAACAATAACATTGCATGATGCCCGAGCTCAAATTCAAAACAATAAGTGTGTTAATGTATGATCTAATAGCAGCAACCTCATTGATCATTACCTTTCACTCCTCCATCATTATAGAAGAGATAACTACCTACAACTATATTTCATAATTCCTCCTTTGAAGTATATATATATGGACATGAGGTGCTCAAACGGTGAGCTCATAAACAATGCATGATGCCCTAGCTTGCAGCCCACAAGCCATGAAGACATTTCCTCATGAAATGATCATAAACAAGGAGTACCACATAGTGAATATCAACAACAAAACAAATAAAGAGAGATCAAACACTTCACACAATGCCTTGAAGGTAATAGAAATGATGCCTAAGCTCTCAAAGCTCGTGGGTCATCATTAAGCATTCCAAATGAAAAGATGTAAACAATGCCAGTATTAAACAGTGAGCTCATGAACAATGTATGATGCCCTAGCTTGCAGCCCGCGAGCCATCAAGATATTTCTTCAAGAAATTATCATAAATGGGGTGTACCACATAGTTTAACTATTGGACAATGAGCTGATAGGAGTTTCGAATAGATTTGAATAAAAACTAAGAGTATTGAATTTTATCATGCAATGTTATTGCAGTCATTGCATGCTTTCTATTGTTGTGCACCATATATTATTTTATACACTGTTTATTTCATTGAGACTGTGAGCTATTGTAGTTGACTGTATTCTTTTAGGGTCTAATCTATTGTACTTGTTTCTTTTTTCTTTGAATCATTGTTTACAATTACTTTTGATGCAATATTTGTGTGAATAACAAGAACAAAATGGTGAGCAAGTGTATTTGACAAAGATAAACATGACACATTTTGTTGGGCTGATTGGGTTGGCCTAGTACCATTTACATGGCCTGGCCAGATATTAAACAGTGAGCTCATGAACAATGCCAGTATTAAATAGTGAGCTCATGAACAATGTATGATGCCCTAGCTTGCAGCCCGCGAGCCATCAAGACATTTCCTCTTGAAATGATCATAAACAAGGAGTACCACATAGTGAATATCAAAAGCAAAACAAATAAAGAGATATCAAACACTTCACACAATGCCTTGAAGGTAATAAAAATGATTCCCTAGCTCTCAAAGCTCGCAGGTCATCAAGCATTCCAAATGAAAAGATGTAAACAATGCCAATATTAAACAGTGAGCTCATGAACAATGTATCATGCCCTAGCTTGCAGCCCATGAGCCATCAAGATATTTCCTCATGAAATGATCATAAATGAGGAGTACGCACATAGTGAATATCAATAGAAAAACAAATAAAGAGAAATCAAACACTTCACACAATGCCTTGAAGGTAATAGCAACGATGCCCTAGCTCTCAAAGCTCGCGGGTCATCGAGCATTCCAAATGCTAAGATGTAAACAATGCCACTAAAATTGATTTAATGTGAAGACAAAGCCCGAATGCCTACCTCAAGTGCCAATGCCCTCTTCTCACATGTGGGTGCTGGCCTCTTCGCGCCACGCAAAAGTGTTGTGTCATCTTCGTGGCAGCTCTTCGAATTCACAAATTACAAATGACACTTTCTTTTCTCTCTTTTTTTTTAAATTTATAACCAAATGGGTGTCGCAATTACGATGATATCATCGCTATTATGATACCATCGGGGGAACTTGCAAAAAAAACACAAAAAACAAACACAAATTGTAGTGGAGTCACAAATTGGCGTTGAAATTTGACTCCAAATGTTGTAGTGATGGGATTCTTTTTTTAAAAAAACCTGCATGCTGAAAAAAAGGGGCTCAGTGTGGGGGCCATAACATAACTTTCATCTCAACCATTGGATTTGGCCAAATTTTTTATATGTTGTGGAGAGGTAAATTTGGCAGGCTTCCACTGTAGCAATTTGGAAAATTATATCTGGTTTGAAAGATATGGTTGATTGAGTGAGAGTTTATCCAAGGTGACCAAAAACCAGTAAGTTTCTTCTCTTCAAACATCACCAAGGCATAAATTATATTTGCAATGATGGGGCCCATAACTAATTCATATACATTATATCTTTTAATTTATATTGTTTTTAAATTACAACATTATAATTATCGGGAAATATTAGAAAGAAAAGGGATTTTCGAGATTTAGTTATAAAGGAAATTGATCAAGATTTCTCAAGGCAGAGAGCTATATATTGTAAAAGAATCAGCATAATCGGGGTTCTTCTTGCTAGCATTCTCATTGCTATGAGGAGGAGAATATATTTTTTGGTGCAGATTGTAATAGGGAAAAAGGGGAAATAATTTATTTTGTTTATGTTTTTTGCATGTTGATTGTAAAAGAAGAAATGAAATGATCTTAAGGTTATTTTGTTGTGTGTTTGAAATAAAGAGGAATCAATATACATCAAATTATGAGGTTTGAATATTTATTTCTCTGGTTGAAATTGGTCATGTGGCCACTTCTTCCTATTTTAAATGTAGTTCTATTTTATCGTGTCAATACGTATACGTCTGTAAATCAGTCAGTTCACATTCTCATGCTTTGCAGAATAAGATATTTAATTATTTTTCATTTTCTCTATTATGTGAAAGGTTTTATAAATGGTCCTATGGCTATTTGTTGATCTTTCTCTCCTTATTTAGTTTTTAAATCTTATAATTGCATTCAACCCATAGTGATGGGTGAATGTTAGAAAGCCTTTGTGTCTTCTGGTAAAAGACATAACCAACTATTTTATTCATTGTAAATCTTTCTAAGAGGGAGTTGTACCTCACAATTCAGAGGAGAGTTATCAATCTGATGATAACTCATCCAACTGTTGGTAGCATTTGTGCCTTCATTCGAGCATCTTAAGTCATTATTTGTATTTCTTTTTGAAGGACAAATATGTTTACTAACAAATTAGAAGATTAAGTAAATTAGAGTCTTTTAGGATTTTTTATTTAGATTCTAAATATATATATATGTGTGTGTGTGTGTGTGTGTGTGTGTGTGTGTGTGTTTGAATTGATTTGAATGGTTTTTCTTTCTCCCACAAAAACTGGTATGTTGTTGAAAACGTCATTTTCAAAAAGTTACATTGTTTTCATAGAGCGTAACTTTTTTTCTAAAATAGATATTAATGTTCTTCTTTCGAATTTAGTTTTGTAACATCCATATAAAGGGCATGAAATTAGTTTGATGAAATTAGCATGATCATTGAATATTTTATTAATGTTTGAAGTGGACTAAATCGTAATTTTGACATAGCTTGACTACATAGCTTATAACTTGTCATGTATTTGTCCAATTTCATTTTTATTTTTATTTATAGAAAGAGAACTTCAATACCTAGGACATAGATATTTTTTAGATTTTTTTTTCTCTCATTTCTATTTTTCCATAAGCATCAAACATAGAGGTAGACATACGGAGAAATATATGTGTTTAGTAAAACTAAAAATATGAAGTAATAATAAACTTAATATATATTAACATTATAATCATTGGAAAGATTTTTTTTAGTAGTACCTTACTACATATATAGGTTTGTCAAATGGATTCATTTGATCTTCCAAAAGATAAAGTCGAAGTGATTTTTGGTCAGCATTTTAATAGGTGCGAAGGAGACTCCATTGTAGGCATGAATGAGGAGTATAGATGTTATATCAATGTTTTTTATCTAAGAGGCCTTGAGCTAACCATTTGTAATTAATTCATTCAAATGGAACCTATCAAGGCTTAAATCATCATATTTTATTAAAAATGTGCTATTTCAACAAAAATCAGCATGCCTGAAAAAGTGTAACCCACTATTGTGGGGTCACCCTCCAGGGCAATGATGATTCAAGGTGATGTACCTAAGTCATATTGGACAGAATCAATTAGCACTACAATCTACACATTGAACCAAGTATTAGTGAAGAAAGGAACCGGTAAGACACCTTATGAATTATGATATGGTCATTCACCCAGTGTTTAATATTTAAAATTTTTTGGTAGTAGATGCTATATCAAAAGAGATGATTTCACGAGCAAGTTTGATCCCAATGGTGATGAAGGTATTTTCCTAGGATATTCTACTAAAAGAAAGGCCTATAAATATTTTAATAAAAGGACAAACAAGATGGTTTAAAGTGTAAATGTGAAGATAGATGAATATCTAGATAAATCTAATGAAACAAGCAAGCAAGAAACAAAGAATAATCAAGAATTTATGTATGTGCAACCACAAGAGAAAGAAACTATTTAACAGAATAATGAGGAAGAAGTGGTTCAACTGGTGGAACAAGAAGAAGAAACACATAGACATGAACCTTTTATTCCAAGGTATATGAATTTGGTTCATTCTACTGATCAGATAATTGATGATAAAGATGCAAGAGTGCAAACTAGAAGGAAGATCAGAGAAAGTACATGTTTGGTTTCAAAGTTTGAGCCCAAAACTGTGAGGGAATCCTTGAAGAGTGAAGATTGGAAAAGGAAAAGGAAGAAGAGCTTGATCAAATTGAGAAGAATGACACATGGACACTTTTTCCTAGAGCAGAAAATAAGAATGTGATTGGTACAAAGTGGGTTTTCAGGAATAAAATAAATGAAGATGGAGAAAAAGTTTAAAATAAGGCAAGACTTGTGTGTAAGGGCTATGAACAAGAGGAAGGATTGGACTATAGAGAGACATTTTCTCCTATGGAAATAGTTGAAGGGGAAATTTTTTTACTTTATTATGCTTCCCTATAAGAAGTTTAAAGTTTTTCAAATAGATATCAAAACTAATTTTCTAAAAGTGATTCTTGCAGATGAGTTTAACATAGAACAAACAAATGGGTTTGCATTGACAAAGAATGAGGATATGGTGTGCAAGATGAGAAATGCATTGTATGGACTGAAAAAAGAACCTAGAGAATGGTATGAAAGATTACACACTTATCTTATCAAGATTTATTTTATAAGAACAAGTGAAGGTAGAAAGGTGTACTTGAAGGTTGAAGGTGATAAGATACTATTAGCTGAAGTGTTTGTGGATGACATAATCTTTGGAGGAAATGATGAAATGAGTTCGGATTTTTCTAAGGAGATGAACAAGAAGTTTGAGATGTCAATGATTGGAGAAATTAAGTTCTTTATTTGACTAAGAATTTCACAATTAAAGGATGGTATCTATATCAGTCAGTCCAAGTACATAAAGGAAGTGTTGAAGACTTTTGGAATGGAAGATTCCAAACCAGTTGGAAACCCCATAGTGGTAGGATGAAAGCTATCTAAGGATGATGATTCAAATGTGTTGGTTTTTGTTGGCTTATTGGGAAAGTATTGTACACTTTTCATTTATCATGTGGTTCAGGGTTAACTCGTCAAGCATTTTTTAGTTGACTCATCAAGATTTTCCCTAGGTTGATTCGTCAAGTGTTTTTTAGGGTTAACTTGTTAACTGACGTAAGTCTTGTTATAATGTCTTAGGGTTAGGGTTTTCTCTATATAATAATTTGATAGCTTCTTGTAGTGGTATTAAGTTGCAAGGGATTATAGATTGTAATAGGAATAAATTATTGGATAATAAGGTTGGACTCTCTATTTGGTGGATGTAGCCCAAGATTGGGTGCAACACATTAAATCTTTGTGTCTTCTCATTCTACTTATGTGCGCTTTATTACTTTTCATTATTGATTATATTTGCATGTAACTATTAAATTTTTGTCTGCTAATCCTAACGAGTGGTAGTAGAGTGGGTTTTTGTTCCAGTTATCCTTTGCAAGGTCTCATGGTTGAGTGGGAGTCTAACGATTGAGTGGGAGTAATGGAAGATGGGGGTAAGTTAAAGGTTGATAAGTTTAATGGGAAGAAATTTCAGTTATGTAATATGAAAATGGAGGACTATCTCTATCAGAAGGATTTATGGCCTCCATTAGGAGGAAAATCCAAGAAATTGACAACAATGTCTAATGAGGATTGGGATATTTTGGATAGGAAGGAACTTGGCAGTATTCATTTATGCCTGACACAATCAGTGGAATTTAATATTACACAAGAAAAGACAACTAAAGAGTTGATGGAAACCCTATCAAAGTTATATGAAAAGCCTTCTTCTTCGAATAAGGTATTTATTATGAAGCATATATTTAATATGAAAATGGTAGAAGGTGGGTCAATTGTTGATCATTTAAATGAGTTTAATACAATTACTAACCAATTATCTTCTATTAATATCAATTATGATGAAGAAATTAGGGCTCTTTTGATTCTGTTCTCTTTTCCTAAAAGTTGGAATAGCTTAGTAATGGTTTTTCGTAACTTTGTTGCAAGTTCAAATACCCTAAAATTTGATTATGTTGTTGGTGTTATTCTGAGTGAGGAAATTCATAGGAAAAGATCAAGTGGATCCACATCAAGTAGTTTTTTGAAAGCAAAAAGAAGAGGCAGATCAAGGGATAGAGGAAACAATTATGGAAGTCATGAGAAATCATGAGGAAAATCAAAGGGAAAGAGGTCTCAATCTAGAGGATCAAATGATTTTTGGTACTGTGGAAAACTAGGTCATAAGAAGAAATATTTTTGGTCTCAAAAGAATAAAGGAGACAAAAAAGAAGGTAATAAGGAGGAAAATTTGGTAAGCAAAAAATCTGAAGAGGATGTTTTTCTACTTTCCCTTGAAAATGTTGATGATTCAGGGGTTCTATATTCAAGGTCATCATTTCATGCTACACCCCATAGAATTTATTTTCTTGATTATGTCCAAGGGGATTTTTGGCTAGTGTATTTGGGAGATAATGAACCCTATCAGATTGTTGGAAAGGGAAAAATTAAGATTAAGTTACAAAATGGGAATCATTGGCTACTACAAGAGGTAAGGAGCATTCCAAGGTTGAGTAGGAATTTAATTTTAGTAGGGCAACTAGGTGATGAAGGTTGTATATTTACTTTTAATGAAAAAAATTGGAAGGTTTCAAAAGGTTCCTTAGTAGTAGAAAAAGGTGTGAAAGTAACCACCATATATCTTTTTATAGGTCATATTGTTCCTTGTTCTTTAATTATTATAGAAAAAAGTCAATGTTTAGGAATAGTTGATGTAGTTGTACAGGTAGAACCTGAAATAGTAGCTGTGGATTTTGCAATAGAACTATGGAATAACAGACTTGGGCACATGAGTGAAAAAAGGTATGAAATTAATTCATTCAAAGAAAGTTTTAATAGGTCCAAAATGTGTCAATATGGATTTCTGTGAAATTTGTGTGACATATGGAAAACAAAAGAGAGTTAATTTTCTAAAGAGTGGGAAGGAAAATAAAGATAAGAAATTAGAGCTTGTGCATACAAATGTATGCAGACCATCTTAGTTATATTCCCTTGGTGGCTCTTTTTATTATGTTACATTCATTGATGATGCAAATAGGAAAGTATGGATTTATTTCCTTAGGTAGAAATCTGATGTATTTGAAACTTATAAAAAATGGAAAAGATTGGTTGAGAATGAGACTGGTAAAATACTAAAATATCTCAAATATGATAATGGTGGTGAGTATTACAGGAAAGAGTTTGAATATTATTATTCCTCTAATGGTATTCATAGGCAGAAAATGGTTCCAAGGAATCCAAAAGAAAATGGAGTGGTTGAACACATGAATGGGATAATAATGGAGCATGCAAGGAGTATGAGGTTGCATGTTGGGCTTCCCTTAAACATGTGGGAAGAGGATATAAACACTGTTGTTTATTTAATCAATAGAGGTCCCTCTACTCCTTTTGGTTGTGGTATTCCAGAGGAAGCATGGATGGGTAAGAAGATGAGTTATTCTCTTCTTAGAACTTTCAATTGTGAAGCATTTGCACATATAGATTATGAAAATAGAACCAAGTTAGAAGCTAAGTCAAATAAATGTATATTTATTGGATATGGAATTGATGAATTTGGATATATACTTTGGGATGTTAAAACTCATAAAATTGTAAGAAGAAAGGATGTCATATTCAATTAGAAACTGATGTACAAACATCAGTTGCAATAGTATGAGAAGAAAGAAAATGATTATGTAGTGTTGGATGATACTCCAAAAGATGATGTTCTAGTGGTTCCTCATGCTCTGCAAAAACAAATACCACAAATGCCAGTGAATGTTAGATGGTCAAAAAGGCTAAGTAGACCTCCTGAAAGGTTCTTTCCCTCTTTATATTATATTTTATTAATAGATGCTAGTGAACCAGAAGGATATGATGAAGCTATGTAGGTGGATATAAAGGTTCAGTGGGAGATTTCCATGGAAGAAGAAATAGACTCCTTGCTGAAAAATAAGACTTGGTAATTATGTAAGTTTCCTACAGGTAAAAAGGCTTTACAAAATAAATGGGTTTATAGGCTAAAAAAGGAGGATGGAGGTAAGAAAATATGTAAAGAAAGGTTAGTTGTAAAGGGATTTGTATAGAAAAAGGGCATTGATTTTGATGAGATCATTTCTACAGTTGTAAAAATGACTTTTGTACGCATTGTTTTAAGTATTATGGCCACTAAAGATTTGCATTTGGAACAACTTGATGTTAAAACATCTTTTCTCCATGGTGATTTGGAAGAAAAAAAATATATTAAACAACCATAGGGTTTTGAGGTCAAAGGTAAGGAGAACTTAGTGTGTAGATTGAAGAAAAGTTTATATGGTTTGAAGAAAGCACCTCAACAATGGTATATTAAATTTGATAGCTTTATAGTTGAGCATGGATACAGTCAGTGCAATTTAGACCATTGCATTTATTTTAGGAGGTTGGATGATGAAAAGTACATTATTTTATGTTTATATGTTGATGATATGATTGTCACAAGATCTAACATGGACCACATTAAGGAGTCGAAACAAAAATTAGCACATTTTTTTGCTATGAAGGATCTAGGGGAAGCAAAACAAATACTTGGTATGAAAATTTACAGAGATAGGAAGAACAATAAATTGACTCTATCTCAAGATGATTATGTTGAAAAGGTGTTGCAAAGATTCCATATGGAGAATGCAAAAGCTTCCAACACACCTTTTCCTAGTCATTTGAAATTGACTAAGGAGATATTGTCCAAAGACACAAGAGGAGGGAGACAAAATGTTCAAGGTAGAATATGTCTCAGTTATAGGTAGTTTGATGTATGTCATGTTATGCACTAGACTAGATATTTCACATGGTGTAGGAGTTGTTAGAAGATATATGAGTCATCCTAGAGTTGAGAAATAGAATGTAGTAAAATGGATTCTTAGATATTTGAGAGGTACATCCAATAAATGTTTATGTTTCAGTGACTTTAATAATAATTTACAAGGCTATGTTGACTCATATTTGATAGGGGATTTAGATACCAGGTGGGGTACTGTAGGTTATTTATTTATTGTTGGTGGGACAACAGTGAGTTGGAATTCTCAACTACAAAAGGTGGTTTCTTTATCCACTACAGAGGTAGAGTATGTTTCTTCTATAGAGGCAACTAAGGAGGTGATATAGCTAAAAAATTTCATGGAAGAGTTGGGAAAATCACAGACTAACAATTATCTATTTATAGATAGCCATAATGACATCCATCTTGCAAAGAATGATGCTTTGCATTCAAAGACCAAACACATAGAGTTGAGGTATCACTTCAATTGGTCAGTATTGGCTAATGGACAGTTAAAGATGGAAAAGATACATGCAGATGAAAATCCAACAGATATGTTTACAAAGGAAATGAAAAGGGAGAAGTTGAACTCCTCTTCAACTTCGATTGATCTTCAAGACTAAAAACATTAAAAAGAATATCAAAGTCCAAGGTCTATGAATCCAGTTGGAGCTTTAGGGGTAGGGGTGTTACTACCAGATCAGTTTCAAAGTGGGAGGTTATTTAGTGTGGATCCTAATCAGTCCTCAAGTGGGAGATTGTTGGTTTGTGGTGACTGATTAGGAAAGTATTGTACACTATTCATTTATCATGGGGTTCAGGGTTAACTCATCAAGCATTTTTAAGTTGACTCATCAATATTTTCCCTAGGTTGAATCATCTAGATTTTCCCTATGTTGATTCTTAAAGTATTTTTGAGGGTAAACTTGTTAACTAAAATAAGTCTTTTTATAATGGCTTAGGTTTAGGGTTTTCTCTATATGAGAATTTCATAGCTTCTTGTAGTGGTATTGACTTGTAATGCATTGCAAATTGTAACAGACAGTATTACTGATAATAAGATTGGACTCTCTATTTGGTGGACATAGCCCAAGATTGGGTGAACCACATTAAATCTTTGTGTCTTCTTGTTCTACTTATGTGTTCTTTATTCCTTTTTATTATTGATTATATTTGCATCTAACTATTAAATTTATGTCTTCTAATCCTAATAAAGTGTAGTAGATGCAACTCTATACAGATCCATGATTGGTAAGTTGCATTATGTTGTTCAGAGTAGACCATACATTGCACAAGAAGTTGGAATATTAGCCATGTTTCAAGATAATACTAAGGAATCTCACATGGTAGCGATGAATAGGAGATTTAGGTACTTGAAAGGGATAAAAGACTATGATCTTTGGCATGCTCACAAAGGTGATTTCTCTTTAAGTATTTTTAATAATGCAGATTGGGAAAGAAACATTGATGATAGAAAGAGTACATGTGGAGGAGCATTCTTTCTAGGAGGAATACTTGTATCATGGACAAGTAAGAATAAAAATTACATCTCCCAATCGACTATAGAAGCTGATTATGTAGTAGCAGCTATCAATTGTACACAAATAGCATGAATGAAGCATATCCTTGAAGGTATCAAAGAGAAGGTAACTAAACTAGTTACTATATTCTAAGATATTACAAGTGCAACCAACATTTCAAAGAACCTAGTGATGCATTCTAAGTCTAAGAATATTGCAATCAAGTATCATTTCTTAAGAGCTCAAGTATAAGAAAAGGTATTCAAGTTGGAATATGTGCCAACTAAGGACCTACTAGTGGATATATTTACTAAGCCATTACCTACAGATACTTTTGATTATCTGAGAGGTAAGTTAGGGGTTACTCTCCTACCTAAATACAACTAACTTTGTAGATAGTAAATCCCTAGCTTTCAATTTCGCATAACATACCATTATTGAGCATGCAATCACCAAAAATTCCACATTGACTACAAAATTATGGAGTAGCAGCAATATTTGGGTACAAAATTTATTGTGAAATAGCATGACCACCATCTATTCCACATTTGATGGGTCAATGACCATTTGCAACCGACCAGTACCCCGCACCACTTGAGTGAACCTCTATTATCTTGGCATTGGCAAGAACATCATCCCAACATGCATACTGAATTATGGCAGCATCTCCTCCCCAGACAGTACCTTGGTCCTCAATCCAAGGATGAACATTCAAGTCTGGAACTAGGTCACTAACCCTAGATTGCACAAGCCCATGCTCGATCCCTCACTCAATTGCTGAAGAAGAACCCTGTAAATCAACGGATGTCAATTTGTCTATTTCTAGAATGTCCAGCAAGGAAACAACTTTAATATGATTTATGTGCACCATTGCATCATCAATATTATGGCTATGAGACTGGAGAGCTACCCAAATGTTCCTATAATTATACCTATTTAGGGCACATTTAATACTATCATAAAGCAACATATAAGCATGAATAGATTATATGAAATTCCTTGGGAATAGTCCACCTAGGAGAGCTAGGCCATTCCACATATTATAATTCCTAGTTTCTTTTTGAAATTTCTTAATACCTAGAGAGTCCTTATTATCACCTCCTTATATATGATATATAACAAAGAAGAAGATTGTAAAATGTATATGGTGTTGGAGAGGAAAAAAGACAAAACCTGTGATGGGTACACACAATGTTTTTCTTGAGGGGAGATAATTTCATCTCCAAGGAAGTCCTTGACCTCTCTTTGGATTTGAATGTTATGTAAGTTGAACATTCAGTCAATTATAGAGTCATTGATGTGAGCTGAGAGTGCAATTTTTTTTATTCCACTAATAGATTAATTCTATCATTCCAAGGCATATACTCCCAATGTATGTGCCTGTATTCTTTACATCTCAAAAAGGGGATGGAAGCCATTGTCTGAGGTTTCAAAATCCACTTCTACACCAATTTGCAGAAAACGGACAAACAAGGGAAAGCCCAAATGACGCTATGTAGAAGTGATACGACTTGAATCAATAAGAAATTGGTCACACATGCTAGAAATATGGACAAAGCCCAAGAGTTTTGATTAATGATAATATTCAATTGATTATAAATTTCAAGCATGTGGGTGGATTAGAAAATCTATCCATTCACCTCCAAATTACCTTCAAATTGGGAGTGTTAATTATAACCATTAGTGCATCAAAGATGTGTTAGGTCATCATAAATTATGTCTTTTCACTACATATAGACATCTCATTGTACATAGGCACCGGTGGTGTACTTGAAGGCATGGATGGAGTGAAGATATCATATCAATTAAATATTTTCCCACATATGGACTCAAATTCAACTTTTGAGAGGAATCAAATGCAATCTAGTTAAACTGGCTCTAAGTAAATTAACTCCTTGAAGTCTAAAAATGAGTTAATGTTTTGATCTGAAGAAAAATACTCAACTGAGTTCCTATAACAACCAATATTTGACAACCAAACTGCTAATTTATTACCTTCTTGCAGAGTATGTGAAATATTGTATTGCTTGAATGATTCTAGTATGTGCCATACCTGATTCATGATATAAGCTAGTTGCTATTTGAATATTGATTTGGTTATAAAATCATTTATGATGACTAAATAGTCTCCCTCAATTTGGATATTAGGAAAACCACCCTTCTTTTCCAAGACCAAACCCGCCAATAGAGCATGTGCTTTAGCCACATTGTTCATCTCAACTAAAAAGATGAAAACTTGGTTATCTTTCCACATGTTATGTTTTATTTTTATTATCTATAAAGTAGAAACATACTTGTTATTATATAATGAATTATTTTAGGTTTTTCCTTTCTTAACACCTTCTATTCTAAATACATGATCTCTCAACCCCATATTAATCTAGAAATTACACACATTTTTTCTATGGAGAGGTTGTTAAGAAATTAATCCTAGAATTAATACGCATACATTATCCTTGTTCAAAGATAAAATCTAAATTACTCGCAATAACTATAAATATGATGGATTCGATGAATCCCTTCCTAGTGCATCAAAATATTATACAATCACAACATCACACCAAATGTGTTGTTGCTTAAAGTAGGTAAAAATTTTATGTAACTAATATAAATATAAATGTTGTTTCTTTGAACTTTATTTATGCACAATGTAATGAATAAATACTCATACCTATACAAGATCCTAATGTGATGTCAAATCTAAGCAATGATATTGAAAAATATGCTGCAAAAGTTCCTTCATATGAAGTTATTTATTTTTTCAAACCTATAGTCTATATTTTTAAACCCTCCAATCAATCCAAAGTCTTTATTTTTGTTTAAATTAGTGATTCATATGAACTCGTCTAGGGGTGAAACATTCAACCTATAATTATAGTGGATCACCATGGAAACAAGATGACACAAAAGTATATTTATAATACTTGTATTACTAGTTAATTACTATATACAATTCCCAAGGTCTAATAGTACATAACAATAGAAAAACATGTCTTAAAAAGATCTCTCAAAAATCAACAATGAATGTATTCAGAATGCTCAAAAGAACCTAGAGTGTACCTGATAAGTATGTACAATCTATCAACATACCTACCTATAAACCATCTACATACATCATTATAGGACACAAAAACTCATACAAAAGGTAATCTCTAGAATAGCTCAATAATTTCAATCCACATAATCCAACTCAATGGGCCATCATACTAGTAAAGCATCTTTTTTTGTAGAATGAATTCATTGTGTGGGTGGTCCAACACTTTTACTACTAAAAAGGTATCTCCAGGAACAACCATAAGTAGGAAAACTTCTTTTGGATTTTTTGCTCCAAGTGGTTGTACATTTCCATTTTTCCCATCTTTGATTTCTTCCAATAAATTATGTAGTGAAAATGGTTTCCTTTCTTCTATCCTCTTGTTCCAAGTATTTCCATGGGCGATTTCAAACTTAGATACCCTGGCAGTGCCATCTTGAAGCATTTTTTCAAACTTTGTTCTAGAAATATTCAAAGTAGTTGTAAATTGCAATTCAATATTGAGCCAAATGAGCCTCCTTAGATACTTAGTAAGGGTTCTACATGTTCCACTAAAAAAATTATCATTATAAAATTTCCAAATGTTCCATAAAATTTCAATTGAAAAACAAGACCAAAAGACATTAAATTCCTTCCTAAGGCTTTGGATATAGCTAAAGACCACATCTAAAATAGATATATTACTATTGATAGAGACATGAAATGGGTTCCAAACCTCTTTAGCAAATAAAAATTAAAAAAAATATGATTTAGAGTCTTTGGCATCCTGCCAATGTTACATTCATTCAACTCTCCTGTAGGTTTTTTAATGGGCAGTATATGTAGAATGAGCTACCACATGAAAGATTACTTTAGGTTTTACCTAATTAGTCTAAAGGTTATTAAATTTAATTGACAATGAAGTAATTTCCATCTAGATTTTATGTTTATAAAGATATCATCATTGTTAGTAAGGAGATCATATTCAACATACATGTGAAAAGTTGCTTTCATGTATCAAAATCAAGTTAAATGGATTATTACTTTTAGTATAGTAATTCATTGTGTAATTGTGATTGTAATTAAAATGTTAATGGTTTTATTTACTTATTATTGTTCTCATTGTGTAATTGTGATTGTAATTAAAATGAACTAATGGTTTTATTTATTTATTATTTTTCTTTTTTATTCTTCTTTAAGTTTTTTTTAATATTTATGAAAAATAATTTTTTATTTTATATAATTGATATGTAATATATTTATTTCTTTTAATAAAATTACATGTCAATATATTTTCCTTTTTTTATGTAGGTACGAAAACATTTACATAATGGAAGGTACATGCTCCCTTGAAATTAATTCACACAATGATTCAAAGCGTTCATCAAGTTTTTATCATGTCAATGATAGTTGGCATTGAATAAGTTCAAGAAGCCTTTCATGTGAGACAATAGTACAAATGGTGGATAAAATTAATGAAAATGAAATACCAATAGAAGTATGTGATGATGACAGAAGACACTCATTGAATGGGAATTCAAGAAGTGAAACGGACATCAATATGATTAGTCTTAATTTAAGGGCTACAGGAGTGGTACCTGATGATTCTCTCATGAATTACTATCCATTGCAGTCTCCACTTGGAGATACTATGTGTATTGCACCTTCAGCCATGCCTTCATCTCCTTCACAAATTATGGCACCATCTTTATCAGATGACACTTTATTGGGTCTAGGACAACACGTTGATATAAGGGAACAACATCAACATCCAAAGGTTAGTGAATAATTGAAATACAATATTTGAATATTTTTGAGGTTATATTTCTTATTAACTTTTACTACAAAATAATCAATGTATAGTTGGTAAAATGGTATATGTGTATGTGTATGCATATGGGTATGCATATGGGTATGTGTATGTGTATGTGTATGTGTATGTGTATGTGTATGTGTATGTGTATGTGTATGTGTATGTGTATGTGTATGTGTATGTGTATGTGTATGTGTATGTGTATGTGTATGTGTATGTGTATGTTTATGTGTATGTGTATGTGTATGTGTATGAGTATTTGTATGTGTACGTGTACGTGTATTTGTATTTGTATGTGTATGTGTATGTGTATGTGTATGTGTATATGTATGTGTATGTGTATGTGTATGTGTATGTGTATGTGTATGTATCTGCGTATGTGTATTTGTATTTTTATTTGTATGTGTATGTAGTAGGTGAGCTACAATAGATGATACTTTCCATTTTTTATTTGAGTTCATTTTATGTTAGAAAAAGCATATGATAATATTTTAATCATTAGACCTTCCAAACTTTAAATCCTTAATCTAGCTTGAGTCTCTTAAGAGTGACAAGATCATTTGTTATCTAATAAATTTAAATATGATTTCTATCACATATAGTGATATGTTTTTTAATTTTTAATCCTAGTAGTAATAAAGATTGTATTGTCATTTGTAAAGAGATATCACTAAACTAGTTTCAAAAATTATAGATATTAAGTATTGAATTTGAGCTTGTTACTTTATAATAAAAATGACACATACCTTTTGTCCATTCACTTTCATCCTTATATGTTCCAAAAAATCATGTGGAAATAATGTGTAATCACCGCTAAGCCCAAAAGATAACTAGCAACCTAGGGACTCTAATGATGGAATATGGATGAAGTGACTGAGAGGGGGGGGGGGTGAATCAGTCAACCATAAAAACACTTCACAATTAATTCTTTGCAGATCCTTTAGGATATCTTAACAATGTTGTCTGTTTTAGCACTCGGTAAATAGATTGCAGTAACTTTAAAGATGTAGAAAGTATTAGCAAAATTATCCTTAGATATTTATCAGCACATGTATATGATTGAGAAAGCAATTAAGAACACAAGAGACACAAGATTTAACGTGGAAACCCAATATGGGAAAAACCACCAATGTATCTAGATACTGATTTTCACTTTTCTGAAGTGATGCCCGGTTAGAAGCCAACCCGGTAAAAGGTTACAAAACACACTGTTAGGTGTGACCTTGTTAGAGGATTTAAAAACACCCTGCTAGGAGTGGCCTGGTAAGAGGTCTTGAAAAAAATTCAATGGAATTGTCACCTTGTTAGAGGATTTATATTATGGCTGTTAAACCAACTCGGTTAAGAGATTTTGAATTCACTGTTACAATGATAAGAAGGTAACAATGAAAAAGTGACCTGTATAATAATGCAACTGTCTTGCTGATTACAGATCTCTGTTCTGCATAAGTCTGATCCTCTCTGATTGAATAAATCTCTGTTGCACCTCAAGGATATCTAAACATCCTTCACAAATTCGCATATACCTTTTCTTCTTTTCTTCTGTAAATCTTCTGCTGTGTTATTATTACTTTTCACATTTGACCTTTTATTTATATAATTTTGGATTAGTCAAATCGACATTATTTAGTATAACAGTCGGCTGAATTAAGTAAACTCTATTTGCAAAAATCCTTCAAGGGCCGACAGTGCTCGGTGACCATATCTTAATATAATTTTTCGGAGACCAAGGGAACTCGGTAAACACCAACAATCCTTTACCTTTGATAACCGACTGAACTCGGTAAACACTAACTTTTCTTCGATGACCGACTGAACTCGGTAAACACTAAACTTTCTTCGGCAACCGAGTGAACTCGGTAAACACTAAATTTTCTTCGGCAACCGAGTGAACTCGGTAAACACTAAATTTTCTTCGGCAACCGAGTGAACTCGGTAAAAGTAGATTTCTGCAGACTATGACATTGTGTGACATCAAGGACAATACATAATTCAGTAGCAATTTCCTTCAGACAATTGTTTCCAACAATCTCCCTCTTTGGCATTGATGGCAACACAATATGTCATATCATAAGAAATTTGAAAGAGTTAGCTCGGTTTAGATTCAAATCTCCCTCTGTCAGCAAACTTCCTTCTGACTAATGAAAATTTCTTGAAGCAATAGCAAAGACATAGCAAACACTCCCTCTTTGACAACACATGCCAAAGATAATTCACATATTACCGGTGAAAATTAATGTACCTCAAGTACTGATTCATATGCAATGATTCCTTTAATATGTTGCATCAACAAGTTGATTTTCAATCATGTTCTGGTTGATGCATCACTAAAACTGTATTTAGTGAGCCTCGGATAGGGGAATGACCCCTAACTTACCTCTTAGATACATAAATGCATCCTTAGGTAATGGTTTGGTGAAAATGTCTGCAATCTGTTCTTTTGTATGAATATATTCTAATCTGATTTCCTTGTCCTGCACCAATTCTCTGACAAAGTGATATTTAATAGCAATGTGCTTGGTTTTGGAATGCATCACTGGATTCTTAGAGATGTTTATTGCACTGGTATTGTCACAAAATATAACAACTGGTTCTTTGATTTCAACCTTCATACCTTCTAATAGCTGTTTAAACCAAACAATATTTGAACAATTTACTGCAGCAGCAACATATTCTGCTTCAGCTGTGGATTGAGATGTACAATTCTGCTTTTTACTAGTCCAGGATACCAGTCTTTTTCCAAGAAAAAATGCTCCACCACTTGTGCTTTTTCTGTCATCAATGTTTCCTGCCCAATCAGCATCAGTAAACACTTTCAAGTCTAGATTGCCTCCAAATTTATACCACAAACCATACTCTTCAGTTCCTTTTAAGTATCTTAAGATTCTTTTGATTGCCATCATGTGATTTTCCTTAGGTTTTGCTGAGAATCTAGCTACTATACCGACTGCTAAGGCAATATCAGGTCTTGTATGTACCACATACTGTAATTTTCCAATCATAGATCGGTATAGGGTCTGATCAACTTCTTTTGAATCATCATTTTTGGTAAGTTTCAGTCCAGTACACATGGGTGTACCAACTAGTTTTGAATCTTCCATTCCAAACTTCTTAAGTATCTCCTTAATGTATTTGGATTGAGTAATGTATATACCATTCTTGCTTTGCTGAATTTGAAGACCAACAAAGAATTTTATTAAGCCAAACATAGACATTTCAAATTCTCTATTCATTTGTTCTGAAAATTCTTTGCACTGATCCTCATTCCCTGTAAATATAGTATCATCCACAAATATTTCTGCCAATACAATTTTGTCATCCGGTCCTTCTTTGATATACAGATTACTGTTGTCATTAGCTCTTTTGAAATTAATCTGGATCAAATAGTTATGGAGTCTTTCATACCATGCTCTAGGAGCTTGTTTTAGACCATACAATGCTTTGTGTAACCTGCAGACCATGTCCCTTTTGTCTGGATCAACAAAACCTTCAGGTTGTTCAATATAGACTTCTTCATCAAGAATTCCATTGAGAAATGCAGATTTTATATCCATCTGATATACCTTAAATCCTTTGTGTGCTGCATAAGCAAGTAGAGTTCTTACACCTTCTAATCTTGCAACAGGAGCAAAAGTTTCTCCATAATCTATACCTTCTTCTTGAGAATAACCTTTACATACCAGTCTAGCTTTGTTTCTAGATACTTGACCATCTTCATTCAGTTTATTTCTGAATACCCATTTTGTTCCAATTACATTCTTATCTTTAGGTCTAGGTATAAGAGTCCAAGTTTTGTTCTTTTGTATTTGTTCTAATTCTTCATTCATTGCTTCAATCCAACTTTCATTCTCTAATGCATCTTTGATATTTCTAGGTTCAAAATCAGTAAGTAGACATGTACCTTTTAGCTTGCTTCTTGTCATAGTACCATCTGATTTGTTTCCAATGATTTGATCTGGTGTATGATGTCTTCTGACATATTTGGCTAGTATAGGTTCCTTGCCTTTTGAATGATTCATGCTGTTGTCTTCTAGGATCTCTTCTTCAGGTTGCTCGGGCTCGGTAGATATTTGCTCGGTAACTTCAGGCTGAGACTCGGTCTGAATTTCTTCCTATGACTCGGTTTGAACTTCTTCTTGTGACTCGGTTTGAACTTCTTCCTGTGACTCGGTAACTGTGCTCGGCTCGGTAGATATAGCTTCCTTATTGATAGTTGTGTCTGTCAATGTTTCAGGTTCAATGTAAATGAATCTTCTGTAGTTCTCAGGTTCCCTTTTGCTTTCTTCCTCAGTCTTTTCTGCAAACTCATCAAATTTTACATGTATACTTTCTATGACTTTGTGAGTAGATAAGTTCAGACATTTGTATGCCTTGCTTTTGCTAGAATATCCTAGGAATATTCCTTCATCACTTTTCACATCAAATTTATTTCTTCTGGATTCTTTTAAGATATAACACTTGCTACCAAATATTTTCATGTAACTTACATTAGGTTTATAGCCATACCATAATTCATAAGGAGTTTTGAATGTGTCTTTCTTCAGTTGTACTCGGTTCAAGGTATGAACTGCAGTGCTGATAGCTTCCTTCCAGTACTTTATAGCGATGTTCTTTTCTATCATTAGAGTCCTTGCACAATCCATAATAGATCTGTTTCTTCTTTCTGCTATTCCATTCTGTTCAGGAGTTCTAGGAGCTGATACCTGTCTTTTGATTCCTCTTTCTATGCAGAAGTTGTTAAAATCATGGGAGATGAATTCACCACCTCTGTCTGATCTTAAGCATTTCAATCTTTTCCCTATTTCTTTTTCTACTCTTGCTAAGTACCATTTGAACTTTTCAAATGCCTCTGATTTTTCTCTTAAATACATAACAGTCATCATTCTAGAATAATCATCGACGAAAAGAATAAAGAATTTATCTCCAGTATAGCTTTGTATTCCAATAGGTCCACATAAATCAGTATGCACAATTTCCAAAATTTCTTTATACTGATAGTTCTTACTTTTGAAACTAGTTTTACTCATTTTGCCAATCTGACAATTCTTACATAGACCAGTGTCAGGTTTCTTCAAAGTAGGAATGCCTCTAACCTTCTTGAATTTGCTTATTTTTATCATGTTATCAAAATTCACATGACATAACCTTTTGTGCCATAGCCAACTTTCTTCTATTTGAGCAATAAAGCATGAATATTCATTGAGATCAAGATAAAATAAGTTACCTTTTGTTTGTTTGCCTGATCCAATGAGTTTTCCTTTTCCATCCAGCAGTCTTGCTTGACCATTCATGAATTCAACCTTGAAGCCAGTGTTGATTAGCTGTGCTACACTTAGAAGATTATGTAAATTAGTCCTTCAACCCAGTAAGCATTATCACATATGAGTTCTTTGGTTAATGAGATTCTTCCTTTTCCTTTTATACAACAAGGTTCATTGTTTCCAAATCTTACATTACCATTATCACAGTCTTCTAGATATTCAAATTTTGTCTTGTCACCAGTCATGTGGTGTGAACATCCGTTGTCTATTATCCATATATCATCTTTTCTTATATGAGAAATA
The DNA here is from genome assembly GCA_027943335.1 of Chamaecyparis obtusa. NCBI lineage: Eukaryota > Viridiplantae > Streptophyta > Pinopsida > Cupressales > Cupressaceae > Chamaecyparis > Chamaecyparis obtusa. Next base: position 1,943,823 of record BSBK01007944.1, read on the forward strand.
AGTGCTATCTTATCTTCATCATCATCAGATTCATCTTTTATAGCAATAAAGACAATTTCTTCTTCACTATCATCAGAATCTTTAGCCATAAAACATGATTTCTTACCTTTATCCTTGTATGATTTGAAATTCTTTTTGCCATAGTACTTGTGACTTCTCTTTTCTTCCTTGACTTGCTTGTTTGGGCACCTAGCTGCAATATGTCCAATTTCTTCACATGAAAAACAGATTAAAGGAGTTTTACCTTTATACTTACCTTTCCCTCTAGAGTACTTCTTTGCAAGTAATGCTTCTACAATTTCAAGATCACTGTCAGAACTTTCTTCTAATTCTTCTTCACTGTCTGTCTGAACTTCTTTAATTTTCTTGTTTTTCTTTAGTGAAACCTTGGCCTCAAATGCTGATTCAATATTTTTGGAACTAGGAACATAATTGTCATAGTTGTCTAATTCAAAAGCTGTCAATCTTCCAACTAGAGCATCCAAGGTTATACTGTGGTTTGCTTCACATCTTCTTTCTTGAATAGCTGATACTCTTATTGCATAGATAGGGAGTAGTGTTCTGAGTACCTTACTTATAATAGTCTCATCTGAGATTGTTCCTCCAGAAGCTCTAATTGCACTTACACTTGCTTTGATTCTTTCAACATATTTTGCAATGTTTTCATCTTCTTTCATATTCATCTTGTCAAACTGTCCTCTTAGGCTTTCTGCTTTGGCTCTCTTCACATTTGCATCACCACCATATATTTTCTTCAGTGCCACCCACATTTCATATGCAGTAGTGCAGTCTTTAATATCATCAAATTCTTCATAGCTGAGAGCAGATGCAATGTCTATCATCATGGTGTTGTGAGTCTTTTTATCTGCAATGTCTTCAACAGTTAATGCGCCATTAGGAATTGTATACTCTTCATCAATGTATTTGCATCCTGAATCACCAATGGAAGCCAGATGAAGTCGCATGAGACCTTGCCATGCTGAAAAGTTATCTCTGTTAAGCTTTGGAATTTCCCTCTTGTAAGACATCCTGATCTTTAGCTTAGGTCTTTGAAACCCTTCCTGCAAGCACCAAAAGCTCTGATACCAATTGATGGAATATGGATGAAGTGACTGAGAGGGGGGGGGGTGAATCAGTCAACCATAAAAACACTTCACAATTAATTCTTTGCAGATCCTTTAGGATATCTTAACAATGTTGTCTGTTTTAGCACTCGGTAAATAGATTGCAGTAACTTTGAAGATGCAGAAAGTATTAGCAAAATTATCCTTAGATATTTATCAGCACATGTATATGATTGAGAAAGCAATTAAGAACACAAGAGACACAAGATTTAACGTGGAAACCCAATATGGGAAAAACCACCAATGTATCTAGATACTGATTTTCACTTTTCTGAAGTGATGCCCGATTAGAAGCCAACCCGGTAAAAGGTTACAAAACACACTGTTAGGTGTGACCTTGTTAGAGGATTTAAAAACACCCTGCTAGGAGTGGCCTGGTAAGAGGTCTTGAAAACAATTCAATGGAATTGTCACCTTGTTAGAGGATTTATATTATGGCTGTTAAACCAACTCGGTTAAGAGATTTTGAATTCACTGTTACAATGATAAGAAGGTAACAATGAAAAAGTGACCTGTATAATAATGCAACTGTCTTGCTGATTACAGATCTCTGTTCTGCATAAGTCTGATCCTCTCTGATTGAATAAATCTTTGTTGCACCTCAAGGATATCTGAACATCCTTCACAAATTCGCATATACCTTTTCTTCTTTTCTTCTGTAAATCTTCTGCTGTGTTATTATTACTTTTCACATTTGACCTTTTATTTATATGATTTTGGATTAGTCAAATCGACATTATTTAGTATAACAGTCGGCTGAATTAAGTAAACTCTATTTGCAAAAATCCTTCAAGGGCCGACAGTGCTCGGTGACCATATCTTAATATAATTTTTCGGAGACCGAGGGAACTCGGTAAACACCAACAATCCTTTACCTTTGATAACCGACTGAACTCGGTAAACACTAACTTTTCTTCGATGACCGACTGAACTCGGTAAACACTAAACTTTCTTTGGCAACCGAGTGAACTCGGTAAACACTAAATTTTCTTCGGCAACCGAGTGAACTCGGTAAACACTAAATTTTCTTCGACAACCGAGTGAACTCGGTAAAAGTAGATTTCTGCAGACTATGACATTGTGTGACATCAAGGACAATACATAATTGAGTAGCAATTTCCTTCAGACAATTGTTTCCAACATCTAATGTATTTACTCTCCTTTCTCATACATTCATATTAAATATAAAGGTATTGTTTATAAATGTATTTATACTAAAAATGAATGAAAAAAAATAACATTCATATTCTCAAGACCTATATAATACCATAAAAAACCTTAAGATAAAAATTCAATATCTCTTGAAGCTAGATCTCCCATTGTTAATTTTTACTAGAATATATCTTATCTTTCCTAATTTGTTCCTTTTTAAAGGCAAAATTTTAAAGAGTGAGAACTAAGATAAATAAAATTGTAAGAATTGCTTTGATGCAATGTAAGAATTTTCCCAAGGAAATATACCAAGATCTAAATCCCAATGAATATCACAAGAGAGATAAAATGATATGATAACAATAAGTTGTATTCTCACCAATATAATTAATTGAATTAATAATAATAAATAATTACAATGTAGATGTGCCTTCTTATATAGGAAAGATATGATAACTAGGAGATTTAAGTGATAACTTATCACCCACACTAGATGGAATCACATGTCCACCAAAGGTGGATCAACCTTCATTATGTAATGAAGTATGTGCAATATGCAGAGGATGATAAAGTAATAAGAGAAATAAAGGTGGATACAAGACATAAATTTGAATGTGATAACAACTATCACTATCTAAAGTGGAATTTCTCCTACACCATGTGCAACTAGAGGTGCAAACTATGAAGTGTCTCATATGCAAACTACTATGCAATGCATTATCCCAAGTAAGCTTAAATAAAGAGTAATTAAGAATATTTAATTACACCAATACCACCATCCTTAAGTAAAAATTAGGGGAATGCACTTAAACTCACAATACAAGATGGATCCTACCTACTAGGTCATGTTAGATACTCATGTATAATATGTAAGTGTAATTGTAATGCAATGTAATCTCTCATAAAACCTCATGGGATAGAACTCCCCTTCAAAAGAGAGATGAAAAAAAAAAGCTGCATGGATGGAAAAATCAAGACCCTCCAAGGACTACATACATCATGTATATACAATCAAGTATTCCCCCATAGGAAGGAAATGAGACAAGATATCTCCCCCATAGTGAAAAATTCCCTACATAAATGGTGAGTTCTTAAAGATAAAGTATAGTCCAATTCCTACGAACAAAATTTCTCCCCTTGGGAATATAGACCAAGTATAAATGTAGGAATGCTTTCCATTCTGGATAGGAACTAGGAAGTGAAATCCAAATGTATTATGATGATGATATTGTTGAACAAGGTGAACAACTAAGAAGGCAGGCGAATTAGTTTTCCCACACACTTTACAAAACTTTTTCTCTATTGGTAAACTAATAAACAATAGTAATTACAACTTATAATCTATCAGTTAAGAACATAAAACATACACAAAAAATGTAAACATGAAATCACAAGAACACTAACACACAAAACACTAAGATTTACATGGAAAACCCAAACTGGAAAAAACCACAGAGAAGCTAATTCTCATGAAATGAAAAACACCTGTTCAGGTGATACCGATTAAGGTGATTTGTACAAAGGCTCACTACTGGTTATTCTCACTACATGTATGATAACTACCATTCAGGATAGCTACCCTTAAATATGAATAGGATCACTACTAATACAAAAAGACTCACTATCAATATAAAGAGGCTCACTGCCAAAGTATATGAAAAGAGATTGAATCCACCATTGAGATCAATGTCAGCAACACTCTACCACACACATGATAAAAAACACATAGATCTTAAGAAACATATTCACAATAACTTTGCATAAAAGAAATACATAATCCATGCAAACAAAAAAATTCATTTCTTTTCTTATACTACTTGATTCCATCAACCATGTCTCCCAAAACAAAATTGAAATAGGTCACACCAAGACATTCTTGTCCTGGTAAGGAATCAAATATAGACCACATTGACTAATATAACTTGCCTCACACATGCCATCACACAACACCATCACCAAAGCCATTAGTTCCAACTATCATAATTAACATGTTACATAACAATAGCTAGGACTAAAAATAAAACAAACACACTCCAAATAGGATCGACCCCAAACAACTGTTCCACCAAATGTTGCACATAAAATATAACCAACACCAAAAATAATAAGGATAGATATCTAAAGTGCATCTTTCAGTGGACACTTCTATCAAGACACACATACTATCAATTCAACTACTAATACCACCAAGACTATCTATACACATCAATGGATACAACAAAAACATAGAAATGCATAAGATATGTTGACATCAATAACAACAACATGGATAACATCAACTTAACATTCTAACAATATCCTCCTCTTTCATTGATGGCAACACTCATCAATAAAAAAATCAAACGGCTCCAAATGATATCATCATCAAGGTTCACAGCAGTCCAACCACAACACTCCAAACTTTAATTGTTTTCCTTCTTTGACAACAATGACAAAGGGATAAAATCCCCCATAAAAACTCTTTCTGCTCTTCCTGAGAAGAACTTGTTAGACACTGATCCAAAAAAGAATAGTCATGCAACATGTTTGACCAATGCACACACTAGTTCATTTAGGAAACACTAAGAATGGGTAGAATGCCCAGCTTCACCCTCAGATACTCAAAAGTATCCTTGCACGAAGGTTTTGTGAATATATCTTTTATATTTTCCTTTGTACACACATACTCAATCTTTACTTCACCATCCAAAAAATTCTCTCTAATAAAATGATACATGAAAGATATATTCTTTGTTTTGCAATGTTGTACTAGATTCTTGGACATGCTTATAGCACCAGTATTATCAAACATCATTAAAATTGGCTCCTTAAAAGTAATTCCTATATCTTTCAAAGTCTATTTCATCCATAATACATTAGTACAAAATGAGGATGCTACAATATATTTTGATTTAGAAGTTGATAAAGTTACAGAATATTGCTTCTTTCTTGACCAATAAACTAATGGGGAGCCAAGAAAATAAGCTCCACCACTAGTACTTCTTTGATTATCCAAACATATTGTCCAATCTACATCAATATAAGTTTTCAACATGAAATTTGGACCTTTTGGATACCACAATCCAAAATCTTCTACTCCTTTTAGATATATGAATATTATTTTCACTGCCATAACATGTGATTCTTTCAGTTCTTGCTTAAATTTGGTTGCCAAGCATGCTACATACATGATATTTGGTCTAGTAATAGTCAAGTACAAAACTTTACCAATAATTGATATGTACTTACTTGCATCTAATTTTGATGACTCATAGTCCTTACTTAACTTAAAACCAATAACAATTGGAGTACATACCAATTTGGAATTTTCTAACCCAAATTCCTTTAGCAATTCCTTGACATAATTGGACTGAGAGATGAAAATGCCTTTTCCACTCTTATTTACCTACAATGGGGGAAATAAATTCAAATCTCCTATCATAGACATCTCAAATTATTTGCACATCTCCTCTACAAATCTCTTGCACAACTCATCCTTCCCTCCAAAAATAATATCATCAACATACACAACAATAATGAAGATCTAATTTGTAGCTTTCTCCTAATACATATTGTTGTCTATAGAACCTTTATGAAACTTATGTCCAATCAAATATTTATCTAATCTTCTATATCAATCTCTCAATTCCTAATTCAAACCATAAAATTTCTTCTTCAATCTTCATACTGCTTATGTTTCTTCTTATGATCTAAAACCTTCTAGTTTCTCAATGTAAACCTCTTGCTTCATGTTTCTATTGAAAAATGCTAACTTCACATCCATCTGATAAACTTTGAACTCCTTGTGTGTTGCAAATGCTAGTAATATTCTAATTGTCTCCATCTAAGAAATAAGAGCATAAGTCTCCTCAAAATCAATTCCTTCAATCTAAGTATAACATTTGCAAACTAGTCTTGCCTTGCTTCTTATCACTTTGCCATTCTCATCCAACTTGTTGTGGTACACCCATTTTGTACCAATCACATTCTTGATTGTCAATTTAGGCACAAGTTGCCAAGTCTGATTCTTCTCAATATGATCAAGTTATTTCATTTTTTCATCCAATTCTAATCACTATATGCCTCTTCTATAGATTCGGGTCAAATCTCCAAAAGTTGACACAATAAAGAATGATCTTGTGTTTCTCTAATTCTTGTAACAACTCCTCTATTCTTATCACCAATAATCTAATTCTCAAAATGATTTCTCTATACATACCTTGGTTTCTTAGTTGTATATGTCGATGCCAGTTGAGCCTCCTCTTATTTATTATTATCTTTTTCTATGTCCTCTGTATCATATTCATAATCAATATGTCTCTTAGGAGCCTTCTAAAAATCTTCATCAACCTTCACATTCACACTTTCCACAATTTTGTTTATCTTTATGTTGTAACACTGGTAATCCTTTCTTCTTGTAACACCTCTTGGGTATAGTTTGACCTTGATAATTTTGTAGAAAGAGATCAAAACCCTAAATAAGGCTATGTTATGAGTATTATTGTTGAGAGAGGCATAGTGGTGGCTACAACTTTTCCCTCAGCCCTAGTATGTCTGGAACTAGTCAAAGAATGTATAAATAGATATAACCCATTAGATAGGTGTATAAGGAAATTCAATGGAGAGGTCTTTCTTCCAATTAATAGGGAAATGGTTATAGATGACCTAATAATACCAATCAAGGAGGTGTATTCCAAGTTTAGTATCTCAAAGTCCTGGTCCACATTCTTTAAGCAAAAGAAGGTTTATAAGAATCTAATTTCTAGGAATTGGTTGTTAAAATTCTAGAAAGGTGGGTTGTGGCTATCCAAGCCTCTTACAAGGGAACATATGAAACCCCACATTAAGGACCTAGTGGTATTTTTACATATAGTTAAGCTGTCTGACCATGCTTTCCATTTTCAAGACTCGATGTATTTCTTCATCCAAATAATTCTGTAGGGAGCTCAATTTTTGGATTGGGGAGAAATTATAATCGAAGAATTACATGGTCAATTAAATAATAGTTGTTTTGGATGCCAGGGTTTCTACGTGGATTCATATTTTTTCTATTCTTTGACTTGTATAAGGGAATGGACCAAGCTGCATCATGAACCATTTTCAAAGGGGTTAAAATTTTTGAGTACTATCCTCACATGCAAAAGATAAGATATTGTGAAAATTACAAGAGGGTTAATGATTTTTTCTCAAGGATATTGACTCATGAGATGGCGGGAATCCCCAATAAACAGATGTGAGAGGAGGAAATACAACTAGTGAGAATCTATGGTAGTTTTTATACTCAATTCCCATGCTTCACCTACATCAGAGTAGGAGGATATGATGGGCATATATCTTATCAAATTTCCAAGGTATGCATTTGATTATTTTGTATTGGTAGAATTGTATCATCAATTGGCCCATGTGATTAAAATGTACTCACCTAAGAATGCAACAGGAATATCATTCCCAACTAAGCTAGGTTCATATGAGTGTAAATCAATTTTAGATGCCCTCAATCTTAAGGTCAATTTGTTCAAATTCAATTTTCAATTTTACAAACCTAGGTTTAATTTTGGTAATAAGCACTTTTCTAGGAATCATCTTCTACTCAAGGAAGAACTCCTACCCTTACCTCATCTCGAAGACTAATGGGAAGATTGTTTGGATGAGAGATAAGTGATAAAAAATATATGGAGTGGGTTCACATTGCAACAAATTATTAGCTTTGGTCTAAAAATAGACATCACAGGTGTAGAGAAAGATGGTAGTTCTTTGGTAGATCCTATGTACCAACAAGTTCAACCCATTGTCATACCTAAAATAGACTGGACTATACCAGAGATAGATAATATAAAATTTAAGACATTCCTTGTCATACAGGGAATAGAAAAGTGGTTGAATGAACAGAGAGACAAGAAGACTCGACCTCATGGACTAAGATCAACTAGAAATTCAAAAGGAAAAAAAACCACATGTTACATTTTCTGACAAAACTATTCAAGTTTATGATGTGAGTATATCCAAAACTAAAGCCAACCAAACTACTCCAAAGAAGAGTCCCACTAGTCCTTCAATGGTTACCTCTCCTACAAGGGTGAATCAATCCAAAATGAAGTGCAAAGAAAAGGAATCCTAAATGTAATGCAAGGAGATTTATTTGTGTTGACCCCTAAATCTTTTTGTCTATTAGTGTCTTACACTTAGTCATTTTCTAGGCAATGTTGGTCAATCATCACTGCGATCTAGTCATCATGTATATTGTAAATTACCGAGCAGTAGTTACTGCCAAGTAAGAAAATGGTCACTAAGTACTTCAGTATTAGCCAAGTCAGGTTATGTCAAGTAATGGAAAGATGTCAGTGCCGAGCAACAGGGTATAAAGAATAGTCAATGTCGAGTGCTAGATATATCAAATGTTGAGTAAACCAAAATTTACACGTGTTTGTTATGGCACAAACACCTAGGTAAACCATTTTGGCCGACATCCATATTGAATTTATTATTTTTTGAGGAAACCACAAAGTTGATTATGCTTTAGAATTGTAATCATTAATCCCTATGTAATTCATAGAACCAGTCTTAATTAGGGAAAGGTTAAGCAGAAAAAAGGAGACAATCTAGATCGTAGATCTCATATCATGGAAATGATTAATTTCTTATATAAGATGATATCTGAACTCTAAAACATATTATGAGAGAGGAGAAGAGTATTAAGGAGATCTCATACTTTCAGAGCAGCAAATTCTTTTGATTTATCAGAAACAGAGTTCAGTGACCAAGCAGAATAGAGCACAACAGTGAAGGATAGAACAAAGACATATTTAATAGAGAAGATCAAATCTATACTGTAAGGAGAAGACCTATAATCAACATCATAGTGCAAACTGAAGGATCGAGTACTGCGGCATTCTAACAGGTGAATCAGGGTAAATCTCTTAACAAAGTGGTTTTGATAGACCTTAGAAAATCTCTTAACCGAGTGCTTACTTAGTTGTAATTTTTAAAATCCTTTTGCAAGGTAGATTGTTTTAGTTTTAAACCTCTTAACATGGTAGACCCCTCATAGGGTAGATCATATTTTGTGCTCAAACTTGTAGCCCTAACATGAAAACTTTAATACTATAGTAGTGAAGATTTGTTGGTGTCATCCCCACCCCAGTTTTACCTTTCAAGGGTTTCTGGGTAGCCAAAATCATTGTGTTATGTTTATTTTCATGGATGATGATTAGGATATTAGATATATTATAGTGTTAAGTTTGATGCTTATACTTTTCAAGTTTTTTTATGTCAAAATTGATAAATTGGTTGATATTTAATTCACTCCTCCTCTCAGTATCACACTTTCCCATAATAGATTTCCAACAATTGGTATCAGATCTTAGTCTCTTAAAGAAGTATAACCACTTGTGAGATAAAGATCTTGATATGGAGGTTTATAAGTTGGGAAAGATCATAGAGAATTAGAAGATTGACATTCAGCTTGCATTACAGCAACTTGAAGTAGCTAGAGGTGAACTGAAGAAATCTTTAAGCAGAAGAAGAGAAATAACAATACAACAGAATGAAACACAATATCAAGAAGAGGATACTACAAGACTATTTGATGGTGGAAACTCTATTGAAAGTGACAAAGCCATAAAAGAACTACTAGATAAAAACAACATACTGAATGAGGACATCAAAAATCTCAAGAGAGAACAAGAAATACAATCAGTAAGACTCTGTGAAGTTGTAGAATAGAAACAGAAAGCTAAAGAAGATAAGACAATGGCTGAAGAAGATAAAATATAAATATCAATGAGACTTGATGAAAGGACATGCGACATGCAAAGATTGACAAAAAAACAACTAGACATGGTAAATCAACTACTAGATAAAAACAACATACTGAATGAGGACATCAAAAATCTCAAGAGAGAACAAGAAATACAATTAGTAAGACTCTGTGAAGTTGTAGAACAGAAACAGAAAGCTAAAGAAGATAAGACAATGGCTGAAGAAGATAAAATATAAATATCAATGAGACTTGATGAAAGGACATGCGACATGCAAAGATTGACAAAAAAACAACTAGACATGGTAAATCAACTACTAGTTGTTAATCAAGAATTGGGTAGAAAAGATGTGGAAATCACAAATCTGAGATCATAAACTAGTCAACTAAAGAATGAACTAAGATCTAAAAAGGAATTGAATGAAGGGATGAACAAGCCTAATGAAGCTATAAGATACTTTGAAGAGATTTTGAGGTCACCTAGAAGATCCAGTGATACATCTGGACTTGGACATGATGAGCACTTATCATCCACTAAGGAAGGAGAATCATCAAAGAGTGGAGAACAGAGGAATGCAAAGCCAAAGAACAACAAGCCTACATGCCATCATTGTGGAAAGCTAGGACATACAACCAACATCTGCAGAAGCAAACATGGTAAGTCTGATCCTAAACCAAAGTTCAATGGATATTGTTTTAACTATAAAAAGCATGGACATCAGGTACATGAATGCAGGATAAAGGTTAGTAATCCACCTACCTCACCTAGATTTCAAGGACATTCTTTCAACTGTCATAAATATAGACATAGAGCACATGAGTGTAGAACCAAAACTAAGTGGACATCCAATCAATAGACTAAGGCACCTAAGAAGGTTAATACATAAAATTAGGATTACAACACTTGGTACAGTTGTCATTATTGTGGAAAATATAGTCATATTGGAGCAAACTGTTTAAAGATGCATTTCAGAGGTAAATCCAAGAGTTGGATGAATGGAAGTATGGTATGCTATAAATGAAAAAATATTGGTCACTTAAGGAAAGATTGTAAAGCACATATACTGAGAAATGATCAAAGCAAGAATGAAGAAACTACTAAACAGATGAGAGATCGGATGAACAAGACATGGAAGAAGAAAAAGGAAGCAAGAAGTAGTGGAGCCAATGAACCTAAAGTCACCCAGTGATCACACTAATTCAAACTAAGAAAAGAAGGTATGTGAGGAGTTTAATCTTATAATGTTTTATTTTACATCAATTCCTAACATTTGATAAGATAAGGTCCGTATCTTCATAGATTAAGATGCATTAGGACAGATTTGTGTAAAGAGCTACATTGTATACTTGATGTCGAGCATCAGTATTTTAGACTATAGTGACTAAATCACTAGTGTTTGCTGAGCTCATGTGATAGCTGAGATGTGATGTACACCGAGCTGCAACTGAATGGTTTTATCGACTGAGCTTATGTTGACTGAGTCGACATGAGATTGTCGAGACAACTATATCTCACCTAGAAAGTGTACAGATCATTAATAAAGCCCTAATCCAACCATTTGAAGCCTATAAAGTGGAAAGTTACCATTTATTTTCATTTCACCAATGATTTGAGAACCTTTTCAAAGTGATTCAAGAGTGATTAACCAGAGCAATCAGTGCTAAGCATGATTTGTAGAAATCTTCACAGTGTGTTGTCGACAAATATTTGAGAAACACTTGTGCAAAGTATTTTAAAGAGTTACTCTTTTAGGAATTTTAAACCCTTAAGTTTGAAGAAATGGCATCTTCATCATCATCTATAGTTAAGAAGCAACGGAAGGAGGTTTTCAATGTTCAATTAGTGAGGAATGAGGCATGCAAGCCACAAAAGTTCCTGGTTGTTCCGGAAAGTGCAATCATGGGCGATTTGAATGGAGCCCTATCATCTATCCCTCCAAAAGTTTTAATGATCAATGATATTTATTCATGTTACAAGTGTAAGATTGGGGAAATTAGAGATTATGAAATTAGAGAAATGTATGATAAACTGTGCAGCAACAGGGTGTTGAAGTTGGAGCACTAGAAGGTTTCCGAGCAAGGGTTGGTGCATGCTCTCAGTTTTCCAAAAAAATTTAAAGTTGAGTGGATCAAGATTGTACTAAGCAGAGTACATGATATGAAAATATGGCTGGAGGATGGACTAGTCCAAATCACAAAAGATATGATTCACTGAGTAACAAGATACCCTAAACTCACTAGAAAGAAGACAATGAGATGTCAAAGTAAAGAGGAAATTCAAACAAACACCCAGGTAGTATGGAATAAGCGAGGTATGACTATTTAACCTATCACAGACCCAGAAATTGAATTTGTAGTGAGGGTGATAGCTCACAACTTTTATCAGTCTGGTCGGTTGGATAGTGTCCCATGCATGGCAATGGACCAAGCTTGGAAGATAGTAAAAAAGGATCACACATATGACCTTGCTGAGCTCCAATTGGCATAGCTTGCTGAAAATCTTACATCAATATGGAAAGAAAAGAATTTTATGTGTATGTTTGGTTCTTTACTTGTTTGTTTATTTTTCTACATTTAGAAAACTTTTCCTACTATTGGAGGAGTAGAATGGGATAAGAATAGACCAGTGACAGTACAAATTAATGACTTTATTGGTCAAACAGGTAAAAAATTTGTAAGTATTATAGAGAATTATTTTGTTGAATTCAAGAAAAAAATGAGGAAAAGAAGAAGAATCCTTGTATCTCTGGTGGATAAGTACTATAAAGACGTGTTTTCTAGTTGATACAGACTATACATATGCACAAGTAGTTATACCAAGGGTATCATCGCTAATTCCATTACCTTATGAGGTAAATATTGATGAAACAACAACATCAATCACAACCCTATTAGCTAAGGAAGTTGACAAGAAGGCCACACATTTTGGAATCTATGAGGAAGCTAAGGCCAAGATAACCATGGGATATAAATCTGCTCCATGGAGAGAAAAAGAAAGAAGATAGTGAAAAACATAGAGGAAATGTTAGGAGGAGAAGAGGTAGATACACCTCTAGAATTGAATCAGGGATTAGGAGAGGATAAGTCGAGTGAGTCAGAAGAAAGTGAAGAGGAGGAGACTGTGGTAGTGAAGAAAGGAAAGAAGGCATTAGTTTCCAAGCCTATTAAGAAGCCAATATAGAAACCTAAGCCCATCTCCTCACCAGCACTTAGGCTGAGAACTAGAGTAGCTTTTACTGTAGTAGCTGCAAAACCACAAAAGAAAACCCCTACATATGGGAAAAAAAAGCTAGTTTAGGCTAAGGCAGTGTCGAGTCAAATAAGGAAGAAACCTAGAAGGAATCTTATCTTGGAGAAGGATGATGAGGAAACTGATAGTGATGAGGAAGTAAAGAAGAAGGTTCCATCATAGAAGAGATCACTTACTGTGGATGAAATTTGAGAAGATGGGTATTGAGGAAAAGGAGAGAGTAGAACAAGCTATGCTTGAGATGCTCTGTACATTCAAGATGACACCACTTCGATTGGGGAACTTGATTCCTGATGAACTATACCAGAGGATAGCTCAGAAATGGGAATATTCGTTAATGACCGAGAAGCAAATCAAGGAGAGCACTCTTGCTCAAGTCATGCCTGACTTATCCCCTGAATTTATAAAGAACATGGAGTAGTATAGGAATAGAATCATATCCAAGATTTGGGAATACTCCATCCTTCAACACAAGGTTGAAGATATTGTAAAACAAATTATAAGGTTGTGGAAGATACTTTTTGGTCTTATAATTGATAAGAGTGCACAACAAAGTGCAGGCACATCCAGGGAAGTAGAATTGGACAATAAGGAGGATGTCAGTGAACAACATGTTCACAAGGAAGAAGAGCAGAAAGATAAAAAGAGAAAGGATGAGATAACTATTGTAGATATCACTGAGGACATTCCATTGAAAATAAACATATTGACTGAGGAAGAAATTAAACTACATATACAGGCCTAGGTAGCCAAGGATAAATCTTTGTCGAGCATCAATCTAGTATTATTACAAGTGCAATATTATCCACAAATTGAGGACACATCAACTATTGAGATTCCATCAACAAGCCCCCATATAGTCACAGTTGATCAGCTAGTCTTACTAAGTGCTAATGTTGAGGAAAAGGACAAGTAATCACACCTAAGAATACACCTACTGAGGAGACAAGAAAAGAGAAAGCATAATAGTTGCATTGGTAGTCGTAAGTCCTTGTGTGGAGAAAAAGGAAAAGGAGAAGGAAAAGGAAAAGATGGAGAATGAGAAAGAGCAGGAAAATCAAGAGCCTAAAGAATAAGAGGCAATAAAAGCTCTCATATAGATGTCGAGTGGTACTACCCCTAGGAAGAAGTCACAAAAGAAGAAGGAGAAATATCTTGCTACACAGGTGACACTCAAAGAAGTTATAGTAATTCCTAAGTGGGACACTGATAACTTGACTTACTATCAAATGCAAATCTTGCAAGATCTACTGAAGAAGAAGAGTAAACAAGAAGAGATGAGACGACAACATCAACAAAAGTAGGTACTTCATGAGATAAAATGTATTTTCATAGATGCTTTTGACATGACTGATGTAAATGAATCTGACCCTATTCTGGAGTAACTTGTTCACATTGTCAAGAAACTAACTCATGATAAGAATGAGGCTAATGATAAGTTGTTGTAGTGGTCGGAAAGGAAATTTGAGACCAAGGTACTCAATAAGGTCTCTGCAGACATTGCAGTGAAATAGGTATAACTCTCTACCTTAGTAACAAATTTAGAAGAAGTTGTACAAAATGCACATGCTTTGTACAAGAAATTATGCAATGTAGAAGAATTTACAAGGGACAACTAGGATGTGATAGACAAATTACAGTTAGATATAAAGTCTACAGGTCACTCACTAAGCATGAATGCAAGTTCCAGCTCTATGCATTTTACCAGACTATTACATGCCCAAGGAAGATTAGCCAAGTTGGTGGCTAATGATGGTAAAATAAGGGCTAGACTACTCTTTATCCAAATAGTACTAACACCTCATCTTGAGGCTATACAAAGGGAGTTAGTCACAGAAAAAGAGTTAGTTCTGAAAGATCCTTATCTTTCTATTGTTAAGAGCCTAGTCAAGCTAGCTTCCAAGCTAGAAGTGAAGTCTGAGGTTTTGAAGTCTGTAACTTCTGATTGGGACAATGCATTAGGCATGGTCATGCAGCTTCACAAACCATTCCTGGACAAATATTTCAAGAATCCCACACCCCAAGAACTTCAAGTGACAAAAACAAGGGGGAAATAAGAATAACATGACATGTCAAGTCACAAGGAGAAATAGCATGGATATGAATATATATGTCATATATCAGAAAGTAGAAAGCAGATACAGACATGGTGATAAATGGTATGGAATACTAGTTTTTGAAATTGTATATATATTAGATTGTATGTCAAATAAGAAGTCTTATGTATATATGTAAAATCTTTTTGAAGACCAAGTTAAGTTTTAGGGGGAGTATTCTATAGAAATTCTTGTTAGTACTAAGTACTCTTGTAAATATAATGAAAATGTCACGACAAAGTGTTTTTTCCACTAATGTCAAAGGGGGAGATTGTTGATCCATAAATCTTGTTGTCTATTAGTGTCTTACAATTAGTCATTTTCTAGGCAATGTTGGTCGGTCATCATTGCGACCGAGTCATCATGTATAGGCCAAGTCATGTATATTGTATAATTACTGAGCAATAATTATTGTCGAGTAAGACAATGGTCACCGAGTACTTCAGTATTAGCCAAGTCAGTTTATGCTTAGTTATGGAAAGATCTCTGTGTCGAGCAATAGGGTATAAAGAACAGTGAATGCCGAGTGCCAGAGATATCAAATGCCGAGTAAACCAGAATTGACATATGTGTTTGTTATGGCACAAACACTTAGATAAACCATTTTGGATGACATCCATATTACATTTTTTTTTTTTTGAGGAAATCACGGAGGTGATTATGCTTTAGAATTGTAATCATTAATCCCTATTTAATTCATGGAACCAATAAGAATTAGGGAAAGGTTAAGTAGCAAAAGGAGACAATCTAGATCGTAGATCTCATATCATGGAAATGATTAATTTCTTATATAAGATGAGATCTGAACCCTGAAATGTATTGTGAGAGAGGAGAAGAGTATGAAGGAGATCTCATACTTTCAGAGTAGAAAAGTGTTTTGATTTATCAGAAACAGAGTTCAGTGACCGAGCAGAACAGAGCAGAGAAGTGAAGGACAGAACAAAGACATATTTGATAAAGAAGATCAAATCTATACTGTAAGGAGAAGATCTATAATCAACATCATAGTGCAAACTGAAGGATCAGATACTAAGACATTCTAATAGGTGAATCAGGGTAAATCTCTTAACAGAGTGGTTTTGACATACCTTAGTAAATCTCTTAACCGAGTGCTTACTTAGTTGTAAGTTTTTAAATCCTTTTGCAAGATAGATTGTATAAGTCTCAAAGCTCTTAACAGGGCAGACCCCTCATAGGGTAGCTCATATTTTGTGATCAAACTTGTAGCCCTAATTGGTAATTTTTAATACTACAATAGTGAAGATTTGTGGGTGTCATCCCCACCCCAATTTTACCTTTCAAGGGTTTCTGGGTAACCAAAATCATTGTGTTATGTTTATTTTCATGGATGATGATTAGGATATTAGATATATTATTTTGTTAAGTTTTATGATTATACTTTGCAAGTTTTTTTATGTCAAAAGTGATAAATTGGTTGATATCTGATTCACCCCCCCTCTCAGTATCACACTTTTCCATAATAGATTTTCAACAATTTGGACTTAGGAGAAGAAGTTAAAAATAATATGGTCGAGGAAGAATTTGATTTCCCTAAACTAGACATAGGGTACCAACCAGATGTTACTATTGATCTGGATGATACTGTAGATTTCACCAGTGTGTTAAGAATGGTTAATCCCACTCCTAACCAACCCCCTTCAATTATAAACACCTCTAATGCAACCCCAAAATGGTTGGAGGTTGTTGTAAGAAAGAATAGAAAGTCTACTACCATTTCTTTTTCCTTGGACGATATGGTCAACAGGTGCTTGGAAACCACACTGAAGCCCAAAAAGAGTAAATCCACTTCAAGGATGTCTATGGATCAACAAAAAAGGACATGGATTGTAGATGTGGCTATGGCCTTGACAAAGGAATAAATTTAGGAATTGACTGTGGTAAATTTCAAGAAGGAGAAGATAGACCTTGGAGTAGAAAACAGATATGCGAATAATCACCATTTCAAAGCCTCTATAGAGAGGATGTTAAGTCATTCCTGAAAATATGAGAAATACAAGAAAGAAATTAAATATATTTTAAGGGAAATGGTAGAATATTTTGATGCAATCTAAGGACCCAACCCATATCTCGTGTCTCAAAAACCTCAATCATTTGACCCTAAGTCATCGGCCAGCCAAAAGTTGATGAAGGGTGCTCCCCTTAATACCACAAACACATAACAGAAATAGAGAAACAACAACAATTTGCAAGAATAGAAAATGGACTTCTTATTATCTCCACAAGTGTGGAATTCCAAATTTCAGAATTACAATATGCAAAGTCACATGGGCATTCCCTTTACAATATTATGTAGGACAAAGCCTTGAATTATTACCCAATTCTACCACCTAGAACTGTCCTGAACTGCCTAAGACAACACTACAGACTTTTCTTATATAGGCAATTTCCACCGCCCGAGAAGGTTCCAGAAATTTAGCCCTTTAGGCTGACAAAACAAAGAATTATTTATTTTTTCACAATTATTACAATAGGGTCGGCTCAAAAGAAATACAAAATATGATTTTAGGTAACCCAACTTCTGGAGGCCATAACTTTTTAACCGTAGCTCCATTTTCCTATTGTAACCACTTTTCAGAAATGCCATGACGAGATCTACAATGCTTGACATGCGCTAGCGCTAGTCAGCCGAGGGTCGATCGCGATCCGGAGCCTCTAAAACCTTCAAAATTGACCTGAAAGATTTCGTACCCAAAAACCTCAATAACTTCACCAATACTGATGATGTGGCAATGAAACTCAACTAGTATGCTAAAATGACTGAGATGAACCTCCAACTGTGAAATCAGAACATTCCGAGATCATATGACCAACTTACTAAAAATAGTAAGTTTCCATAAATAGCAGCTCTGCACAAGATAGCCGTTATTGAAAAGCAAACAGAAATATTTTTTTTGGTGATGCAAGATTGCTCTTACACCCAGGATGCTCCTGCATCAGACACCCGGGGTAATTTGAGAAGTGACCCTATCACGACTCAGGTGTGCAAAGGAAAACCAAGACGGTTAACCTCCTCCTTCGTTAGCCATGATGAATCTTCAATAGGTCATCCTTTCCATTTGACCAAATACTCTTCATATGTCCTGTTCCTTGTGCTTCTGCCAACATGACTATCCAGTATGTCTTCAATCTCCTTGATATCTGAACTAGTTGCTGGAATACCCCACTATGCTACTGTAACCTCATCTTCAACACCTCCATCATGATACTTTGTCAGATCTAAAACATTAAATACTGGTGAAATATTCAGCTTAGTAGGCAACTCGACCTCATATGCATTTCCTAAATCATGCTTCTTCAGTATCTTACATGGCCCAAACTTCTTCATTTTCAACTTGTTATATGTACCAACTGAAAATCTTTCCTTCCGCAAATGAACCATGACTTCATCTCCAACCTGAAATTCCTTATGCCTTCTTTTCTCATTTGCCTTAGCCTTATACTGCACATTCATCTTGGTAATATGCTTCCTCGCCTCCTCATGGATGTTCTTCAAATGCTCTGCAAAATCCTCAGCTTTAGCACTACTTATTTCTCCTTTATCTATCTTCCTCAACTCAGATGCATTTCTGGGACTACTTCCATATACAATCTATGGATGATGTGATGAACTAAACTTCAAATTTGTCTTCAACTCTTCACTTTCTGCTAGTGTCATTCTATGTGCTGCCTTATTTGGAAAACTGGCTCCTGGAAACAAATCCATCTGATGACTGATCTTTCTTACTGGTGGTAATCCATCAGGCACATTATCGGATACAACATCTTGAAACTCATTCAATAACTCTGCAACTTCTATAGGTACATCTTCTACTTCCTCTTTCCCAGCCTTTGGAATTAAGGTAAAACACATATGCTCATGCCTCATACCATTTGAGAAATTTCCTCTATCAACAAAAGTTATTCTTGCACTACCACATACCTTTTCTTCTATTTCCTTCAATGGTTTTAGCTTATGTCACACTCCATCCTTTGTCAAGGAATAGGTATTCGCATGACCATCATGTACAACACATCTGTCAAACTACCAAGGTCTACCCAACAACATATGACATGCATCCATAGATATGATATCACATAGTACCTCATCTTGGTAACCACCGATCTTGAACTTCACTAGGCACTGTTCATTGACCATGACCATGTGGTCATCCTACACCTAGGCAACCCAATATGGATGTGGATGTTTCTGCCTCTTGAGCTTCAACTTTGTCACCATCTCTTCTGACACCAAATTATTAGTACTACTACTATCAATAATCACATCACAACACTTACCCTCACACTTGCACCTGGTGCGAAACAAACTCCTTTGCTCATGTTCATTTTCACCACTCAACAGGACTCTTTTGTTAATCAATGTTTCTCCTCTTTCAGCATCTTCAAAATGTGATGATTTGACATCTTCATCTACATATGAAACTCTGGCCTAGCCTTCATTCCTCCTATTTGTCCATCCTTGGTGTTGAGGACATTCAAATGCCCTATGACCTTCTTCTCCATAGTGAAAACATGTTCCACGGAAGCCTCCTCTTCCAAATTCTTGTCCTCTTCCTCTCTGATCTCTATTATTCTGATAATGGAAATTATTGGAATTATCTCCTCTTTGATTTTGACTATTACTAGCCTCATCCTAATTTTTTGGATCTTCATTTTGATCTCCATATGACCGTCCACCAGATCTTCCATCATGACTTCTTCCACTTTGTCTACTCTCAAACTTCTTGTTCAACTTTTCCTCTACTTTTAGGGAAAACTGGTATGCCTCTTCAATACTATTCATTCGAACTAGATTTAATTCTTCCTGAATGCTCGGCCTCAACCCATTAAGGTAACGGGCAACTTTCTCCTTGTCAGCTTCTGCATGGCCTGTTTTGATGAGGATTCGATAGAACTCCTCTGTATACTCCTGAACAGATCTTCCTACTTGCTTCAAACTTTGCATTTTCCTCAGTAGGTCAAGCTCATAATCAACAAGAATGAACTATCGCTTCAATTTATCCACCATCTGATCCCATCTTGTGATTTTATCTTTCCCTCTTCTATTTCGCTCCAATGGAATCTCTTGCCACCAGATCTTTGCATGACCTTTCAGTTTGGCCTTCACAAACTTGACCTGATCAGGATCTTCAATATCTTCATACTCAAAATATTCTTCACATTCATTGATCTAGTCGATCAATTCCTCTGGGTTAAGATTCCCTGAAAATGTAGGAACCTCGATCTTAGGTCTTTTCCTGATCTTGGAAATGGCCCAAAAAAGCCTTTCTTCCTCTTGATTCAAAACTTTGACTTCTCCTTCTTGATCTTCTTCTTCGGCTTCATCCTTGCTTTCATCTATGACATTAAGATTCATTCCTCTGCGAATCTCCTCTTGCAATGCTTGCACTTGTCTCTGAAGTTCCCTAACCTTAGGTGTTACAACACTAGCTCTTCCACCACATTCCCTTCATGGAGGCATTTTTGCACTTCTCCTTGAAACCCTAACCACAGTCCTAATGCAAATTGCCTCATAGTCGGTGATCTGTTTACACAGAAACCCTAACCCATGTTCCTGGTGCAAACTGCCTCACAATTGATGATCTATTTACACACTCAGGAACTCCTACTCTGATACCACTTGATGAAGGGTGCTCCCCTTAATACCACAAACACATAACAGAAATAGAGAAACAACAACAATTTGCAAGAACAGAAAATGGACTTCTTATTATCTCCACAAGTGTGGAATTCCAAATTTCAAAATTACAATATGCAAAGCCACATGGGCATTCCCTTTACAATATTATGTAGGACAAAGCCTCGAATTATTACCCAGATCTACCACCCAGAACTATCCCGAACTACCTAAGACAACACTACAGACCTTTCTTATATAGGCAATTTCCACCGCCTGAGAAGGTTCTAGAAATTTAGCCCTTTAGGCCGACAAAACAAATAATTATTTATTTTTTCACAATTATTACAATAGGGTCGGTTCAAAAGAAATACAAAATATGATTTTAGGTAACCCAACTTTTGGAGGCCATAACTTTTTAACCGTAGCTCTATTTTCCTATTGTAACCACTTTTCAAAAATGCCATGATGAGATCTACAATGCTTGACACGCGCTAGCACTAGTCAGTCGAGGGTTGATCGCGATCTGGAGCCTCTAAGACCTTCAAAATTGACCTGAAAGATTTCATACCCAAAAACCTCAATAACTTCACCAATACTGATGATGTGGCAATGAAACTCAACTGGTAGGCTGAAATGACTGAGATGAACCTCCAACTGTGAAATCAGAACATTCTGAGATCATATGACCAACTTACTAAAAATAGTAACTGCATAAGATAGCCGTTATTGAAAAGCAAACAGAAATATTTTTTTTGGTGATGCAAGATTGCTCTTACACCCAGGATGCTCCTGCATCAAAAGTTCCTTGATCAAGTTTGAAGAGGAAGGATGAACATGACGGTGTTTGATGAGTGGTTAGAAGGTATCATCCAGCAAGGAAGGAACCATATTGTATAATCCAAGAAGATTTATGATGATTTTATTGTAGCTACCAAGGAGTTGGATTCACAGACACTAGTCTAAGAGAAGGAGGAAAACAAATGGGCAAATGTGGTGGTACAAATCAATGAAGTCCATAAATATGGCATGGCCAAGTTCCTAATTTAAAATCCCTCAAAAATGGTAGATGAAAACATACTCTATACATGCAAGAGGAATTTGGAGTAGCACAATTCTTTACTTGGGCAAGGGAAAGCTAAATATTCCAAGCTCGGTAAAGAAATCAGTGAACTCACATAGTCTCTCATGGATGAGCTTAGGTGAAATCATGTTTCTTATGTGGATGAAAATGGTGTGGTAGAAAAGGATGATAATTTCATGCTCTGGAGGTTAAGGTTAGAGATTGGGAAATCCAAAGAAGCTAAACTATTGACGGTTGAAGATCTTTCAAAAATAGTGTAGATGGAAGCCTTGCTATGTGTATGCTTATGACACTTACCTGCCTTCATGGTGAGAATTAAGGAGATCAAATGGGAAAAGAATGTGTGCAGGCAGAGGATGGAACATGTCAATGTTCCTAATATCCAGGTGGTCCAGGAGTTTGTCAGTTTATACAAAGAATGGAAAGTAACATTGGCCATGCCGGCACACCCAACCCAATCTAAAAGATCAAGAGAAGCTTCTCAACAATAATCATCTATTGCATAGATTATCTAGTTACATATCACATTTTGAGGATAGTTTCTAATAAGAAGTTGGGGAAATTTTAGACAATTTTTGCTAGTTTAGTTGTTTTTTTCAAACTCGGGTTAATTTTGAAACCCCAATATTTTTATTAGATATTATTTAAATGACTATATAAAGTCAATCATAAGATTGGTGCAAGGCTATGATAATTTTTTTGGGACAGACAGTTTAAATAGTGTGAATTTTGTTTTGATGTTATCTAAAGAAGAAATTTACATCTGTGAATGCAAAACAAATGATATTTTTAGTTGTTTTTCGAATCTGTGTGCTTGGAATGATATGGAGTGATGGTTTCTATGAAAATCATATTTTAATTAATTGGAATCGTCATACTTCATATTACACCTTATTTATGTTCTTTACTTTCTTTCTTGTCTGTATCTAATTTTTTTCACAAGTTCTTTGATTTAATTGTGAAGGATCTATGTATCCTATTAGGGATTAGTCTTTATATATACATACATATTTCATATCTATTATGTGTTGATGTGATGGATATCAGTTAATGCCTTTGTACTTTCTAGTAAAAAGTATATGTTGAGAATTTAGTTTAGTATAATTAATTGAAAATATATCTAAGGGAGTTGTACCTTGAATAGGGTGAAATGGTATACATGTCAAAATGAATACAAATCACCTAATTGAATGGGGGAAATATGAGATCTACTTCTAAATCCAAGTTCCCAAAGGAGAGATCCAAATTGATCAACCAAAAGGTCAATACACAAAAGAATCAATCTATGGAGAATATGAATGAAGAAGAAAACCTTATATTTCGCTATAAATAGTATATACTTGAAATCTGAAATAATTGAAAGGAAAATACTAACCTCAAAATAGGGCAAATCTGGAAAATGCTAATTTCTGATGTCTATGCATAGTTTTGGGCAATTTTGCAACCCATTTCGGACTGGAAACACTAAGACGAAAAAAACCCAAAAAACTTTTATCTTTCTGGCAGCAGGTAGTCTTTGACCCCGATAAAAGGTCAAAGACTACTTGGAGATTTTGAAGGTCAACTTTGACTTTGTTCACAGATCTCAAAAGTTCGTAGAAAAGGGTATCTAGATCCAAGCTCCGATTTGTAGTTGTGCACCTGTACCTGCAAGAAAAAGAGGGGTTTTGTTGTTTGTATGGGGGGTTTGCCTTGGTCAAATCCCAATTTAGGAATTAACCTTGAAATTGAATTGAAATTGCAACATGTATAAACAAAGTAAATGAAACAATTCACCTTGCTTATGTTGAAGTCCTTGTGGAGGACTTGAATCCTTGAATCCACAATTAGGGATGCTCCAAATGGATGTAGAATGAATGTAGGATGTCTCAAATAAATGGAATTTGATCTTCAACACCAATCTTGAATGGATATTTGCATATGAGGAGGCTTGGATGAATGTGGATGGAGAAATCTTCAAGGGGGCTCCAAAGAGATTGAATCCTTTAATGGCTAACAATGGATCTCCTTGAGGAATACTTGAACGCTTGAATGGATGCTTGAATTCTTTGAGTGGATGCTTGAATGCTTAGGCTTGAAGATGAATGAATGCTTTCTTTTTTTCCTTCTCCTTCTTGCTTTCTTGATTGCACTTGAGAGCTTGAGAGATTATGAGATGAGATGGATTGAAAATGAGAGAGGAAGGCTTCCTTTTATAGTGATCTAGGACACAATATTCTAGAGAAGGTTGACATTGGGGAATTCAATCCCAATCAACCTTAACCCATATAAATGGACCCATATTAAATGAAATTTAAGGATTTACCATTCTGAAACCTGAAATGGCCGACCCAGAAGCGGGAAAAGAAATATTTCTGAAACCTAACACCCTGAAATCATGGGACCTTAAAATTTGAACCCTGGGTCAAGGGTGAGGTAGACCCCATCCTAGGTCAGGGTTAAGGTCATCATTGACCCTCAAGGTTTTCTTTGACCTTGAGGTCAAAAACCTCAGGACCTCAATCAAGAATGCTAGGAAATGCAGAAATAAAGTGAAAATGGGTGGAGAGAGAAGAAGAATGGGGGAGAAAGCCAGCTACATGCAAAGACCTAATCAAGGTGCTTAACATGACCCCAAACCACTCACTCGAAGGGCTAAACACTCTTATCATGGAAGTGCTTCCATTTTAAGATGATACATACCTATATACAATTCAGAGGGAAATCCATCATGGTTCACTCAACTGTTGCTAAAGACTTGTTCTTTTGTGGGGATAGAGTCTAAGAACAATCAAATTTAAAAAGGAAAAATTTGTTAGCCAACACAAATATAACATTTTCTTCCAAATATTTTGAAGTACTTAAGTATAGATATTCTCTCATTCCATAACTCATATGATGTCTTTCCATACTTCTTTCATTATAGATCTCTATTCATTATATATGCAATAGTATGTATTGCCTCTCTCTAGTATATTTCTAGTAAACTTTCTTCCTTCAACATGGTTCTTGCTTCCTTTTGAATTGTTTGATTCATCTTTCTACTACACCATTATGTTGTGGTGTTCTAGCCACTAAAAATTGTCTATTAATGCCATGTTTTTCATAGAAACTCTCAAACACGTCAAAATTAAACTCTCCTCCTTTGTCATATCTTAAGCATTTAATCCTTCCATTTTCAACTCTAGCCTTGAATATTTTAAACTTCTCAAATGCTTTTGATTTTTTTGTAAGAAATACAACCCAAGTCAATCTTTAATAGTCATCAATGAAAAGTATAAATTATCTCTCACCTTGAAAACTTCTTATTTTGGTACGACCAACAAATGTCTATGTGCACTAACTCTAGTAAACCAATAGATGAATAGTATTTTTTTTTGAATGATTTTCTTCCATGTTTTCCTTCTTGACATCCTTTACACATCACATTATCTGGATTGCATAATCTAGGTAAGTCTCTCACTACTTGAGATGAACTTCTTTTTACCAAATTATCAAATTTGATGTGATGTATTCTTCGGTGCCGAAGCCAACCATCATCGGTCTATGATAGAAAACAACATCCTTTTGAAACACCTTCAAACTAGTACATGTTCCTTCCCATACTTTTTCCAACTGCAACCACATCTCCAAATCTCTTTTGAATCTCACATCCTTAATTATTGAAAATAACATCATGCCAATTTTCATACATATGCCCAACACTCAATAGTTTTTTATATAAACCCTTCATATAATTATTATTATAATCAACTTCAAGATTACTGAGAGGGGGGGTGAATCAGTAATCTATCCAATCACATAAATCTAAAAATCTCAATTCATTTCCATATTCTCTTATCAACATGCATTGACCCTTTTAACCTTAACATGAAATAAACATCACATCAAAGATAATCATCCACACAAATCAACACATAAAACTAGTATTTTTATTGTGGAAACCCAACTTGGGAAAAAATATGGTGGGGATGGAACCCACTAAGAAAAATGCACTCTTTTGGAGCACACCCAGTTAAGATCTTAGCCCTATTAAAAGCTTACAATAGGCTCTCTTAAGAGAAAGACCTTGCTAGGAGTCACTCGGTTAAGGGATTAACCTTTACCCCTATTACATACTTCACCCTGTTATGAGTGGTCTAGTTAAATGACTTCAAACACAAGTTAATGTGTCACCCTTTAAAAGTATTTAAAAATTAGACCTATTAGGATCTACCTGGTTAAGGGATTCTTGATGAAACTGTTACGGATCAACAAGTGAAAATGATCCAGTGAATAGCTCTATTATCAGCCAATAATAATCCAAATCATGCTTAAACTCTCCTTCACATGGAGCTTCTGCAAGACCTCTGATCGCAACCTATGTTTGTTGATCTTCTTCTTCCTCTTGCTTCCTTCACACACATCATAATACATAAAAAATGATATAAATATTCTATACAACTTAAGGAAGAAAAAAAATCCTAATACATCATTACAATACATTCCCGCTCAATCCTTGAACCCTAAAATGTAGTACCAATTATCATTTACAATTTTAGATTCATGTTAGCCTCTAGATCCATCACATAATTGATTTGACAAGGAAAAGTAAAACCATGTCACACTTTCCAATGTTATTGTACAACTACAAGAGATTCGGTCACCACGATCATAAAAATGTAAACTTGTCATTCCACTTCAATCTTGTATGTCACTACAATCCTTCAAACACATAATCATTTATTGTAACATGGTGTAACATCACTGGTTAAGGATCTGACCTATTGTACTTACAAATTCTTTTACTTTTCACTGAGTGGTCTTTTTTCCATTGTAACTCTATCTTCTGGTCACCAATCATGATGTGATCATGCCAAAAACTCAATAATAGAGTCAAGATAATATATCTTGAATCCTAACACTTGAATCCAAACCTATTTGACAAAATCATCAAATCATCACTCCTTGGGTTCATCATGTTCTTCATGTTGACCTATCAACCGTCAATCAATCATAAGTCACAACATACATAAGATAAACTTGTGCAGTCATAGATATAGCATCTAGAGATATCACTTAGTATTCCATTACGATCACACACTCAAACTCTCAACATAGCTTGAGATTCATTCAACTAATCATTTCTCTTCTTATTAAGAACATAGTCAAAAAATAAACACCAAGTTGTCATCAATGTCAATATCATAATTGATCATCCTATCATCGTATCAACATCAAACACATACCATAAAATACTCAACTCATTTGATTATTAGTTATGACAAAAATAATAGACATTGTCAGTGTTATTATTTTCATCAAAAGTAATAGATCCTCTACCAAAAATGTAAGAATCCTTATGATCACCAAATCTAACAAGAACACCATCATGTTTTTCAAGTGAAGAAAACTTACTCTTATCTCCAATCATATGATGAGAACAACCATTATAAATTAACCATTAATTTTTATTTATTATAACATATAAATCAGTTTCAACATGATCATCAGCCTCGACACAAATGTTAGAAATATCAACTTCCTATTTCTTATCTTCTTCATCATAAAATAAACAATCTTCTACATCTAACTCATCATCTGTAATACTAGCATCTTCATTCACATAGTAAGCCTTCTTATTGAACTTCTTAAATTTTTATATAGGACCCTTCTTTGGACATCTAGTAGCCAAATGAGCAATTCTACCACATCTAAAACATTTCAAAGGTAACATACCTTTTTACTTTCCAGTTCCTTTCTTCATTCTTCTTGCAAAGCTTTCTTCAAATTATTATTCATCATCACCATTAGGATCTTCATTTGATTTAGTTTCCTTGGAAGTTTTCTCTAATCTACTCTTCTCCCTCCCAAACTTCCTTAGCTCAAATGTGGTTAGGGTGCCAAATAGTTGTTCTTTAGTGAACTTCTTCAGATCATACACCTCCTCAATTTCTGAGATCTTATCATTTTAACTATTTGGTAATTTCATCAAGGTATTTTTCATTAAAATTTCATTGGTAATAGTGCATCCTTGGTTCTTTACTTCAATCATAGCATTCTCAAATATCTAAAAATATCTTTTAATATCCTCACCATCTTCCATCCTCGGATTCTTATAATGTCTCTTAGTTGTAAGCTTCTTAGATAACTTAACCCTATCATTTTGTTCATAGATCTCTTTCATGTTTTTCCAAACTTCATAAGCAATCTTTGAAGAAATAAATCTTTCCAATTCAGTCTTTGATAAGGCACTAGTGATAGCATACCTTTCTTTTTCCATTCTCTTATTTTGCCTCTATTTTGTCTTGAGTTTTAAGGTTATTATGAGGAAACACATACTTTGTCTCCACATACTTCTAGGTCTTGTAACCAACCAAAACCAAATAACCTTTCATCTGATCTTTCCATGAACTGTAGTGTGATCTATAAAATGTAGGAATGTTTAATTAATGCACCATAGGATCTTCCTTAAGTGGTAAGATCTTCACTAAGGAACCAAGCTCTAATACCAATTATTGAGTAGGCTGAATAACTAAGAGGGGGGTGAATCATTTATTCCCACACACTTTACAAAAAAATTTCTATGTCAGTAAACTAATAAAAAATAGTAATAACAACTTATGATCTATCATTTAAGCACATAAAACATGCACAAAAAATGTAAACATGAAAGCACAGGAACACCAATAGACAGAACACCAAGATTTACATGGAAAACCCAAACTAGGAAAAACCATGGAGAAGCTAATACTCATGAAATGAAAAACACATATTAGTGTGACATGAATTAAGGTGATTTTTACAAAGGATCACTGGTGATTATGCTCACTACTAGCCTAGCTAACTACCCTTAAATATGAATAGGCTCACTATCAATACAAAAAGGTTCACTTCCAATACAAAGAAGCTCACTACCAAAGTATATGACAAGAGATTGAATCCACCACTAAGATCACTATCACCAACACTCTACCACGCACATGATCAACAACACATAGATCTCCAAAAACATATTCAAAATCACTTCACATACATGAAACACATAAGGTACATGAACAACATAAGTCCTTTCTCTTCTTACACTTCTTGATGCAATCAACCATGTTGGCCAAAAACATTTTGAAAAAGGTCACGCCAAGACATTCCTATGGTGGTAAGAAATGAAATGTGGACCACCTCAACCAATACAACTTGCCTCGCACATGCCAACATACAACACCATCACAAAATCCATTAGTTCCAATAGTCATGATGAACATGTTACATAACAATAGCCAGGACCAAAATACAAATGAACACACTCCAAGTAGGATCGACCCCAAACAACTAGTCTGCCAAATTTTGCCAAATTTTGCACACAAAATAAAACCAACACTGAAAAATAATAAGGATAGATATTTGAAGTGCATTTTTTTGTCAACACTTCTCTTGAGACATGCATATTATTGGTTCGTCTACCACTACCACCATGAAAATCAGTACACATCAACTGATAGAACCAAAACATGGAAATGCATAGGATATATTGACATCAATGAAAACCATTAATGAAAACAACATGAATAACATCAACTTCACATTCTAACAAATCTCTCTAAAATATTCTCATGTGTTTCCATGTCCTTGGATGATGAAGATGTCACAAACCAATTAGGAACATACCTAATAATAATATAATGTGACAAGAAAGGAACCAATAGAGACTTATTTTGAACAAGCTCCAAAGACTCAAATGTCTCCTCTAAAGATAAAGAGACCTCTAAATGTTGTATCAAAGAATCCGTGATCATTACACCCTCAAGAGACTAATCATGTAGAGAATAGACAAGAGGTTCAAAGTGTTCCCTCACAATAACTAAAGAAGGATCATCCTCATCAAAGATAAGATGTATGCCATTAATGATGTCTCCTATATATGCAATGTATAACTCCACAAACAATGCACGAATGTCTGGTAAGTAGGAATCCCAAGTAGGAAGAAAAATAGATATATCTTGTAATGACTCACTAGAATCACCAAAAAGAGATGAATGTGTGATCTCAGCTGGAGATGTAGGAGTTGTAGGTGGGGGATCTAGATCATAAATCCACCTAGATATATTTATTTAGGTAGCATCATCAAAGGGAATATTATCTACATCATCAAGTGAAATTATAGAATCTACAATAGGATTAGCTGGGAATGGAGGAACATGAGAATCTCCAAAAATATCCCTAATAATGGTCCAAATATTTGGTGGGAACCAAATACAACTGAACTTGGGATAGATTTCATTGAAGAGGAATGAATTGATTTTGTCACAAATCAAAAATCTGATATGATCATTTTTATTTTTCTAAATGCCTTGATTCCACCATAACTTTGGCTCAGGAATGAGTCTATAAAGATGATAAAAGAGATTAAGCCATCTATAATGTGTGATGATTCCTTTTTCCAATGATGTATAATTACCCTAAGTAAAATTTATTATAGTAGGATGTGTTTCAATACCCATGATTTCATCAATGA
This sequence comes from Chamaecyparis obtusa, assembly GCA_027943335.1. Classification (NCBI taxonomy): domain Eukaryota; kingdom Viridiplantae; phylum Streptophyta; class Pinopsida; order Cupressales; family Cupressaceae; genus Chamaecyparis; species Chamaecyparis obtusa. The sequence continues at coordinate 1,974,369 of BSBK01007944.1, forward strand.
TGCACTTATAACATGACAAAATGAGATCAACAAATCATTACACCCCCCCCCCACAATGCACTCAATCAATGAACCCCCATTCCTCCCAAAGAAGATGATTTTGGAACTTTATATATAGTGCATGTACAATTGTCACTTCCCATATAGAAGCTAAGTGCACATCTAATTTTGATTATTACAACTGCCTTAATGAGACCAAATCAGACTCAAATCAATATGGCTAAGGATCAAATTGAAATCCAAACATTACAATAATCATAAATGGACAAAAAAAATCTAGATCTAAAAGTGATATTTCTACCTACAATAGCTATAAACTAATAGAAGAACTAAAAAGTAGACAAAAAATTATGCACTTTAAACAAATGGCACCTAAAAATGTGTTTGCATGAGCCTAAATAAAGCCTCCGAAGTTACAAAATCAAGGATTAGATAGGCTCAGTCACCAAAAACTAATATTTTTGAAACATTTGTCCACCAAAATTAGAAAGTAACACCACCACTAAAAAATTCATGATTTTTAACCCCAAATTAAAAAAATGCACTAAAAAGGGAGTCTATATGACCAAATTATGGGCCTCCAAAGTCGGACTACAAATATGAAGATGAAAATGGTGAGGAGTCCAAAATTTTCAAAACATGATGATGTTAGCAACACACTTGATTAAATTTGATGGTCTAGAGGCTATTGTAGGTCTTCTAAGGATTAAAATTGATGGCTAAATAGTCATTGTGGCAAAACAAAAATGTGTAGATTTGATGGTCAGATAGTTATCAATTTAAGACAATGAAAATCCACATGTCACAAAAAATTAACTCGATCTATTAACTGGGCTACTAAGTAAATGCTGAGTGCTGACTGGATCTAGGTTGCCACATGGCAGTTTCTAACTAGTTGCATGAGAAAGCATGGTGTGGCATTGGCTATAGATGTTGTGAGGTGCTGGCTATAGATGTCACGTGGCATTGGTGATAGAGGGTCATAGAAGAGGCAGTGAATTATAGAGGCACTACCAATGGTGGATCAGAGAGGTGTCACTCTTGGCTGTGGCAAGGAGCCTCTTCTAATAGTGACATTGTGGGATGTTAATCCTACATGTGTTGTGAAGGGTAAATTTTTGTTGTTTTTAATGAGCAACACCTGAAAAATGAATCAAAGGTGCTACGGGTGTAGGCTTTTCAATACTATGATAGGCAATGGAGGGTGATCATTCTTGTCAAGGATTGTGTTGGTGTTTTTTGATGTGACCTATAAACTGTACAAATCTGAGAACTATCCTCTAAGTCACCTACATAGATTATACTAAAAAATACCAGACAAAACAATGGCCTCTATCCAAAAAAAAAATCTAGAAATAATAATGCGCAAATTACAAAAATAAAATATTATTTTTCCTCAAAAAATCATACCAACTATACATATTGAGTCATACCACCTAATTTTCAAAACAAATTTGCCTCATATTTGAATTTCACCCTAAATAGGAAAAATTATAGTCAAAATTCATCAAAATAGCCTCCCAAATGCAATGGTGAGGTTGCTCTGCATGCTATTAAAAAATGTTTCTTCTAGTTCTAAATACAATCCCCCCAACAAACAAAGCAAGATCTCTCTAACTAGTCTATGCAATGATTCTCCAATGGATTTAATACCATGTAAGAATTTATTTGATACAATGTAATAATTTTCCCAAGGCAATATACCAAGGTCTAGATCCCAATGAATAACATATGATAATAATAAGTTGTATTCTCATCAATATGATTAACTGAATTAATAATAATAAATAATTACAATATAGATGTGGTTTCTTATATAGGCAAGGCATGATAACTAGGAGATAAGAAAGAGATAACTTATCACCCACACTAGGTGGAAGCACATGTCCACCAAAGGTGGATCATCATCCATTATGCAATGAATTATGTACAACATGTGGAGGATGATAATGTGAGAAGAGCACTAGAGGTGGAGACAACACATAAAGTGGAATGTGATAACAACTATCACCATCAAAAGTGGAATTTTGCCTACACCATGTGCAACTAAAGGTGAAAACTCCTAAGTGTATCATATGCAAACTACTGTACAGTGCATTATCCTAAGTAAGCTTGAGTAAAATGTAATTAAGAATATTTAATTACACCAACAAAAAGAATCATATATCAATTTAATTAGATAATTAAGACTTACTTTTAATATACAAGGTGTTATAATGTATCTCTTGAAATTGATTAATGTTCATTTTTTTAAAAAAATTGACTTAGATGCTAAACAGTATGAGTTTAAAAATTAACTATTTTTAAGGAATAATGTATTAATAATATATGTTAACTAAAATATTTATATATAATCTTAATAAATTTCAATAAAAGGTTTGTTATTATAACTATTTACCTTGTTAGCTAAACAAATGAGATAAACATAAGTAATAGTGTTCTTTAATTAAATTCAAGTCTTTCAAGTATATATAATATTATTTTGCTTATACCTAAAAAGTATTTTCATCCCATGAATTCCTTTAAATACCTACCTTATTATGAATGTCATCCTTCTTTAATACAACCCCTTTATCAAGTCCTCAAAATATGATCTCTAATATTCTTATTATAATCAATGTTGAAGATGCACTCAAGAAGAAAATAGAAACCATATCTAGAATATGTAAAAGGATAAATAAATAAATAAGGATTAAGAACTATTATTAATCTCATTAATTAAGTAGAATTTATTAGTTTTAAATTTAAAATATTATTATTATTTATATATTAACAATTAGTATCAAATTTCTAAATCAGGAATCTATACAAGGAAGTTCTAGCATTTGGAATAATGCCTTGAGAAAGAAGGAATTGATCAATAAGGGTGTTAAATGGAAGGTGGGAAATGGAAAGACTATTCTTTTTTGGGATGATGAATGGATTTTGGATCACCCTCTTAATTCTGATTCAAATTGGAAAGAAAAGATGTTGCAATGTAAACAGGTTTTTGGATTGCATGTGGCTGACTATTGGGAAGGGGATAACTGGGTTGACTTGTCTAGGGTGGATCCCTCTCTTAGAAGTCTAAATAAAATTTTGAATGTTGTCTTCCTCATTGATGAAGAGGATACTTTAATCTGGAGATAAAATTCTAATTGTTCTTTCTCGGTCTTCTCTTTGTATATGCAAAATTATGAGAATTGCCTGGAATCGTATTGGGCGAAAGTTTGGTTTAAAGGCTTAACCCCTAAAATTAATATGTTTTTTTGGCTCTTATTGCAGGATAAAATCTTAACTATTGATAATCTTACGAAAAGGGGTTTATACCTAACTAACATATGTTGTCTCTGCAAGAATGATGAGGATAACATTAATCAATCATATGACTATTCATTGTGCCTTTGCTAGGAAAATAAGGGAGAAGTTTTTGGATTTGATGAATATGGATTGGATCTTTCCACAGGGTATTCAGAAGCTTTTCACTTCTTGGAGATCTCCTACTAATAATAATCTTTTATTATCTATCTGGAACTTCCTTTTACCCTACATCTGCTGGGGGGTTTGGAAAGAGAGGAATGATAGGATCTTTAGAAACAAGGAGTCTAGCTAGGTTGTGATTTTCCACAAGATTAAGAGAGCCCTGCTGGAGAACATTTGGCTGACTAGTAAACATCAGGAACCAAAAGATGATTGGGAGGTGAAAGACTTTAAAAATTGGAAGCTAGATGGTAAGAAGGTCCATAATATCAAGAGAAGTCTGAGGAATGAGGCCCTTTGGGATTGCCCCCCTAATGGCTAGATGAAAATCAATTTTGACGGTGCCTCTAAGGGCAACCCGGGGACTGGTGGTTGTGGCATTGTTATTAGAGATGAAAATAGGAATTGCAAAGGTGTTAAGGCCATTCCTATTTGTTTTCATACTAACCATGTTGCTGAGGCCAATGCTGCTCTTTATGGTCTTATGTTGGCTAAAAGGAAAAATTATAGAAAAGTTTGGGTTAAAGGGGATTCTCTAAATATTATTAAGTGTCTTAATAATATCATGACCCCTTCATGGAAAATTGATAATGCTATTAACAAATCAAAAAGAATCATAAACTCCTTTGATGTAGTTACAATTATAGGGAAGCCAATGTTGCAGTTGACTGGGCTACGAATGTGGCTTACCATAATCATGTGGACATCAAATGGGATGATGAGATTGTCCTTCCTCTTGAAGGGGAATCATTAATCGATATGGATCAATTGCATAGCAGGAAATATGTACTTAATGAAGATCATGTTAATGGGCAATAAGTGCAGGGATTCGTGTGAGGATGACGAAGGACATTGTGGTGATTTCAAGATGATTATTGCTTTCAAATCACACAATTTATGGGTCTTTCAAGGCTTTGGAGGGTATTATTGTGACTTCAAGCTTAAGCTTGAGAGTGTTGTGATAATTTTTGAGAGTAGATTTTTTGACAATTACAGATCCATGGGAGGCTGTAAGAAAAGGTGTGAGTCAGGGAACTATAATGAGTAGAACCAAAACTTGGAGGTTTGGAACATTGTTAAGGAAAGGGAATTGGCGGTTTATTTGGAAAAACTGTATGGAGGGAAGATTGCTATTACCAAGCATTTCATCAAGACCTAGAATAAAGAGAAAATTATGGTGGGAGTGCAGAGCATGGAGGTGACTGAGGAGATCATCACTGAGGTGATAGGTCTTAAAATAGAAGAGATCAACTTCTATAGGGATAGGAAGGTGTCGGATAAAGCTCTGGAGGTTTTTGTGCCAATAGACTAGGAAAGGAAGTGCATGGCTAAGGTTGATAACTCTTATTTTAACCCTAAATGCATTTCTAGGCCATGGAGACTGGTTCTTTTTGTTATCATTAGTTACATTACACTGGATGGTAGATATACCAAAATTTATAATCACCATATGATTCTGCTAAATCATTTTAGACATGGGGTTAAAGTTAATTTCCCCTTTTATCTTTTGAGTACTTTGAATGCTACTATTCTTAGCTGGCAGAGGGACCCTGATGGTGACCATGCTTGTCATTATGGGTTGATGGTCCTTATCTATGAGGTTCTGAAGTCTAATAAGGTTGAGAGGTCCTAGCTAAATCAGAAGGCCCTTGAAGATTATGATACTAATGGAAAAGACTCAGAGGAACCCTTTATGGAGGATACTGAAGATGATGAGGTTGACTCTGAGCAACCCATAAAACCCTCTAGGCATCATGACTCCTTGTCCAAAAGAAAAAATAGGAAGGCTAAGATGGAGGATTCAATTACTGATATGGAGATGGAGGAAGAGACGAGTAGGGATGATAGTGTGAAGGGGAAGGGTAAAAATAAAATGGATACCATAGGGAAGCGTACCAGAGCTAATAATAGGAATAAGAAGAGGGATAAGAGGGTTGTCATTTATTTTGATGATGGCTCTACCTCACAGGAGAATATTTAAGAAAAAATAGGAAAAGCGAGTGGAGAAGGAACCTATCATGGAGGATTGTGATGAGTTAGATCAAAATTTGTTGGTTGATGACAACATCATGCAGGAAATAGTCCAAGATGTGGCTAATATTGAGAAGGATGGTCAGGCTGATAATAGAGATAGGGTGGAGAGCTCCAAGGAGGAGACGGTGTGTGTGAATAAGGACTCTAACAACCTAGGGTGTTCTGCTTTCCTTAACAACCTTAGCACCATGAAAAATGACATCAAAACTATTAAAACCCACATCCAACAACTTCAAAAGGAAGCTAGAATTCTCAGAAAAATGAATGTGGGAGAGAAGACTATGGGACAGTGTATTGATGAGCTGAAGGAGACTATTGGCAGGGTTGAGGAGCTTACAACCTTTAATAATAGAATCATTTTTATAGAGAAGAAAATAAAAGAGGGGGAGATGATGAAAGGTGGTAACATGATTAAGAGAATTGACAAAATGGAAAACATAATTGAGAAGTTGGAGAAGACAGTGGGTAACATCGCTGAGAAGAGTTTTTCCATTCTCAAGGCCTCAACTGAGCATGTCAAGATTCTTGTGGACAAAATGGAGTAGGAGAAAGAGGAGCAGGCACTCATTAAGGTTAAGGAGGATCACAGACCCAGTAAAAGAACCAGATCAAGCTTAAAAAATCTAGAGGATAATAAGAACAAAGATATTGAGGAACTCAAAGTTTCCTTTGCCAATATGCAGATGCTAGCTGAACAGGCGGCTAATCTTATGAAATGTATCTAGCCAACTGTCTGTTGTCCTGTTGTTTTTTTGCTATCTTTTTTTCTCTGTCTTTCTTGTAAAGGACTTGTTAGTTTTTAGGTGTCTTTTTTCGGTGTTGTTGCACTGTTTCTGATGGAACTTTAATGCTTATTTTCTAAACTTGATGTAAAAGGTTTTGGGTCCTTTCAAAACCTTCTTTTACGTAATCAAATTATTATCAAATTTGTAGAATGAACTATTTCACATATGTAAAAGTACATATTATGTTAGCTAACCAAAAAATAATTTTTAGTGGGTCATCATGATTTAAAATGATACATATTTTTTTATAATTTTAAAGAGTTTTAAAATACAAGTTTCAACTTAACTAAATACCTTGTGAGATTATCATATAAAATAAAGCATTCAATAAAAGAGTATCTATGAGAACCACATAAATATAGTTCATCAAAATGGCCTATCTTGGATCTGTGAGCTCATCCTAAACTCACTTTGAGGAATATGATAGAATGCAAGACATAATGAAATCAATTTAATTTTACATCAACTAAATTTAAATTAGAGAATAAAAAAGGAAAATAAGTAAATAATGCATCTATACAATTTATGATTTTTTCATACAAAAATATGTAAGTTTATCATACACCTTATACTTGAGTAAGAAATTATAAGTAGATTCAATTATGGAGATTTTATAATACTATTAACTTAGTGTTAATATGTAGAATTGTATTCGTTATGATAATACAAGTTTGTACATGCAACTAATTAGTCATCAACCTAGTGATGTTGGGTATGCAATTTATTGATTTACTCATTTTCATCATTCTTGACAAAAGTATTATTGAGGTATCACTACGAAACATCTTTGTAGCCTTGGATAATCCCAATGATTTAGATTGGTTAACTGACACATAATAGTTGGTTTATTAAAGATACATTATAATTGATTTGAGAGGCTTCCTATAGTGGCAACAAAATGATTAGTAACATTTACAACAAAATGATTAGTAAACATTTAGAATTTCGATAAAATTTGGCATACAATTGGTTGTTCTAATTAGGTATCCTTTATTGTAGATTAAAATATAATTTAGACTTCAATGAAAGGTACAAGATCACAAAAGGCCAATAGTGGAGGATCCAATATGGATTGTAATAGACAATATAGGAATACAAAAGGGCAATAGTGAAGGATGAAATAAATAAATGCCAAAATTAACACAATATTCCTTGAAAGATCTCTCAAAGGGTATCAACAATTTTAGTGTGCCTTTAGGATAGGTGTGTTTTAGATGAAAATTTGCACTTCAATTAGATCTTAATGTGTATTCTAGTTTTTAACAATTTAAAATTAGTATTTTGAAATTTTGGGATCTTTTGAAGCTTATCGTAGTCGAGTGATAATGAAATGTGAATAATCAATTCTAAACAAAGTTGTAAGAAATGTTAAATCCATGGATGACCCTTATTTTCTTTCTTTCTACTTGATTTTGGAATGAAATGTTGCACGGTTGTGCACATTCACAAAGAAAATGTTGAAAGCTTTTTTCATAAATGAATTAAGATTTAATTGTTGATAAGAAAATATTATTTTATTTAGGTTGTCCTTTATTTTTTTGTTGTCTGAAATTCTTGTCACACTTTGCACAGGAAGAGCTTTTAGCTTTATCTCACCATCATTTTCCATTGACTCAAGTTTGTAGTAGATCATGTATCATATAAATTATCTTTGAGAGAAAGATAATTATTCATAATGCATTTAATATGTCTCAAATTATTATTATATATAATTATATATAAAATAAGTAGAGAGATATTCTTCTCAAGGTGCCTACTTTTAATCTTATTCACTCTAAGATGTAATTAGCACATTGACAAGAATATCACTCGATGTATTTTATATATACTATAAAATACAATTAGATAAAAATAAAATTAGATAATAATTATGTTAAAGAAAGAAGTTTACGCTACGGAATGCCCTAGCGAGAAAATAGAAACTGGGGGTAGGAAAAAGAACTGGTCCAATAGAGCCCATTTAAGATTGACCAAAATTTACATAGCCTAATATAGACATTGCATACATTATTACTCATAGCTATAGAAGAAAGTTGAGATGATCATTCCTAACTAGAGCATGAAATTTTCAAAAACAATTCAAAACATCTATCATTTGAGTCAAGACTGAACCTCTTGAAAATTTCCTTAGTTGCACATAGAATGATGAATAACATGGTTCTAAAAACATCCTCTATTTTATTGTTGAGAGTAATTCCCTCGTTACCTTTTGTCAGTAGTAATTATGTATTCTAAAATAGATAGCTTTTTAAAGTATCGTGTGGATTATTTGGTGCTTACTAATTGATGTCATATCATAACGATTCTCTCATACCCATCACATGCAAGGTTGGAAAGAGAATCAACCACGTAATGCCCAACCAGGGAAACCTTGGAACAAAAGGGTAAAACATTCATTTAACAAAAAAATTTTAACATAAGATAACATATCATGAGAATAATGTATCTAAGTGCATCATATAAACAAAAAAAAAACATCCCAAGGATAACGCCTTGATTCTAACACGTTCATACACAAGCAAAATTATTAACAATCACTTCCAAAGGTTCCCAAGCTACCAAACACATACTCAAAATGGAGAACACATGTTCCCAAGATCTCCCTTCATGGATTTTGACATCATCCATGGATCACAAGAGGTTAAGTTGGAAAGCATTCACGAATAACATTGAGGGAGATAACTAATTAGATCAATCCCTTAAAATTGATGTTCTTTTTAAGCCCACATAGAAATTATTATGGTGATTGACCATACAAGTTCAATACATTTCTAACCATGATTCAAAGAAATAAATAGCATACATCCATAAACAAGCATCAATAAGGTCCACAAGGCATACTAGGACCCTTGGGAATCCAACCCAAAAACACCCACAAAGTACCCATCTCCCAAAACTGCTTGAAAATCAACTTTGGGTGGAGACATTAATGAGAAAACATAAACACTAGTTTGGGAAGTCGAGACATTTATTAGCAGAGATGTTGATTCGTGACTGGTGAACTTTTGAGAGAAAAGATCTTAGACTAGTGAGACAGAGATGCAAAACTATGGGCAAGGATGCCCAAACTTGGAAATGTCAATGAGCAAATGGAGACGTCGATTGGAAAGTTTATCCCAAAATTCATAAAAAGATAAGTTTAAAACTAGGTTGACACCAATGTATGGCTAGAAAATGAATAGCTCCACACTAGGGAGTACTAGATACACAAATATCAAGGCTATGATCACTCGATTACATTAGAAGTATATATGAAATACATAAAGTAAACTAGGATATGATCAAGAACACAAAGAGCATAAATCATTGCATATGTATAAACTAATTCTATCAAATGGAGTGAGATCTCAAGCTCCAAGTCTCTCTATATAGAGGAAGTTCATCCCTATACATGGGTTCCTGGTAGTGGTATACTAATGCAACGCCACCCTAACACATGGAACCCTCAAGCCCACCCCACCATGCTCACATAGATAGTAACTCGACCACAAACATAAGCCATACATGCAAGAAAGGAATGGATCTCACACATGCCAATCAAATGCAAAATATCATAGGGAATCACAAAGGTCCAACATAATACAAGTACAAAATGAAATCATACATGGAGAACACTTGACATGCGATCTAATGCAATACATAGATACAAAATACAAATACACATGGATAATGTGTGCTATAAATGTGTCACACTTCTATGGATCATTACATGCAAGGAAACTCAAGAATGAGCCCTCACAAATCGATCCATAGCTCCCTAGGCATGGAGTGCAAGGGTTTTTAAGAATGCTCTCAGCTAGAGCTATTTAGCCTATAACCTTGCTAGTAAACCATGCAATGGGAGATTCAATGAAGACAAGGGCAAGAATGCCAATATCCTCAAGAATCAAGAATGAAAATGCAATGCAATGCTATGCTAGAAATGGAAATGCAAGCTAAGCTATGAAAAGAAATATGCAAGTGTTACAACCCAAGCTAATTAATCTATGTGAGCTAATCTAGAGCATAGAAATGAAGCTAATCTAAGAAAGCATAAATATGAAGCTAAGCTAAGAATGCAAGAATGAGATGTAGAATGCAAGAATGAGATGTAGATGCTAAGAATACTCCAAATCTCCAAAAGTGTACCTAGAAAACCTGCAGCATAATATTAGCATAAAAAGTTGGGGATCTAGAATGAAGAAGAGAGCTCTTCTTTTATAGGAAATGAGGAGGAATGGACCATGGAGATTAAGAGGCAAAAGATTTAATCAAGGGTGGAGCTTGAAAGAGGAGCAATCCATGTGCACAAATATCCTCCAATGGGAAAATAAGAGTTGACTTTTATGTCCATATGAGACAAAAAGTGCTTTTTTCCTTTTTATAAAATAAGAATAATGCTTTATTTGTGCAACTTAGGATAAGAGGAAAAGTGGGGGCTTTTTATTTATTAAAAGGGGAGGGAATTCCTTTTAAATAAATAAAAACTTAGGATAAGATGGTTAGCCCATAGAAAATAATCGAATAAATGATAGAACTAGGATTTGATCAAGAATAAGCAATTTATGATTTAGCAAAAGGGGCTAATAGTCTAGGTGACCATTTTTAGGTGTATACAGATAATACTCAGCATGTGTGCTAATATCAAATTACAACCATAAGTCCACATCATCATAGTATAATTAGGGTACTACTTAGTATTAACATGGTTATAGTGCAAAAACTTCAGGTGGAGTGTCAACACTTGGCTCACACTAGCCAAGTAGCATCAAGTCTTCGACCAAGTCCACAGAAAGCTAGGCTCGAAATGTATCTTCGATCTACACCCACAGGTGGCTAGATACTATGTCTTTGATCAACATCCATAGGTGGCAAGACATTGAATTACCTTAGATCAACACCCTCGAGTGGTCAGGTAGTCCATTACTCTTTTTAATGTGTTTTAACCCTAATTCATTTATTAAGTTTTCTCTTTATTAAGAACTCCTTCATGTGGCATGTACCAACCACTTATGGGTTGGGATCCATGCAAGGAGCCACTCCAATCTACTACCCAAACAAAAAGTGTGTTCATCTCATTAAAATGACAAAGCATAAAGAAATGCACAAATGATGCAATAAGGCAAAATCCATAAAACCCAAATACACAAGGGACTTAATCAGTCTCAACTGAGAGTATAGGTCACTCAGACCTTAGCATTGGATCATAACTCACCTACATTCCTAGATATAGTCTCAAACACCCTACATCCACATATCACATGCGATCTCAACCTCAAGCATGGAGTATGCCAACATAAGGAAAAAGAAATAACCATAGAAGCAAGGAAGGAGGATATTTCAACTCCAAGCACTCAAGGAAAACAAAATAACAAAAGGAACAACAACCAATATCTCAACCAACCACTATGTAAAGAGAATGGATTCCCATATAATACATCAAACATGTTTTGGAACATGAGGGAGGCTCACAAATCAAGAAAATCACTTAAATACCAAATTCTGGCAAAATCTGACAAAATACAAAAATCAACATTTTAGCGATGAAATGACATTTTCAAATCAAGATATAAAAATACCTGTAATATCTAATGACTATTTTGATTATATGATACTACTATTTTTAGTAGAGCCTACTAATTCCAATAATTAAATCAAGCCAAACATGGAAAATGACACATTCTAGATGACACGCAAAATGAGGTACTAATGAAAAAGCCTAAAATAAAAAATCAAAGAAATCAACGAAATTGAAATCCATTGGTCTAAATCCACCCAAAAACACATTTCTCAAATAAAATTCCACTTCCAGACACTTCATGGAAATATGGAAGCATAACTATGCTAAAACCCCAAAAACCACATGGGAAAAGCATAACATACACACACCCGCCCAACTGGGTGGAGGAATCAAACACAAATGTGGGGTAATGCTAATTCTCAACCCACAATCCTATTGCAATTTATTTTGTTCAAAAAGGAAGGGTAATTTAAAAATGGTGAGATGTCCTACCTCATGCAAATGGTAAAAACCAAGAAATGGGAGGAAATTAAGAAGACTCCACTGAATCAGATGAAAACTTTGGTGAAGCGGAGCAATTTTGGCACAAATCCAACAAGTCAGTCCATGCTCAAATCTAACAACCGAATCAAACACAACAAGTAAATCTCTAAAATGCTCACAAGAGGGTTTGAGCAAATATCCAATCTCTCACAAACACAATATAAGAAGTGAGCGTAATCTTTTCAACATTATAAGCACTTTACCAAAGTGACTTATAAAATATATTATTTAAATATTTTAAATAATCAAATTGACCCTTTCCAAAATTAAAATAAATTGATCCTAGGTATTTAGAATCCAACTACAATAAATTAGCCAGTAATTAAAATAAAATATTAGAAACCCCCAAAATTCATTAAAATTAGCATTTAAGTTAAAACCTCTTCCACAACAATCGCAAGAACACCAATGCACAAACATATCACTATTCTTTTACAAAATGCATCATGAAGTCTAGATTTACTAACATGTGCCAAATAGATAATAACATAATATGGACACGTCGTCCATACAGGGACAAATTGGCTCAATATGCAAGGCCAAATCTACTATCTCCTAGTGCCACTACAAGGGACATAAGCACACAATCAAATCATGTAGCTCAGGATCAATTGTTTGGTTCCTATTCATGGAAACATGCAAACATTAAGTGCATTTTCTCACAATATATAAATAGTTGAAGCACATATACTACATGGTAATCATAGTGAAGGAGAGTAGTACATCATGTGGATATCATGAATGAGTGACTACGACTCTGTCTCACTTCATACTGGAACCAACGGAAAGATGTATATCAGTGGTGTGGTAAAAGTAGTACACATCATATAATTACATTAACAATGCATTTAGATTAATAGATATAAATAAATCATTTTATGACTATTCAGAGCATAATTCTTTGAAAGTAAATACTAATATATCCATGGCATAAAAAGGCACCATAATCAGATATCCATGGTAATCATCCCAACATATTATCTCAAAGCATCATTATGAAAATATGATCAAAATACTAACAATATCATTATCTAATAGATGAATCATCGATGTTTCAGTAACTGAAATAAAGAGTAGTGATCAAATACATCATGCAATGTAGCCACCAGATAACATCTCAAGAGTACTCATGAGATGTAACGTCATGACCCAATCAAAATCCATTAGCCATTAGAAAAAACCTTAGTTATGTGCCATCAAATCACATCAAAAGAAAAATAAGGCAGATACCAATCATAATCTCAATAGCAATCTCAGAATGAACATAAGACTCCAGTGAACTATGTCCATCTTAAAATCCCAACATAATTTAATCATAACACATGAATAGTCATTGCATCACAAGATCAGATCAACCAATCACATAGGAGCAACAATGAGCATCTCAAAGAAAAATAAAGGCATTGCAACACAAGTATACAACTAGGTATAAATCATAAATAGTTTTCCAATGCAACAACACAAACTAGATCACCTCAAAGGTACAAACCTCACACAGGTCCAGCATGATCACATAAATGATCATGAAAGTCAAAGTTGCATCCATTAGGATGTCATGTGAAAAGAAAACAGGAGAGGCACTAGACTATCCCTCCCAAAGACTAGGCTTACTCCCAGAAGCCTGAAAGTCAAACCAAATAAGTACACCAAGTGCAAGATAAAAAACTAACCAAAATACAAGAATAGCCATACAACTTTTTTATGAGTCTAGCCAAACAAAACTAATTCCTTACCAACCAACCTCACAACTACTAAAAGGATCACACACACATAGAAAGAGCACCAACAAACTCTTTGAGTCCTTCAATAAGGAACACCATACATGCTAGGAAAGAAACATCTAGCCATGATTTTTTCCAAAAGAGGCATCATGCAAGCCACTCTACCTCATCATGAGGCCTCTAACTACAAAACAATGCCCTCTAAGATCTCTCCAAGATTGAAGCACCAAGAACTTCCAAGTCAACAACTCGGTAACATGGGGAAAAATTTTCCCAAAATGTCAAAAAGAACCACCATGCATATCTTGAGCATTCTTAAATCCAACCAAAATCTCACTAACTCACCCAAGAATCTAAAAATGTGAAGATTCTGTACCAAAATTGCTCTCTTCTAAGGGATACTACATCCAACTCAAGTGTACCAAGAGATACAATTGTACAAGTTTTTCTCTTACAACCAAGAGAACTCACAAAATAGAGGCTCAATAGTCCACTCCTTTCATTCAAATGGATACTTAGAGTATATCTAATTACTAAGAATAGGAGCAATATAATTTCCATGACATCGAGAGCTCAACTATAGCTAGAAACTAGGGTCAGATAGCACAACTAGAACACAGTCCCACCTTCAAAAAGGTGGTTGTGATTTCTAATGAAGAACACCATCTTACACTAAAATTCATTCTAAATCTTAGGATGGTAAGATACACCCATAGATACCATATCCTTCTATCCTAAAGCTAAGAATACCACACCACCAAAAATACTATGGCAACCTGATTTATGACATGGGTCTAGTGAAGGAAGGATAATTAACTATTATAATATCATATACATATAACCATAAGGAGATATAGCTATGAGAGTGTCAAGGATATGAGATGAGTCTCTCTATCCCCATACCACACTAGTCCAAGAAGAGTTGGGGAACCTACAACCCAAGAAACCGTGGTGAACACTCATCGGCAATAATACATGTATAGTGGTGTATCCAACACCTCCAAAATCACTCTAAAAGAGGTAAGCACAAAAATAATTCATGATCATCAAGACCCATAACATGGATCAAAACTCATAGGTAGACTAAGTCACAACCAACCATCCAGAATAACAAAGCTAAGAAGCAAAATTCTCAAGGTCTCCAAATCACATCATGGGAGAAAACAAGCATCTCAATAAGAATTCATGCCAGAAACCAATGCAAGAATTCAAGCTCAACCAATATCACATAAGATGCACAATGACCTTAATATAAAATAGCATATATCATGATTCTAGCTAATGCTCACAATGAGGTTTTCCAAAAATAACCATTTATTTAGATTTCATGCAGCTCTAGTCTTTTCTAACATGGTATACATCTACCAATAATTGCACAATGCATCCATTTACATTTTACAAAAGAGGACTTACAACTTTTTGCATTATTAATCCCATTAATGCTAACATGTATAAACTTCATTATCAACTTACATTTATTTTCATGTACAAAACAATATTTCATCATATTTTAAATAAGAAGACATTCTCTCATTAACACCTTTAAAACTAATCATAAAACACAATGTAGTATGTTCTCTATGATATTCACCCTCATACATACTATCAGAGGTTCATATTGAACATGATAGAGTTACAAACACAATACTGGGCAAAATTAGCAAACATTCAAAATAGTCACCACAAAATAGAAAGGAAAAACCCAAATGGGGAAGTTTTCAATTCTAACAATAAATTCCAAAAATGTGCGCAATTTGAAAATAAATCAAACGTGATGAATGTCACAAACAGATAGATAGAAAAGTTTGGATGACTAGTTCAAGTATGAGAAATACCAAATTTAATGCTATCCCACATAACACATGGAAAGATCCGCTAAGAAATAAAATAAATCACCAACCATGAAATACATTCATGAAACATTGTGACCATTATCAATCACATAAAATGGAGTAACCTCCACATGGTACTGAGGAACGCATCATATCAGCAATGTTAGAGAACATACCTAACACACACATCAAGTAGTGAATTGTATAAAATCTCAATCATATACATCACTATACTTCTAACAAAAGGAGAAATATTCTTTCACCATTTAAATTTCCTTATTCTTTCCATGCATTTTAGTAGTCCCATTATGCAAGGTCTCAATCTGAGGAGAGTCTAAGAACTACCTCAAAACATATGTTGAAAGTGCAAGAAAAGCACTCTAGGTATGCAACACATCATAGAGTAATTATAACCATAGGGTGAAAGACACACACAAGGTCTAAATAGGAAAATTTCTCTCTCAAGGGGGTTCTCATCATGATCACATAGGAGGGATTTACACAACAATGCTTCAAGGAATGATTGGCCAACAACCACATAACGTTTCCCAAAAAGATTAAGAAACCAAGAAATTTTGGGATGTAAGTCATTAACCCAAATGATCTATTGCAAAAAATAATTACACTTATCATTATCAAAGAATTTCTTTTCATAATTTATTGGGGTGCATAAACATCACTCTACAAGAAGAATTCCTAACAATGCAAGAAATAAGATATCGAGTATATACACATAATTTATTTCAATGCTCTTACATTAACACAATAATCATAAGAATCCATAGTGTACCACACTCCACAAGGAGTCAAATAATAAGCACTCAAGGTCATGCATAGACACCAATTAGTGATTTTGATCAAGGGCTCACATGCAAACAAGCAACTTAAGGGAAACTTAAACATCCAAAGCCATTAAGAAAGCAACATAGGCAAGAAAGATATCAAGCTATAACAAATGGAAACACAACCGCAATTGCCAAGGAATCCACACAAAGGTCACAAAACACTCTAATATCCATGAGAAACATGCCTATCATATGGTATAAAGTTCTCTAAAGAGGTTCTCATGCAGGGGTGTCATCCATCCCTGATAGGTGAAAAGATATATGAAATACACTTCATTCACCATATGTTACTTGGGTTGGCTCCTCAAGAACACTCAAGAATGCTACACTTAGGAATCCAAGAAACACCCAATCCACTATCTCACAACACTAAATGCATGCGCTCATGCATCCACAATATTCACTATGCAGGAAACATATACTCAGAGATCCCAACATATGAACATGGGCTCTAATACCAGATGTAATGCCCTATCAGGGAAACCTTGGAACAAAAGGGTAAAACATGCACTTAACATTTTTTTTGAACATACGATAACATAGCATGAGCATAATGTATCTAAGTGTATCATGTAAACAATAACATACATCCCAAGGATGATATCTTGAACCTAACATGTTTGTTCACAAGAGGAAGTATTAACAAGCACTTCCAAATGTCTACAAGCTACCAAACACATACTTAGAATGGATAACACACATTCTCAAGATCTCCCTTCAAGTATTTGGACATCGTCCATAGATCACAAGAGGAAATTCGGTAAGCATGTGTGGCTAACAATGAGGGAGACAATTAACTAGATCAATCCCATAAAACTAATGTTCTTTTTAAGCCCAAATAGAAATTCCTATGGTGATTAACCATATAGGTTCATTACCTTTCTAAACATGATTCAAAGAAATAAATAAACATACATCCATAAAAAATAATCAATAAGTTCCACAAGGCATACTATGACCCTTGGGAATCCAACCCAAAAATACCCACAAAGTACCCATCTCCCAAAACTGTTTGCAAATCAACTTTGGGCAGAGATGTTGATTGGCAAGTTTGACCCAAAATGAATCAAAAGATAATTTTAAAACCAGGCCGACACCAAAATATGGCTAGAAAATTACTAGCTACACACTAGGGAGTATCAGATACACACATGTCAAGGTAGACAAAATACAAAAATGTAGATAGAATAAACTCTGTGCAGAAATGCCAATGAGCAGACAAAGATGTCAATTGGTGAGTTTGGCCCAAAACGCATAAAAAGATAAGTTTAAAACTAGGCTGACACCAACGTACAATTGGAAAATGACTAGCTTCACACTAGGGCATATCAGATACACAAATATCAAGGCCATGGTCACTCGATTACATCAGAAGCATATATGAAATACATAAAGTAAACTAGGCTATGATTAAGAACACCATGAGCATAAATCAATGCATACATATAAACCAATGCTATCAAATAGAGTGAAGTCTCAAACTCCAAGTCTCTATATCTAGAGGAAGTCTATCCCTATACACTGATCTCTAGTAGTGGTATAGTAATGCAACACCACCCTACCACATAGAACACTCAAGCCCACCCCACTGTGCTCACATAAATAGTAACCTAGCTACAAATATAAGACATACATGCAAAAAAGGAATGAATCTCACACATTACAATCAAATTCATAATACCATAGGACATCACAAAGGTCCAATATAATACAAGTACAAAATACAATTATACATGGATAACACTTGACATGCAATCTAATGCAATTCACAGATACCTAATACAAATACACATGGAGAACACTTAACATGTGGGAAAATATCCAAGTACAACCATAAATACACATCATCATAACTATAATAAGGTTACTACTTAGTACTAACATGGCTATAGTGCAGGAACTCAAGGTGGAGTGTCATTACTTGGATCACACTAGCCCAAGTAGCATTAGTCTTTGATCATCATTTGTAGATGGCCAAGCTCAAAGTGTATCTTCAATCAACATCCACAAGTGGACAGACATTGACTTACCTTCGATCAACACCCTTGGGTGGCCAAGTAGTCCATTACTCTTATTAATGTGTTTTAACCCAAATTCATTTATTAAGTTTTCTCTTTACTAAGAAATCATTCACATGACCTTTACCAACCACTTATGGGTTGGGATCCACATAAGGATCCACTCCAATCCACTACCCAAACACCAAACGTGCTCATATTGTTACAATGACAAGGCATAAAGCATAAAAAAACACAGAAATAATGCAATAAGGCAAAAGCCATAAAACCCAAATACACAAGGGACTCAATTAGTCTCAACTGAGATAATAGATCACTTGGACCTTGACATAGGAGCATAGCTCAACTACATGCCTAGATGCAGTCTCAAAAATCCTAAATCCACATAAAACCTATGAGCTCAACCTCAAGCATGTGGTGTGCCAACACAAGACACAATCAATAACCACAAAAGCAAGGAAGGGGGATATCTCAACCCCAAGCACTCAAGACAAACAACCGAGTGAAAATAATGAAAGACACAATAGCCAATAGCTCAATTGGCCACTATTTTGCGAGCATGGATTCTCATGGAATACATTAAACATATCATTAGAACATGAGTGAGGCTCACAAATCAAGAAAATCACTTAAATACCAAATTCCAACAAAATACAAAAATTAACCTTTTAGCGATGAAAGGACACTTTCGAATCAAGATACAAAAATACCTAGAATATCCTATAACTATTACGATTATATGATCCTACTCTTTATAGTAGAGACTACTAATTCTAATAATTAAATCAAGCCAAACATGGAAAATGACACATTTTGGATGACACACAAAATGAGGCACTAAAGAAAAAGCCCAAAAATTAAACATCAAATAAATCAATGAAATTGAAATCCATTGGTCTAAATCCACCCAATAACACATTTCTCAAAGAAAATTCCACTTCCGAGTACTTCATGGAAATCCGGCAGCATAACTATGCTAAAACCCCAAAAACCACATGAGAAAAGCATAACATACTCACACATGCCCAACTAGTTGGAGGAATCAAACACAAATGTGGGAGAATGTTAATTCTCATCCCACAATATTATTGAAATTTATTCCATTAAAAAAGATAAAGTAATTTAAAAAATAGTGAGATGCCCTACCTCACATGAATGGTAAAAACCAAGAAATAGAAGAAAATTAAGAAGACTCCACTAAATCATATGAAACCTTCGATGAAGTGGAGAAAATCCGGCATGAATCCAAAGAGATGCTCAATGCACAAATCCAACAACCATATCAAACACAATGAGAAAATGTCTAAAATGCTCACGAGAGGGTTTGAGAAAATATCCAATTTCTCACAAACACAATATGAGAAGTGAGTGTAAAAACTCACTTTTTAACATTATAAGCACTTTTCCAAAGTGACTTATAAAATAGATTATTTCAATATTTTAAATAATCAAATTGACCCTTTCCCAACTTAAAATAAACCGATCCCAAGAGTTTGGAATCTAATTACAGAAAATTAGCTGGCAATTAAAATAAATATTTAAAATCCCCAAAATTTATTAAAATCAATATTTATTTTAAAACCTTTTTTGCGACAACCATGGGAACTCTAATTCATAGATATATCACTGGTCTTTTACAAAATGTATCATGAAGTTTGAATTTACGAACATGTACCAAAAGGATAATAACATAATATGGATATGTCATCCATGTAGATAAAAAATTGGCTCAGTATGCAAGGCCAAAGCTACTATCTCTTGGTGCCATTGCAAGGGACATAGGCACACACTCAGATCTTGCAACTTAGGATGAATGTGTCTGGTTCTTTTTTATTGAAACATGCAAATATGACGTACAGTTGCTCACAATACATAAATAGCCAAAGCACATATACTACATGATAATCACAGTGAATGGGAGTGGTACATCATGTGGATCTCACGAATGAGTGATTTTGACTCCATCTCACTTCGTAATGGCACCAAGGGAGAAATGCATAGCAGTGGTATGGTAAAGAAGTACACATAATATAATTACATTAACAATGCATTTAAATTAAAAGCATTTAAATAAATCATTTTATGACTATTCTGAGCATAATTCTTTGAAAGTAAATACTAATATATCCACGGCATAAAAGGCACCATAATCAGATATACATGGTAATCATCCTAACATATTATTACAAAGCATCATCATATTGATATGATCAAAATATTAACAATAGCATAATCTAACAGATGAATCATTGATGTTGCAGTAACTAAAATAAAGTGTGGTAATCAAATACATCACACAGTGCGACCACTTGATAACATCTCAAGGGTACTCACAAGATGCAATGTCATGACACAATCAAAATATAGTAGCCACTAGCACAAACCTCAATGAAAATATCAACTCACACCAAAATCCAAACAAGGAGGATAACAATCATAACCTCAGCAGCATCTTGAAATCAACACAAGAATCAACTGAAGTGTGTGCATCTCACAATGCCAATATAAAAGCATAACACAGGAATAGTGATAGGGAGGTTGGGAGAGATACTCACTAGCCCTTGCCTAGGTACACCTAGTGACCCTTAGGTATCTCAACTAACACCAATGACTTTTAGGACTCCTTCAAAGGCTCAATCCCCTAGTCTCCAACCCCAACCAATCTACCAATACACTTATACCAAGACAACACAAGATTCTTGGTGCTTACTTCTTCCATGCATATACTGACCCTTAAAACTAGGATAAGGTCTCACCACCTCCAAATGAACATAGGATATTGCAGAGATGAGGAGGTGTTGGAAAAAGTCATGTTTGGTTCCATTTGATGTCTTTGAGGTCTCACTTAATCAATGTGTCTTACTGATCTCATACTTCCTTCCCAATTTAGGGCTACAAGGAAGAGCCCCAATTAGGCCTCTGAGAAAATAGGGCTTTTCACCTATTTTCTTCCAAAATGACCTTGCAAACTGATCATGGATTCTTGCAACAATACCTAACCTCTCAAGTATTTTGGAGGTTTTAGGGTTTCTTTAGGTCGTACAACCCCCTAGCCAAAAATGGATGCTTTTGGGATGGTTTTAGGCTTTCACTTATTGCATGTAGTGTTCTTGAGTTTTTGGTGACCAAATGAATTGGTTACACCTTCTCCCTTCATGCAGTTCTTGCCAAAGAATTTTTTAAGACCTCCAATCACTAATTCATGTTTCCCTATTCATCCCTACAATATATCTTCCTTCTTGTCTCAGTCCTTCCTAGTTGGGCTCACCATAGGCTCGCCTAGGGCTTGCTTATAAAATAGCTTGGAAAGATTTATAGGGCCCCTCCTCCTATCCATACTACATACATGGAGTCTACTCACTATCCCCAAAAGGCTGTACAAAATGAATGGTGGGATAGTGAGTTAGATCCCCATTTCTACCACTCTCCTAGTATGAACCAGTGAACAGTAAACACACAAAAGATTTATTACAATGAAATGAAATGTAAAGTAAATGCTAAACTATTAACACACACTAAAAGTAAAGACACTAATAAACATCTTCCATCAACTACAAACTAGAATATAACTCAAAATATGGCTCATGAATTCACTGATTATCAAATTGTATCCAAATCCTCACACTGTGCACACCTACAGAATTAACCTTTCATACAGTAGAATGTCCAACCTTAGGATTTGGTCCACATTTTTCTTAATATCACAAGGATGGTCTTAGGAAGGGTTTAGGGTCCACATAAGCTGATTAGGGCATTTGGACAACATTACCCCAAGCAACTTTTAAAAGTTTCTATGCAACTTTTACAACAAATTTGCAACTTTTGTCAATCTTTCTTCCCATAGACCTTAGGAAGGTCCTATAGAGTTATAAACTCTATCTTGAATCTAAAATTGATTTTTCACACACTCTAAACCCTTTGACATCATCTATCCATACTTACCATGCACAAGACTAACAAACTATAGTCCCTCAATTGGTAACCTAGGACCTAAAAAGACTTCAAATCCTTATTGAAATCGACACCTTGGTCAACATGACCTTAGGGAAATCAAAGCATGCCAAAGATGGCTTACAAACAAAGAAAAACAAGGGTACTCCTGTACCAAATAGTCACTCCATCACAAGATCATATCAACTAATCACATAGGAGAAAAAATAAGCATCTCAAAGAAAAAGAAATGCATCATAACTCAAGTATACAACTAGGTATAAAGCATAAATAATTTTCCAATACAACGACATAAACTAGATCACCTCAAAGGCACAAACCTCACTCAGTTCCAACATGATCACACAAAAGAGCATTAAATTCAAAGCCACATCCATTAGGATGTCATGCCGAAAGAAAATGAGAGAGGCACTATAAACCACGTCAGTGGCCTCATTGTGACAATGGATAATTTGGAAGTTCTAGAAATAGTTTATAAGTTTTCATACTTGGTTGATGAGATATGTGTTCAACCAATAAGTAAAGTAGACCTTTCTAAGTGCATTTGTAATATTTATTAAGTCTCCAATTTAAATGTGTTTAACTCCTATTTTTATATCTAGTTTCAATCCTATCAAGATGGCATGAGCATTTGCATTGTTATTTATGTTATCTAAGAGTTTCAAAGAAAGATTCATCCATACTTGACATGTACAATATTTTAGAATGCACCATGAAACTTAAGTTGTGACTTTTGTTGTAGTGTCAATGTAACTTGATCTCTATTTTTTACCACTCAATTACACTAACCTTAACTTTGGAATGGATATAATTTTCTAGTTTGAAAGCATTATTAAATCTAATGAAGTAAAATATTTATTCTCGTATTGTCCCTTTAATATGTTCACTCTATCTGTCTTTGAAATTGAAGTCTCAATACTTTGTATGATGTCCTGCAATGAGAGAAATTCTTTACAGAAAGATTCTTTGGTTTCTTTCCCAATATACCTTTGGCATAGCATGTTAAAATCAAGAAAATGAGTCATTATCAAAAAAAAAATTCTAAACTTTTTCTAATGGTACAAGTCTCTTCATCAAATTTTTCTATTGGTACAAGTTATTCTTAATCAAATTTAGATCGACAATTTTAGTATTTTCTTTTGTGTGATTCATGTAAAATTGCAATTAGGTAAATTATGTATCTATCTACATGTTTTCTAAAATATTTCTCAAGTGCATTTTGTTTATTTTTTACAACTTCACATTTTGGTCAATTATTTAAATATTTTGGTACCTAAATAGGATCTATTTTAATCAGATGAATTCATTTTATTTTCTTTACATGTATTCAAGATATTGATATCTAAGTTTTTTAATTTGAGGAGGTATTGTGGGTTTTTTCATCCTTTTATGATACTCTTGGCCAAAGATAAATTTGAGTGTTTGAAAATTGACATCCTAACACATCTCAAGTGGCTTGATCTTTTTCATTACCTTTATAGATTCATACCTGATCCATCTACACTATGGATTAGATTAACTTGATTTTTTGTAGTAGATAGATTAGCTTAAATTATTATGGGTGATCATGTTTTAGGAGTTATTTCTTCTACTTTCAATCTTGACAATGGGTGTTTTGTATTAGGGATTGATTATCCAAACACTTTTTACTAAACTCTAGATCTAAGGAAATCCTTTTATCTCTCAATTCCTAGAGGATCCTACTATAGAATCTCTCATTTCCCTTACAAATATAGATTGTATATCCTTTGATGATGATACTCTAAAGGAGCTTGTGGATATTCTTACATGTTTAGATGGATCACAGTCTTCCCTCCTAGATCCTATTCATATTGAGAATTGATATTCATCTTTTCTTTCTTTTAATCCTCTTGGCATCACCATATCTATGGCACATATTGATTCAATGTGATAGGTTGTTCATCATCTTAGGCACACAACTAACTAGGATTCATATCTTAGATATATATTACCCTTATTTATGGAGACTTAGATTATAAACTTAGAGGATTATTTTGAGTTCTTTCATCACCTCTTTCCTAATAGCTACATCATCACTAGTAGCTCATCATCTTCATCATCTTTGAAAATTTTTCTACATTAATTTTTATAATATTTTAGATTAAATTAATCACATTTTACAATGTTGATTTTTGATAAATTTTTAAAGGAATACATCATTTGGATTTGGATTTCCTATTAATATATCTTATGAGAGGTTTCTCCAATAGCTAGTGGATATATTTCTTCCAAAGGGGGGAAAGAAATTGGCATTAGATATTCTTTTATCTCCAAGAATTCAACATTCAAATAATAAATACTTCTTTATAGGAGGATTCACATCCTCGTCTTCTCTCATATTACAGGGATAGTTATTGTACTTATCAATTCCTTCTTCTATCCTTCTTTCACTAGTACATTTTTTTCTCCATTTGAGAGTTATTTTTCCATGTGGTTTTCTCATTTTTATTTATTATGATATAATAATTTATATTTGCATGCTTAAAAATATTTTCAATCCTTACAGCTAGGACCTACTATGCATTCAATAAATTTTCCCTATGTTGATCTTGAGGAGGTTGTTGGAGTTAATAGATTAATCAACTAGTCATTAATTAATCATCAATTAATTACTTTAGTCCCCTTTTAATTTTTTACACTTAAGACAAACTTAGGATTTCTATCTTTTCTAAGATTGAGCCAATTATATATCATGTTGTCTCAAGTCATGAGATAAGGACCCTTTTCATTATCTAACTCAATCCTTAAAGATAGGATTTTATCTAGTGTTTGATTTTATATGAATTCATTTTTATTTCATAATCTCCTATCCAATGTTGGACTACAACTGATTTGGAATTTGATTGAAGGATCTGTGATTACATGATCACTGAGAAGTTGCTGATTAGATATGGAATATTATTAAATCAGTATTATGTTGTTATTGATGTCAACTAGTTTGACAACACTTATCTTGTAAGTTACTATACCGAGACATCTAAAGAAAGGTGAAAAGAGATGAAGAACAGAGAAATCTACATGAGGAAAGATGTACATGATAGATGAGGATAAGGAACACATTGAGTAACTTATTGATGAGTCTATGACTTGATGATATTGACTTTATTATGTTGCATTCATCTATAACGAAGTATAGAGCTAAAAGACACAAAGCAATGATGTCGGTAAATGAAGCATTTCTAGTATACACTGACGAAGTGTAGTGTATACCGACCGCAGTATTAATCGAGCAATGTTCACCAACGCATTCTTTGTTAACCGAGGAGGAAAAAATGAATTAAATGATCAATTTAGCCGATAAGATTGATGAGCTGGCAAGAGTATAACATCGAGGTAATAGATAATGTTTGTTACAAAGATCAACGGCTGACAAAATTCAAGGAAGATCTAACAGAGTAGATTGAAACATGTTATTGACACAAGTACCAATAAATTTTTAAGCGGCAAAATCTATGAATGAGGTTAAGCGGCAAAATTTGATGGTGGAGAGGAAAATGATTCACTCATCTATATAAGAGAACAGAATTTAGTTAAAAAAGATGTCGGAAGAAGAAGAAGCTGCAGGAATTTCATGTGAACAAGCTTTCATGCATTCTGATCATACTGGTTAGTGAGAACCGGGCTACAGAACAATTACCAAGCTACAAAGAGCTATTACCGATGGACAGTAAGTTGATACAGTATTGAATCTAAAGTGAATTATTGATCAGAAGGATTTTATGGACTGAATATTGATCTGTAATTTGTAATTGAAGTTGTATTAAGGCAGGTCATTTTACTGTTACATATTTAACCATTGTATATAGTTTAAATCTCTTAACCGAGTGGACTCTGAAAGTCTTATGATGTATCATTCATAGAATAAACATTGTTATCCTGTCAACCCCATAGTGAATGCTAGTTGGATGATAACTTTTAGTCTAAAATCCTCTAACAAGGTCACACTTGATAGTGTGTTTGTAACCTTTAACAGGGTTGGGTCTTAACCGACCTCACTTTAGAAGAGTGAATAATTTTTGGGTTGTCGGTCCCAGGTGGTTTTTCCCTTTATAGGGTTTCCACGTTAAATCTCTTGTGTTATGTGTTGATTGTGATATTTGTTTGTTATCATACTTTGCATATTTCATGTTAGATTTGATCGGTAAACCGTTATAGTATTAGACTGGTAATCGGTAAATGCACAGATAGTGATAATTATTATTGCTTACCGACGAGCAGAAAGTAGAGAAATTGTTTTGAATTATACATTTTGAAATTGGGACACTGGATAACTGATTCACCCCCCTCTCAGTTATTCTAACATCCAATGCAAGGTTAATCTCAATATTGGATTCTCTTGTAGATCAATCTCTCACAAGGTCGCATAGCACAACCATTTACTTTTCTCTTTAGATGTGATAAGATTTTTTGCTACAAGTGATTTATGATAACCATAGGGTTCACTATCAATTCTAATATATTCTAAGGTAAATCAAATAATCTTTCATATATACAATGTGTGAGTTAAGTGAATAAAATTTAATCAAAATTAAGTGATATTTTATATATAAGAATTTTAGTATGACCAATTATCTTAATTACATGTCAATAGATATTTAAATAAAATGTGTTAAAATATAGATAAGAAGTGCTATTTAATCATGTACTTTATTAAATATTAACTTTCATGACCATAGCATAATGAAAAGACACTAAATTTTTTTTTTTAAAGTTTGAAAATTAGATTAATAAACAAAGATAAACAATTTATAAGAAATTAAGATTATAGTATAGTATCTTGACACTATCATTATCTAATAGTAGAGTCCTATCTTGATTTATATGGTTATTTGTAGAGAAAAACTAGGTTCTTGATAGCTTTTACACTTTTAAAAATTTAAATAATGATATCGGGAGAAATTAAGTAGTGATGATGCTAGGAAGAACCTTTGAACTTTCCATTGTAGGTTATGCAACTTAGCCAAAATCTAGGACTAAATCAAAAGTATAAGAGAGATAAGGGGATGGTAATGAATCTCTTGGATTCAAAATTTTATTTCTCATGTGAGATAATGAATGATTGTGGGAATTATCCTTCATGTATGCAATAAATAATATTATTTTATAATGGTTAAAAATTAAATATTATTAATGTTGATAGAAGATGATTAATGATTGATTATATGGAAGAGAAGGAGTCTTCATTTTTTTAATCCGAATCATGATTATTTTATCATGTAAAAAAGCTCTAAATTTTTTCTTTTAAATGTATAATTCTCAATACACAATTTTGATTTTTTAAAAATATGTTTATGAATATTGATTTTGGGGAATTTAAAATTTAAAATATAGGAATATGATTATGGAAAAGACCTTGTGTAAGGAACAAAATTGTGATTGTGATCTTGTTAAAGATAACCAAATAATTGGACACTTGTTGACAAAGAATTTGGATATAATAATAAATGGAAAATTAGAAAGTATTATTAATTCTTAGATAAGTCAATATATTGAAATTTATTCAAATTATATGATGATTTCATGCATCCAAACAAGAGGAAAAACATATTAGTATGCACTTTTATCCTCACAATTTTATTCATTCTCAAATATTTTATGAAAATGGAATTGTGAAAAAGGCTGAAATGTTTTTTTCTAATAGATTTAAAGTAACATTAAATTTGAACTATTTAATATAAAATTTTAATAGAATAGATAAAATAATCTTTTAAAATAAATTTGATATTAAAATTTTAATTTTAATAATTTTTTACATATTATTTTTTTCGGTTAGAGAACTCGGGATTTTAGCTTGGTCTAAGCTTAGAGAGACTACTTATGGAGGATCTCTTCCTAAAAGACCATTTTTGAGGGGCTACTAGTCCCTATTAAAGCACATTTCACTTGATCAAATTGACAGGCTCAACCATTCGGCAAATGCCCATAGCCTACAAGCATAATTGCCCATCGAAGGCACATATCCTATGAAAAAATCAGCCCAATGAAGGCATAAGACGTGCAAGCTTAGTGGCCTAGTGGAAGTTTGAACATTGGTAACCATTTCACTAATGAAATGACTTTACCACAACACTATACCTCAATTGTCAAAAAAAATTACATATTATAATTTGTGTATAATTACTTTATTTAAATTTGTAAAATTTTTCTTTAAATTGTCATGATATATTAAATAAATTATTTACGAATAAAATAATTTCATAAAAAAATATTGAAATTTAACATTAAGTCATCTTTACTTGTTTCTTCTCGAACACTTTTATATTAAATTTAAATATTAATAATATTTTTTAACTAATCTTAAATGACTTCTAAAATATTTTTACTATTTCACAAATTATTAAACTTTTCACATTGTTGCATTTGCAGGTCATTGAAGACCATTGCTCAAAAATAGGAGAGCATATATTGATCCTTTTTCATTTAGGATTGTTTGCAATTTTGGGGGTAAGTTTTTAATTATGTTTATTTCCCATTATTTTAAGATGAAATACTACTTTATGATTTTAATTATTAGAAATTTTTAATATATTTTTTATACTGAAATATATATATATATATATATATATATATATATATATATATATATATATATATATATAGAGTGAAATTAACTTTATCTAGTTGAGTACAATTTTATTATTTGAAATTTATGCTGATTAATTTGTAAAAATACACTTAAAGTAAAATGATAAGATGAATCTTATGTACATGAATGGAAATTAAATACGTTATAAGAAAAAAAATTGGTAGTTAGATTAAAATAACATACCACAATAAAAAAGATAGGGAATAAAAAGAGATATAATTTAGCATTATGACATTGAACTCTACTGCAGCTTTGAATCCTTTTCTATGCTTGGCTTATACCCTATAACTAGCATATTCTATGGTGATTTCCCCTCCTAGAACCACCTCTCATGTGGCTCTTCCTATTTTCTCACAATTTTTTTGTCCTTGGATCACATGGATTATGGTTTGGGTGTTAGACAATAATATTATTTATTCCCTAGTTCCACTTGATGGTCCCCAACCCATGTATGCTCTAAGATATTTTACAAAGAGGGAATTTTTGGTTAAAATGTCACCTCTTCCTTCTCTCCAAGTTACGTGTATGGCTATTTTAGCTTATCATCTAGGGGTTGTACAAGTTTCTTCCTTGAGAAATGTAATCACCCACACTAAAACAAACTCTTTTTCTTGGGATGGACAACCAAATAAGTGTGGTTTGGGCTCAAATTCACAAGAAATCTCTTACGCCTACTAAAAACCCCTCTCAAATGAGATTCCTTAACACTATTCTTAGATTTCTTAGAAGACATAAAGAAGGATGAACTTTGAAGGAAATCAATTCTACATCATTGATGGCTTGATTGTTTCATTTAATCAACCTTGGCCAAAACTTTCAGATCTACACAAATGGATTGTAGTTTCTTGGAAACCCATGCTCAAGGTAAGGTGAAAGTTAACCCTTCTTCACAATAATTTCTTATTGTGGTGTTTGATTTCAAAAAGGATTTTGAGACCATCCTCCATGAATTATGGTGTTGGGGAAAAAAATTATCCTTCTCAAACTCTGGTATCTATAATTTAACCCTCATACTAAATATTTTTCAGTGAAACCCATTTGGGTCAGACTCCCAAATTTGTCATTGTAGTTTTAGTTTGAGTATTTCTTTCAAGCCATTGGAGACTCTTTTAGTGACAATTTGGCTATAAATATAGACACATCCAACTTCACTCACATAACTTTGTCATGCATCCTTGTGTGCATGGACATATCAATAGATCTTCTTATAGAAATCACTCTCAAGATTATTGATTGCATAACCTTTGCACTACAAAGTTTTTCCCTTCTAATATAAAATATTATTTTCAATTAGCTTCTAAATCTCCATAGATGAATGATAATCCCAAAATTGGAGACAATATTATAGATCCTTCTAGGTCTTCATCTCTTGGACTATGAATGTTATTTTTGGAGAACTTGACGTCAATACAAATGGTTTAGCAATCTCTCTATGACATTTCCTCTTTTTGTTTAAGAGTGGACAAAACTCAAGAGGAAGAAAACTAAAGATTCTCATCAAATGGCGCTAGATCAACCAAGAAGGGAAATAATGCACAAAATTAATCAACTTATAAAGGCCTATTGGGTTAATTATCATTTGGTTGATGCAAGATTTTTTATTTGCATTTAGCTTAGTTTAGCATAGATTTTCTTACTGTAAGTGACAACAGTAACCATTTTTGTTTTGGCCCAGAATAGCCTATTTTTGTGAGTGTCCTTAGTTGAAGACCAACTAGATGCATCCTATAAGAGGGTCAATGCAATTCTTGATTTTATTATTATTTTATATACTAGACTGGACCCCATGACCAAAAATTACTATGAATCAATACAATATACTACAATCAAAAGTGGCTAAAATATATATACAAGGATAATTATATTCTATCAACCGCTTAAAAATGTTAGATAAATGCAAGATTGAGTAAAATGATTATTCATGCATCATCATTCACCATTTATACCTCAACTAGTATGTCATCGCCATCACGTCCCATTATAGAATTTTAAAACCTTTGATATTAATAATTCTAAAATTATATATATTCCATTATATGTTTTCTACTCTAATATATAAAACATGTTGATTATTTGGCCTAAGACTCCTTAATTCTAATTACAATATATAATTGTTATAATCTATCTTAGCTAAATAAATTATTAATTTATTCACCATATATCATTTATTTTAATTAGGATTAAAAAAATTATTTTAGAACTTCACCATTAATTTTTTTGTTTAATTATGTAAACAAATAGAATTATGAACGATCTAATTTTATGATTTTTAATTCATGTACTATTAAATACTTATAAAGAAAAAAAAACCCTATCATATACTTGATAAATAGAATGAATTAGGTGAGGTGACCGTTTTCTTAAAAATAATCTTTTTCCACTAAATCTCTACATGTATAGAGTAATTTAACTTCTGAATTACAAAAGTTTTTTTTTCTTAAAAATAATTATTAGTCATAAAGAAAAATTCTATTTGTTATTTTCTAAGGTTATATTATATATTAAAGTATAAATATTTTTTAAAATTTATACATATATTCGAAGAAAATCTTCTATTTTACTTTGTTTTAAATATTTACAAATATAAAAAAATTGTAACATTCAATGATTGAAAATAATATATAAAATTAAAAAATTTAATTTGAAACCAAATTTATTCTAATAATAGTAAGCTTCTTATGATGTCAAAATGTTGTTCTTTATGGGCTCTTTCTCATTGTGAAGGATGTCGTCCCTACCTTCTAGAACTCTATATTAGAGATATTACAAAAGAAATTATCTAGATCTGGAAGAGTAAACTTCTTAGTAATGCTAGAAAGTTACAACTCGTTGTTTCTTCTCTATAGGACATTTCAATGTACATTCTCTCTTTATTCAAAATCCCTTTCAATATGAATGAAAAACTTGAAAAAATCCTAAGGAATTTTTTATTAGCTAGGATTAAGGTTTAAGAAAAAACTTGTTCTAATTAGTTGGAATAATGTTTGTCTTTCTAAGAATTTAAATGAATTGGACATTATGAAAATTAGCCATCTTAACAAATCTCTACTAGTAAATATGGGTTGGAATATCTCTTTAAATAATAAAGATTGGGGGTACTATTATGAGTGAAAAATACCTTAATTATGAAAAAATATATAGGGTTCTCTATTAATGTAGGAATGATTACTGAGAGGGGGGTGAATCAGTAATCACCAATTCAAACTGATCAAACTGATAAGAAATTTAACCTTTTAAATATTCATTCATCACAATAGGTAAAGTAGACTTAAATAACTTGCAAACACATAAAACTCATCAACAAAAATTTAACACTAGATATATCACGTGGAAACCCAATCAAGGTGAAAACCATGGTGTGAGAATGATGCCCACAAATTGTGTACTCTTTTGGAATATGCTCTATTAGGAGCTTGCTTGGTTAAGGGTTACAACAACACTTTTAAATGATACCCAATTAAGGGATTTTCCTTTCGACCTATTAGGATCTATGCCCTGTTAGGAGCAGCCTTGTTAGAGGACTTTAAACACTCTTTAGAATGTTACCTAATTAGAGGATTTTACAATAGGACATGTTAGGATCCACCCAATTAAGGGATTTTACTGTTACAATTGTTAGAGAGTAACAGATAGAAAATTATTTGTAATTTGTACTACCTCTACTAGATCAGATCTAATTAAGTTTTGAAACTCAAAAACATACCATACTCTACACTCTTCCTTGATCACATTCAATTCAAACACTTACTAATCAACCACAACCTTTTGCAACTTCGCATTCCTCTAGCATTCAACAATTAGTTTCTTCTTTCTTTTTCCTTTAAGTAGAAATCTATTCCACCTCCTTAAAAAAATCTAAATCCAATGATCCAAATTAATTATGTCATAACAAATCACATCTGATCATAAATTCTTTATTTTCTCCTAACTCTTCCAAAATCATCATCGATCCCAATAACAAATAAACATTCACTATCACTCCTAAAATCTTTACAAACTATTATGTGTTCACCTGTTCAACCTTACCTGTGTGATAATCTACAACTGATTGAATAACCTAATGAACTAAATGGACAAGTGAAAGACAATGATTAGAGATCACCGAGCTATTAAAGTGATATGTAAAGCAATTAAATCAGTCATTATGTTTTCATTGATGTCAACTAGTTTTGACTATACTTATCATGACAGTTACAAACATCTAAAGAAGAAAAATGGTAAAGGAAAGAGATATCTACATGAAGAAGAGATGGATTTGGAGATATGGATAAGGTATACATTGGGTAACTTATTGATGAGTCTATGGCATCATTTTGCTGACTTGATTGTATTACATGAATTTTTTATGTATTGAAGATCAGAACTGACAAGTTAATGTGGTCAGTAATTGAAGATTTTTGTATACACCGAGCCAGTGAAATGTATACTGAGTACCATTAATAACCGAGTTAGTATTCACTGACACATTTTGTATTAACTGAGTAAGAGAAAACAATTAAATGTTATAATAGTTGACTAAATTGATGAGCTAGAAAATTACATATGATTCTGAGGTAAAAGATAAAGTTAGTTATGAGGATCTAATGGCTGACAAAATTTAGAGATGATCAAATGGAGAAGGATGAAACATGTTAAAGACACATCTAACAAGGAAACCTGAAGCGGAAAAATGGAAGATGGAGATTAAGAGGCAAAATATAAAGGATGAGATGAAAATAGTTTATGACGTCTATATAAAGAGACATGAGATTCATTGTTGAGACTGAGATAATTGAATCTACAAGATAATTTACATGGAAGGAATTTTTCATGCACCACTAATCAAACTGGTTATAGACAGAACCGAGTAGAACCGCAGGCATAACTAAGTGTCAGAGTATTGTTGACCGAGCTAAATATGATGAAGGATATGAAGGATTGAAGTGATTATTAATCAAAGGAGGTATTATGAGCTTAGCTTAGATCTGAAAATCTTCAATCTTAGTTGTATTTGAATCAGATCACTACTATATCAGTTTAACCATTATTACAGCTAAATCTCTTAACCAAGTGGATTTAATAGTCTTATTTGTATTTCAATATGATATTTTCTAAATGTTGATGGTTCTCTTTTTCACCCCATAGTGAATGTTGGTCAAGAGTTAACTAGTAGTGATAAATCCTTTAACCAGGTCACACCTTACAGTGTACATTGTAACCTTTAATAGGGTTGGCTCCTAACTGAGCTCACTTCAGAAGAGTGAAATATTTTGGGTTACCAGTCCCAAGTGGTTTTTCCCTTAGCAGGGTTTCCCCATTAAAATCCTTGTGTTATGTTTTATTTGATGTGATTGGATTGTTAGTTTACTTTATACATTTCATATTTTGTATTAATCGGTAAACACAGTATTGATTTTACTGGTATTTGGTAAATGAACAGAAATATTTTTATTGCTATCTTACCGAGTTGGTTATTTTTTTTAAGAAGTTTGAATATATACATCTAGGAGTTTGGGACTATAGGATAATTGGAATTAACTGATTTAGCTCCCCTCTTAGTTATCTAACAATTGGTATCAGATCTTGTGTGCTTGAAAAGGAAGTTTGAAGGACTTGAGATAAAGATCACAAGATGTATAAGAGAGAGGTGCCAAAATTGAACAAAGATAACTTCACAACATGACAAAGCATAATGAAATTACACATATTGGGAATTGAAGAATTTCCACTAGTCTACCTGACTAATGAGTACATACAACCGTCTATTGGACCTTTGACTATTGATTAGTTGAGAGATAGACATGAACACAACATGACAATGATAGAGATTGTGGCTGCCCTATCTGATGCAAAATTTGAAGATATCAAAGCATGCACTTCAGCAAAAGCAATGTGGGACAAACTAACACTAGTCTATGGAGGAGATGTGAATGTGTTGAGAGCAATAGTTAAAAGCCTAAGAGGAATATTTGATGATATGAAAATGAAAGAAGGTGAAAACATTTCATAGTAAATAACTAAACCAAGGAGGTTATCAATGCTACCCAAGGAGTAGGAGGTGTTATTGATGAAGACACTACTGTGAGTAAAATTCTAAGAACCTTGCTTCCAATCTATGCTATTAAAATCTCTGCAATTCATGAAATGAGATCTGCACCAGGTAATGTTCTTCACTTGATAGTCTGATCGGTAAATTGACTACTTTTGAGCTGAATAACTATGATAACAGTATTGTACTGAGTGTTGAGTATGCATTTATGTCATCTTTGAAATTTGGAAAGTCAAGTAGTAAACATATGATAAGGAATGAAAGTGACAATGACAATGATGAAGATGGACTTGATGAACTTGAAGCACTTATGGCTAGAAGGATGCAAAAAGGTAAAGGAAGGTATAAGGAAAAATTACCTCTAGCATGTTTTAACTATAAAGAAATTAGTCATATTGTAGCTAGATGTCCTAACAGGAAAGATGATGACAAAGACAATGATTGATTTGGTGAAAAGAAGTATGACAGATGAGATAATCGAGATCGTAGAGGCAACCGACACTATGATAGGAGAAAAAATCGAGACTAAAAGACAAAGGCAAGAAGGCATTTTACCTTGTTGGAGATGATGATGACACCGACACCGATACTAATCAAGACATTGAGGTAGTATTCGTAGCTTTGAAAGAAGATTCAGAAGAAGAAGAAAGGTATGTAGAAACAACACTTATCTCTAAAGTTAGCAAGAATGATACATGGATTATTGATAGTGGCTATACACATCACATGACTGGTGATGAGGATAAATTTGAATATCTTGAACACTATAATGGAGTATCTATTAAAATGGGTAATGATACACCTTGTCAAGTGAAAGGAAAAGGATCTATCATGCTGAACAATACGATTAAATGTGAAAATGCATATTGGGTGAAGGGACTAAACTATAACTTTTTAAGTGTAGCACAATTGAATAAATCAGGTCACCGAGTTACATTTGAAAGTAGGAAAGTGAAGATCTATGATGAAATGGGAAAGTTGGTCGGTATTGGTGAACAATCTAAATGTAATCTATTTTATCATGACAATGTTGAAACTTCTTGTTTAATGGCTAGAACTGAAGACGTGTGCTTGTGGCATAAAAGGTTATGTCGTGTGAATTTTGACAACATGGTTAAGATTAGTAAGAAAATAAAACTTAGAGGTTTACCAAGCTTATCTAAACCTGACCATGTCATGTACAAACAATGTCAAATGGGAAAAATGTCAAAATCTAGTTTCAAGAGAAAGACCTACTCATCTAAATCTATTTTGGAGTTGGGTCATACCAACTTATGTGGTCCTATGAGAACTCAAAGTTATTATGGTGATAGATACTTTATTCTATTTGTTGATGACTACTCTAGGATGATGACAGTTATTTTTTTGAAAGAGAAGTATGAAGCTTTCAAAATGTTCAAATGGTATAAAGCTAAAGGGGAAAATGAAAGTGGAAAAGAGTTAAAATGCTTAAGATCTGATAAAGGAGGTGAGTTTATTTCTGATGAATTCACTAACTTTTTAATGAGCATGGAATTAAAAGAGAGGTTTATGCACTGAGAACATCGCAGCAAAATGGTATTGTTGAAAGAAGGAATATATCCATTGTTGATTGTGCTAGAACACTGGTGATTGAGAAAGATGTTGCACAAATGTATTGGAGAGAAGTTGTTAGCACTACTATATACATATTGAATCGAGCACAACTAAAGAAAGATTCAAACAAGACACCTTATGAGTTATGGTTTGGGTACACACCTAATGTAAGTTATTTCAAAAATTTTGGAAGTAGATGTTACATTCTGAAAGATGATAGAAATAGAAAATTTGATTCTAAAGGTGATGAAGGAATATTTTTGGGATATTCTACTAAGAGAAAAGCTTACAAATGTTTGAATAAGGTTTCTAACAAAATGATTGAAAGTGCTAATGTGAAAATTAATGAGTTTGTTGAGAAAAATGATGAAGAAAGTAGGAAAGAACTAGATGACTATGGTAGATATACATTAATTGAGTTACTTGACCCTCTACCCAAGTGACAGGTAGAAGCTACTGAGCAACAAGATAAAGATACCGAGAATTAACCTATAGACAGTGAGAATCAGGAAATTGCTACTGATGAAGAAACTGAACCTGGACTGAATGATGAACAGAGAAGAGAATAAGTGTTAGCTAAATTTGTGAGAAGACACCATCCATAGAACCAAATCATTGGAGACAAGCAAGTTGGCATGATGACACGAAGTAATTTAAGATAGAACACATGTTTAGTTTGTGAATTTGAACCTAAAAATGTTAGAGATGCACTTGAGAATGAGGAATGGATTAAGGTCATGAATGAAGAAATTGAGCAGATAGAGAAAAAAAAACACGGGCATTGGTACTGAGACTGAGTGATAAAAATGTAATTGGAACCAAATGGATATTCAGAAACAAACAGAATGATAATGATGAAGTCACTAGGAACAAAGAAAGACTTGTTTGTAAAGGATATGCACAAGAAGAAGGTATAGATTATGGTGAGACTTTTGCACTAGTTGCTAGACTTGAAGGAGTTAGAGTACTACTTGCATATGTTGCACACAAAAGATTTAAAGTATATCAAATGGATGTTAAATCTGCATTTTTGAATGTAATACTTGAGGAAGAGGTTTATATTAAACAACCTGAAGGTTTTGTTGATCCAAATAAGCAGAACTTGGTATGTAGATTACACAAAGCATTGTATGGACAAAAACAAGTACCAAGAGCATAGTATGAAAGATTGCATGCTTATCTTATTAGTATTGGATTTTTGAGGACAAGTGATAATAGAAATTTGTATTTGCAAGGAGAAACTGGTGACAATATTCTTATTGCTGAAATTTTTGTTGATGATATCATATTTGGAGGATATGATAATCTTTGCAAAGCATTTTCTACTGAAATGAGAAAGTAATTTGAGATGTCAATGTTTGGAGAGATTAAATTATTTCTAGGTTTGAAAATTCTACAACAAAATGAAGGGATATTCATAACACAATCAAAGTACATCAAAGAAGTGTTGAAGAATTTTGGTATGGAAGATTCAAAACTGGTAGGTACACTGATGGTCACAGGATGTAAATTGACAAAAGATGATCAGTCAACTGAGGTAAATCAAACCTTATATAGATCAATGATTGGTAAACTGATGTATGTTGTGCATAGTAGACTAGATATTGCACATGTTGTTGGGATTGTAGCAAGATTTTATGCTAATCCTAAGGAATCACATATGATTTTTGTTAAGAGGATTTTGAGATACTTGAAGAACACTGAGAATTATGGTTTATGGTATAATTAACAAGACAATTTTAAACTACAAGTTTACACTGACACAGATTGGGATGGGAATATAGATGAACGAAAGAGCACAACTGGTGGAGCATTCTTTTTGGGACAAAGGTTAGTTACTTGGATAAGTAAGAAACATGCATGTATTCATCATTCTACTGCTGAAGCATAATATGTTGTTGCTACTGCTAATTGTTCAAATATTGCATGGATAAAATAACTGTTGAAAGGCATGAATGAGGAGATCACTGATCCAGTGATTATATATTGTGACAATACAAGTGCTATAAACATTTCCAAGAATCTAGTGATGCATTCTAAGATAAAGCATATAACTATTAAGTATCACTATTTAATAGAACAAGTACAAGAAAAGCAAGTGAAACTGGATTTTGTGAAATCTAAAGAACTTGCAGACATATTTACTAAACCCTTACCGAAGGATATATTTGAGTACATGAGGACTAGACTAGGGGTCTATCCCCTATCCATCGGTCACTAAGGTGATCAGGAGGTTGCATCAACCTATACTTTATCAGAATATCAAATAATGTTGATGCCAATTGTTCACACTTTAGGTTTCCTAAGGTTGTGAAAGTTGGAACAAGAAAATTGTATATTTGTACATTAAGGTATGTCATGCCCCGCAAGGGAACTAGGGAAGAGAACAAAGATTCTCTTTGTTAAAGAAAACCTAAGTAATAATTTATGAAAATTTTTTAACTTTTAAAAGAATTATGTAAACCAAACTTAAACTTAGATTCCTCCCAAGGTTCCCTTTTCATTTAAATGCATGATTCATTCAAATCCATTAAGTAAACTAACAACAAGATTTATTTCTCAAAGCAAACTGCATCATATCTTTAAGAAATACAAAATATTTTCATTTCAACTTTCCATTTAAAAATCATCTATATTCCTAAGTATCCTTTATGAACAATATAACTTTTAAAATTTATCCAACTCATTTGA
Organism: Chamaecyparis obtusa; assembly: GCA_027943335.1. NCBI lineage: Eukaryota > Viridiplantae > Streptophyta > Pinopsida > Cupressales > Cupressaceae > Chamaecyparis > Chamaecyparis obtusa. The sequence goes on from BSBK01007944.1 coordinate 2,013,958, forward strand.
TACATTACAAATATACTACATTTGATTTTTCAATAGCTTCACTTAAACAACAAGTAATGAAAGCATGTTACAAAATTTGGAATGTTACAAAATCCTTTTCTTTTCCAATATACATCTTAAACATAAAGTTCACATCTCCCTTTCCCTTTTTCCTAAATCTACCCATTCCAAATACATCATTTGAATTACATCAATGATTACATTCAACTCCTCATGGGAGGTAACAATAATTTTACATCAAGAGATATAATTACAAAGCCTTCATCCTTCAAACTGGTACATAAGCAAACATGAATCTTCAAACACTGCATCCACAAGAGATACCTCGATAAAATATTTACCACCCAACCACGTGGATACCTAAAAGGCCGACTCCCCTGTGCTAGGAGATAAACACCAAGGTCCACAAAGAAGGAATATCTAGGCCAAACCTAGGGTTGGGTAACCTTTCCCAAATAGCAAATAAAAGATGATCAAAGTATAAATCTTTCCCCAAAAGACTCTAAGGCTTGGTAGAAACTCTAAGCAACAACCTAAGTGAGTGTCATCACATAGCCCTCACTCCTTGGGTTGTCCTGGTACTAGCCACTTTGGGCCCCAACCCCCAAGTAGGCACATGCGGGATCGAATGCCTTTCATACAGACAAGCACCATTCGATCGTACCTACGCATAGGTACCTTCTCCCACTCCCATCCATAGCCTTTACTAGCACTAATGGCATGGGCAAGGCACATTTAATCTTTTTAATGTTTTAACCCATTCCCATAAGTTTAATTTAAGTTTTCACTTGTTAAATAACTCTTCAGCTAGTTATCCTGGTTCTAGCCACTTAGGGCCCCGGCCCCGCACTAAGAGCCACTCACTAGGTGTCGTTAGGTTTTCTACCCTTAGCCCACATATCATAATTACATCATACATGTAGTAAAAACACTTCATATAATTCCAACACAACAAGAAATGAACATATTTATAGTTTACAAAAAGTTTCATATGCCAAAACATAATATAAAACTTCCCACATGCATTGAAACAACATTCCATAGCTTATTCCAAAAATCTAGGAAAATGTCTCCTGTGCCTAAAATTTGACTAAGTTTGAATTTTAAGAAATCTCAAAATTATAATTTGCATCTTAACTCCTATGAATCTGTAACCTATCCCAAACATCTCAGAAGGTACCTAAACCCTTTATACAAGTATAACTTAAATTAATACTTAAATGTTATAATTGTATAAAGTCTGAATCCTATTTTCCTCAGTTTATACTAGCTCTATCAGTTTATACTGGATTGGTCGGTTGACACAGTATTGCTCGGTTGACACACTACCGACCTGGCTCGGTTAACACTAAATCGACCTGGCTCGGTTAGCATGCTACCGACCTAGCTCAGTTGACACATTACCGACCTAACTTGGTTAAAACACTACCGACCTAGCTCGGTTAACACACTACCGACCTAGCTCGGTTGACACATTACCGACCTAGCTCGGTTAACACACTGAACCGACAGGAACTGCAGAAAATGACTGTCAACTTTGTCTTGCGGGTAAAATTGGGCATTATGGGGACTAAGGTTGCCTAATATGAGCACAACCCATTTGAGATCTCCCAGTTTCCCTTTAGAAACAGCCCATCAATCCTCCCTATCTATCTAACAAATATATTCTAGATCTGGGAAAAGAAAGGTGGCACATAAATAGACATGAAACAGTAAGGTTGCAACATAAGTTCTAAAATCTAGAAGCATTCATAATACATCTAATGATAGTAAAATACACTATCCTACAAGATCAAAACCACTTCTACCCTCCCAGGGAGGTTTCACCACAGTGAACATACAAACATTCGTAAAATAACTTTCCACAAACACATTCCAAATACACAGAAAATAAAACATATATATATATATATATATATATATATATATATATATATATATATATATATATATATATATATATATATATATATATATATATATATATATATATATATATATATATATATATATATATATATATATATATATATATATAGTTCCCGATTCTAAACAAAAACATAAACAATCATAATCTCATCGAGTAATAGATCATTCATATACACAATAATAGTCATGGGAAGAATGGAGATTCTTCCCAGGTTAGACCCTACCTGGGGTCCTGCGGAGAATCATCTATCCCTTGGTCAGAGACTCTCAGCAAAATTTCTAGCAAATATCCTCCTAGAAAAATACTCCTTTGGTAATCAACTCCAGGCTCTTCTTCAAATTTCTCCTATAGGTAAGCTCCAAATCCGTTCACCTCCTCTCAGAGAAATCAATAGTCCCTCTTCTCTAAACTATAGAAATATCCTATTAAAATTTAAGCCTCTCCTCAAATAAAATTTCCTCTCCAAAAACCCCCAACCCCCTTCACACAGGAAATCTTTCCTGTATATAGAATGGAGGAGGTGGTTGCACGGGTAATCCAACTGGTGCAACCATCCCAACCATCCATCTGTTAATTGTTAAGCTTAAATAATATTATTAAAGCCTTTTCTGGAAAAGATATAACTATACCTATCTATTACCGTAAACAAATTTATGTTTCCTTTATAAATATATGTATGCATATGCATATGTGTGCACCCATATGCCTATGTGTACATATATTATTATTATTATAAGTATTATTGCAAACATAATATTATTATTATAAAGCATATTATTTATTTACACACTTAATCCATATTCTTTACAAAATGCAATAGTGATATATATACAAGGTGAAACATACCACTATTATTAAAATATTTATTATTTTTATTACCATAGACATTTTGTTACTATGGATATTATAAAGATAATACCATAAAATTCTTTATTATTATTGATATTAAAATCACATATTTCAATCACATACTAACTTGTTCCTAACAAGATCTACTAGTACATAAGTAGCTAATAATAAAGACAAATTACTAAATCATACCCTCAAATTCACATCAATAATCTACTAATAAAATTAAACGTACCTTAGAACTACTATACTCAAAACTTCATTCACAATGAATACAAAAGACAAGAGACTAACTACAAGACCCACAAAACCAATAAACTGAGAGATCACCTATTACATTCACACAAGGGACTGACTCGGTACTTCCCACCTAAGGATAAAAGGATCAAAGGTGAAGTTTCTTCCTGTGGAACCTGGTGATATCTCCATACAACAACAACGATCGAGGATTTTGAGGGATCACTCAGACCTGTGAAGCCAGGTGGAGACGATACCCGGTACCTGCAATCTTGTATCACCAAGAAGAGATACATATACATATGGATATACAAATCAGATATATGCAAGCAGATGACCAGGATCGATACATCGTGTGGACCTCAACTAAGTGAGTAACTACGACTTCATCCTGAGTCATGAAAACACATTAGACACATGTCCCTGAAACATAAAACATCATGATAATGGTTAGATTCAAATCCTTGGGTTAGATCCATGAAACATATATAAAATAGATGGTTTTCTAATCTCATAAGCATATAAATAATAACCATAAATGAGCATATCCATCATATCATCATCCAAAAAATATAAATGCAAATGTATAGTCTTGACCATAATAAAATGTCCAAATCAGAAAAGTCCAAGTATCACCATAGGAGAGGTATTACAAGGTACATGATCTGAACCAAACAACAAAGATATTTTTTGGCTATTGGAGAGATTTTTATTCTTTTTGGAATTGTTGTCAAAGGGAGAGAAAGATTCAATGAAATATCAGTTAAAGTGAACACAAAGAAGGGAGAAAAGTCTAATATCTATCTAGTGGGAGAAAGAATCAGAGAAGTATCAAAAAGGAAGAAGAAGATAAAATTTGTAGGGAGAGTCTGCTGAAATATTGAAATGATATCTAGTGATTAAACATATTAAATGATCAAGCTAGGGAGAGCTTACTGAGCTACAAAATTTACTGATAGAGTTGTAATACAAATGTTTGGTATTCTATGGCATATTTCATATTGTGTTGCCATCAATGCCAAAGGGAGAGATTGATAATCTACAATTGATTGAATAACCTGATGAACTGAATGGACAATTGAAAACCAGTGATTAGAGATCACTAAGATATTAAAGTGATATGTAAGGCAATTAAATTAGTCATTATGTTTTCATTGATGTCAACTAGTTTTGACTATACTTATCATAACAATTACAAACATCTGAAGAAGAAAAATGGCAAAGGAAAGAGATATCTACATGAAGAAGAGATGGATATGGAGATATGGCTAAGGTATATATTGAGTAACTTATTGATGATTCTATGGAATCAATTTGTTGACTTGATATATTGTATTACATGAATTTGTTATGTATTGAAGATTAGAACTGAACAAGTTAATGTGGTCGGTAATTAAAGATTTATGTATACGCCGAGCTAGTGTAGTGTATACCAAGTATCAGTAATAACCAAGTTAATATTCATCGACACATTCTATATTAACTGAGTAAGAGAAAACAATTCAATGTTATAACAGCTGACTAAATTGATGATTTAGAAAATTGCGTATGATTTCGAGGTAAAAGATAAAGTTAGTTATGAGGATCCAACAACTAACAAAATTTAGAGATGATTGAATGGAGAAGGATGAAATGTGTTAAAGACACATCTACTGAGGAATCTTGAAGTGGAAAAATGGACGATGGAGATTAAGAGGCAAAATATAAAGGATGATATGAAAATGGTTTATGACGTCTATTTAAAGAGACATGAGATTCTTTGTTGAGTCTAGGATAATTGAATCTGCAAGAGAATTCATGTGGAAGGAATTTTTCATGCACCACTGATCAAACTGGTTATAGACAGAACCGAGCAGAACTGCAGGCATAACCGAGCATCAAAGTATTGTTGACAAAGCTAAATATGATGAAGGATATGAAGGATTAAAGTAATTATTGATCACATGAGGTATTATGAGCTTAGCTTAGATCTAAAAATCTACAATCTTAGTTGTATTTGAAACAAATCACTACTATATTAGTTTAACCATTTTTACAGCTAAATCTCTTAACCGAGTGGACTTAACAGTCTTATTTGTATTTCAATATGACATTTTATGAATGTTGATGGTTTTCTTTCTGACCCCATAGTGAATGTTGGTCTTGAAAGAGTTAACTGGTAGTGACAAATCCTTTAACCATGTAACACCTGACAGTGTGCATTGTAACCTTTAACAGGGTTGGGTCCTAACAGAGCTCACTTTAGAAGAGTGAAATATGTTGGGTTACTAGTCCCAGGTGGTTTTTCCCTTAGCAGGGTTTCCACACTAAAATCCTTGTGTTATGTGTTATTTGATGTGATTGGATTGTTAGTTTACTTTACACATTTCATATTTTGGATTAATCGGTAAATAAAGTATTGATTTTACTAGTATTTAGTAAATGAATAGAAATATTGTTATTGTTATCTTACTAAGTTGGTTGTTTGTTTGAAGAAGTTTGAATATATACATATGGGAGTTTGGGACTATAGGATAACTAGAATTAACTGATTCACCCCCCCCCCTCTCAGTTATCTAACACTATGCTCCTAGTTCATCGGTTTATCTAGTTCACCTGTTCATCCTTGTTTACCTATCCTGTTCTATCAATATCACTTCCAAATCACCAAATGACCTTTACCTTTGAACATTTTAAGGTGAAATCTTAATCATATCATATTGACATCATTATAAGTCATATTACATGACTGCTCTAGATAATGTTATATAAATTTGAAATAACATTCAAATCATTTAACTTCTTGTCACTGATTACTTTGTCTATTACCCAGTTTGATTCTATCATACATAAATTACTTAATTCTTCACATAAATAGGTTCTATCATAAACATATCATTATAACTCATCATTAAACCTTCATGTACAATAGAAACACTTAATTCATAATGTAACTCATTCTTTTCTCTAATGAATATGTGGTAATATGCAAAACACTTAGTCAAATAGTTGGCATCAATGAAAACCATATAACTAATTTACCTATCATCAAATCTTGTTCCAATATTCATCATCTCATCATCAATCATAACCAGCAATCTTTTCATGAAATCTCTTCAACATTTATGCCAATAATCATCACCATTAATTAGTTATACCAACAATCTCCCCCTTTGGCATTGATGTCAACACTATAACTCCTTTTTACTTTTGGTACTATGACTTCTCTATTCTTACTTGTTGATGGCATCTCATTGTACAATTTTTAACATGATAGATAAAGGTGGAAACATTTTACTCTTTTCTTTGCATCTCTGACTTCCTTGTTGTTTTCCCTTCTTTGATATTTGTTCACTCCCCCTTTTATTGTGCTTCTCTTCTTATTTTGACATCAACAATAATCTTCTCCTTATTTGGATTCTCTCCCCCTTCAAACAATACTCTTTTCCCTATATTTATTCTCTCTTTTTACAATAATCTTCTCCCCCTTTGACAACAATGCCAAAGGTGAATCATTTGTCCTTTTTCATTCTCATCTTTGTGTCCTTCTCCTGATTTATTTCATGTCCTTGCTTAACCTTTTTCTTCCACTGCTAAGACTTCTCCCTTAGTAGAGAAGTCCACCTGTACATCAATTCATACATATGATTCTCTATTTTTCACATATGAACTGATTCTATCTTCATTTTTTCTCTAATTGATAGAAGATAGGGGAAGGACCCCTAATCTACCTCTGATATATTCAAATCTCTCCATTGGTAGTGGTTTGGTAAATATGTTAGCAACTTGCTCCATTGTATAAATATACTCAAGTCTTACCTCCTTCTCATGTACTTGTTCTCTTAGAAAATGATACTTTATTTCTATATACTTTTGTCTTTGAATGCATCATTGGATTCTTTGAGATATTAATAGCACTTGTGTTATCACAATATATCACAACTGGTTCAATTACCTTTTCATGAATACCTTCAATACTTTTCTTAATCCAGATTATTTGTTGACAATTTATAGTAGGATAAACATATTCAGCCTCTCCAGTAGATTGTGGTATATAATTTTACTTCTTTCTTGTCCATGACACTAATCTTCCTCCAAGAAATAAAGCTCCTCCACTGGTACTTTTCCTATCATCAACATTACTAGCCCAATCAACATTTGTAAACACATTTAGACTGAAATCTCCCTATTTTCCATACCATAAACCATAATCCTCTATTCCCTTAAGATATTTGAATATCCTCTTCACTATTGTCATATGAGACTCTTTTGGATTTGAAGAAAGTCTAGCAACTATGCCAACTGCATGAGCTATATTTGGTCTACTATGAACAACATACTGCAACTTACCTATCATTGATCTATAAAATGTTTCTTTTACCTCTTTTGAATCATCTTCCTTAGACAATTTTTAGCTTGTGATCATAGGTGTACCATCTAGTTTTGAATCTTCCATTCCAAATGTTTTCAGTATCTCCTTGATGCACTTTGATTGACTAATGTAGACACCTCTCTTCATCTATTGTAGTTGAAGTCCTATGAAGTATTTTATCTCACCAATCATGGACATTTCAAATTCCTTTCTCATCATGTCTGCAAATGATCTACATAATGCTTCATTGCCTCCAAATATTATATCATCAACAAATATATCAGCAATCAATATCTTATCCTCATTTTCAACTTTAAGATACACATTTTTATTTTCACTAGTCCTTGTGAATCCAATTTTCATTAGATAAGAGTGAAGTCTTTCATACCATTCTATTGGAGCTTGTTTCAATCCATACAATGCTTTATGCCATTTGCAAACCATGTTCTTACCCTTTTCAACAAAAAATCCTTCAGGTTGTTCTATATATACCTCTTCTTCAAGTATGCCATTTAAAAAAGCATATTTCACATCCATTTGATAGACTTTGAATCCTTTCTATGTATCATAAGCTAGAAGTATTATAATTCCTTCCAATCTTAAAATAGGGGTGAAAGTATCACCATAATTAAGACCTTCTTCTTGAGCTAGCATATCCTTTGCAAAGTAATCATGCTTTATTTCTGATTACCTCTCCTTTCTCATTTAGCTTGTACCTAAAAATCCACTTAGTACCTATCACATTCTTGTCAGTAGGTCTGGGTACTAAATTCCATGTTTTTTTCTTCTCAATATGATCAATTTCCTCTTTTGTTTCTTTCATTCAATCATCATCATTTAGTGCATATTTAACTATTTAGGCTCAACTTCAGATAACAAACAAGTTGTATCTTTAACCTTACTTGTTGTCATAACTCCAACATTCTTATGTCCAATAATTTCAGATTCAAGGTGAATACATTTAAGTCTTGCATACCTGGGGTTACTGGTTCATTATTCTGATTCTTTCATCTTCATTTTCATTTTCATATGCATTGGCATTCACCGATTGAACATTACTTCATCCTGCATTCATTTGTAGTATTATTTCAAGTTCCACCAGTTCATAGTCATGATCTTATTGTAATCTTCAAGTTTCTTTTTTCTATATTCTTCATTCTTCTCTAAAAATTCATCAAATTTTACATTTTCACTCTCAATAATTTTGTTTAGTCCATTTATTCAAACACTTATATTTCTTCCTTCTTGTGTAGTAACCAAGAAATATACTCTCATCTCATTTAGTGTCAAACTTTCCATTCATCGCATCCTTCTTAATATAACATTTTCTTCCAAATATTTTGAAATAACTAACATTGGGAGTATGTCCATACCATAATTCATAAGGTGTATTGTTTGTATCTTTCTTGAGTTGTACTCTATTCAAAGTATAGAATGTAGTACCTATCACTTCTCTCCAAAAATTTTGTGTCGCTCATTGTTTTAGCAATGTTCTTGCACATTCTACGATAGGTCTATTCCTCCTTTCTGCAATTCCATTTTGTTGTGGTGTCCTTGGTTTTGTCACTTGTCTCTTGATTCCATTCTCATCACAATATGTATTAAACTCATGTGAAGTGAATTCACCTCCTCTGTCATTTCTAAGACATTTGAGAGTCTTACCTATTTCTTTTTCAACTCTAGCTTTATATATCTTGAACATATGAAAAGCATCAGATTTAACTTTCAAAAACATTACCGACATCATTCTTGAATAGTCATCAATAAATAGTATGAAATACTTATCACCATATTAACTTTTTGGTCCAATTGGTCCACACAAATCAGTATGTACCAAATCAAGAATATTTTCTGGTGAATAGGTTTTACTAGTAAAGCTTGAACTTGACATCTTTCCTAATTGACATTCTTTGCACATATCATTCTCAAGTTTCACTAAAGTAGGTATACCTCTTTCACATTTATTCTTACAATGTTTCTTTTACCTCTTTGAATCATCTTCCTTAGACAATTTTTAGCTTGTGATCATAGGTGTACCAACTAGTTTTGAGTCTTCCATTCCAAATGTTTTCAGTATCTCCTTGATGCACTTTGATTGACTAATGTAGACACCTCTCTTCATCTATTGTAGTTGAAGTCCTATGAAGTATTTTATCTCACCAATCATGGACATTTCAAATTCCTTTCTCATCATGTCTACAAATGATCTACATAATGCTTCATTGCCTCCAAATATTATATCATCAACAAATATATTAGCAATCAATATCTTATCCTCATTTTCAAATTTAAGATACACATTTTTATTTTCACTAGTCCTTGTGAATCCAATTTTCATTAGATAAGATTGAAGTCTTTCATATCATTCTATTGGATCTTGTTTCAATCCATACAATGCTTTATGCCATTTGCAAACCATGTTCTTACCCTTTTCAACAAAAAATCCTTCAGGTTGTTCTATATATACCTCTTCTTCAAGTATTCCATTTAGAAAAGCATATTTCACATCCATTTGATAGACTTTGAATCCTTTGTATGTACCATAAACTAGAAGTACTATAATTCCTTCCAATCTTGAAATAGGGGTGAAAGTATCACCATAATTAAGACCTTCTTCTTGAGCTAGCATATCCTTTGCAAAGTAATCATGCTTTATTTCTGATTACCTCTCCTTTTTCATTTAGCTTGTACCTAAAAATCCACTTAGTACCTATCACATTTTTGAATCAGGTAATCAATGATCTGATACAAATTTTTAATGTAGGAATGATTACTGAGGGGGGGGTGAATCAGTAATCACCAATTCAAACTTAAACTCACCTAGTTTTCACTGACTAAACTGATAAGCAATTTAACCTTGTAAACATTCATTCATCACAATAGATAAAGTAGGATTTAAATAACTTGCAAACACATAAAACTCATCCTAACAAATTTAACAAGATATATCATGTGGAAACTTGATCAGGGTAAAACCGTGGTGTGAGAATGATTATCACAAATTGTGTACTCTTCTAGAATACGCTTTGTTAGGAGCTTGCTCGATTAAGGGTTACAACAACACTTTTAAATGCTACCTAATTAAGAGATTTTCCTTTAGGCCTATTAGGATATATTCCCTATTAGGAGAAGCCTTGTTAGAGGACTTTAAACAATCTTTATAATGTCACCTGGTTAGAGGATTTTGCAATAGGACCTGTTAGGATCCACCTATTAAAGGGATTTTGTTGTTACAATTGTTAGAGATAACAGATAGAAAATGATCTATAATTTTCACTAACTTTGCTAGATCAGGTCCTATTAAGTTCTAAAAATCAACAACATACCATATTATGTGCTCCTCTTTGATTGCATTTGATTCCAACACTTACTGATCAACCACAACCTTCTGCAACTTCACATTCCTCTAGCATTCAACAATTAGTTTCTTCTTTCTTTTTCTTTTAAGTTGAAATTCATTCCACCACCTTAAGAAAACCTAAATACAATGATCCAAATTAATTCTATCATCACAAATCACATCTGACCATACATTATTTATTCTCTCTTGACCACATCAGATCAGATTTAATATGTACCTTGGAACTTGTTCCAACTCCATAAGTTGTTTTGACCAAATAGAAACTTCTTGAAGAATATTCCTTAAATGTACTATCTTGATTAATGTGTTGTCAATACTTGAACAAAAAATCATAGATATACCTCTTGACTCTTTGAAAATCATCATCGATCTTAGTAATAAATCAACATTCACTATCACTCCTAAAATATTTACAAACTATTCTTTGTTCACCTGTTCTCCTAGTTCACCGATTTGTCTAGTTCATCTATTCATCCTTATTCACCTATTCTATTAGCATCACTTCCAAATCATCAAATAACCTTTACCTCTAAAAATTTTAAGGGAAATATTAGTCATATCATCTTGACATCATTATAAGTCATATTACATGACCGCTCTAGATAATGCTATACAAATTTGAAATAACATTCAAATCATTTAACTGTTTGTCACTGATTGCTTTAGCTATTACCTAGTTTGATTCCATCATACATAACTTAATCAATTCTTCACATAAATAGGTTCTATCATAAACATATCATTATAACTCATCATTAAACCTTCATGTATAATAGAAACACTTAATTCATTATGTAACTCATTCTTTTCTCTATTGAATATGTGGTAATATGCCAAAACACTTAGTCAAAGTTTTGACATCAATGACAACCATATAACTGATTTACATGTCATCAAATCTTGTTCCAATCTTCATTTTCTCATCATCAATCATAACCAACAATATTTTCATGACATCTCTTCAACATTTATGCCAACAATCATCACCATTAATCAATTATACCAACATTCTCTCTACTTATAGCTACCCTAGTGGATCTAGGATATGAAATAATATCCTTAAGTCTCATAGATCAATTTCTATTTGTCTTAAATGGCATATGGGAAATGTTCATCTTATTCACATTTTTGGAGGATATATAGTTGTCTAATCAACTTCTTACCATACACCCCATCTACAAAGATCTCCATGGGTGGAGTAAATTTTTTTTGGAAAAATGGTTTTAGATTACCTAACACATTATGATTATATTACCATAACTGATAGCAATGTTGAAGAATAATTATCTAATGGTGATGATGATGAAGACTGACCAAGAACATAGGAATACATGATAGTAGAATGGTTAGATCAGTTATTGTCTTGTCATTGATGTCAAGCAATTAATTTATGGTTTATATCGTGTTTCCATATCATTCTGTAATGATATAAGTTGAATCAGTTAAGAAGAAGAAGAAATGAGATGTTGTGAAGTTGAATAACTTAAATGGGAAGCTGATATAGATCAGAAAATGATTAGATTATGTTTATATTATTGTTTTCTACCTAACATATGATTATGTTAAGTCAGTAAAGCATGGTGATAAAGATTTGTCAATATAGTAAGTTAAGTTGTTTTGGCCACTGAGCAGGATATGTCACTTGGTAAAGGTAAAAGAAAAAAGGAAGTAACTCGGTAAAGGAAAAGGGACCAAAGGAACTGAATAGAAAGAAAAGGTTTAGGCACCGAGCGAAGTTAACCAAAATTCAAATGGAGGACACCGAGTGAGGAATAAATATTAAATAAGGATTGAATTGACATTTAATGATTAGCTATGATGAGATGGATGATCATGATGGCAATGAGAGTTAGTTACAAGAGATCTATGGAAAGGAAAATTCAAGGTGAGGATATACGACAAGATCTAAATGGTTAAAGTAGATGGAACAAGTTTCAAGAAAATTTCAAGTTCCTAGGTGAAAAGAAAATGTGTTACCTAGATCTAGATTCAAGGTATAATGAATTGGATGGTTAAGATTGATCAAAGGAAAAAGTAATAAAGGAGATTAAGAGGCAAAAAATTATCTATATAAAGGATGGATTTATATGAACAAATGGCTGGCAAATTGAATAGTTGAAGGGTCACTAACTGTTGTAGTGAAGAAGGAACAAAGAGGTTTCGAGTGGAAAAGAAAGATTTGATGAAGTGTTGAAGCCAGTGGATAATGAAGAATTTAAGTGAAGATTGAAGAGTGCACAAGGATCTGATTGAGAAAAGATAGTTGCAAATATACAAGTTGACTTATTTATTGTTTCTTACTAGCATTTGTAATAGAGAAATCTCTTAACAAAGTGGACTTAATAGTCTTATTGTAAAATCCTTGAAAAAGGTAACATTCTTTAGAGTATTTAAAGCCTTCTAACAAGACCACTCCTAATAGGGTGAAGATCCTAATAGATTTGAGGTAAATCCCTTAACTGGGTCACACCTAATAGTGTGCATTGTAATATTTAATAAGATTGGCTCTTAACCGGGTGTACTTTAGAAGAGTATTTTCTTAGTGGGTGTCAAGTCCCATAGTGGTTTTTCCCAAAGCTGGGTCTCTACATTAAATATTGGTGTTACATGTGATGTATGATTTGTGTGAATGATTTACTGATTGTTATATGTTTATTTACTATTGTCAGTAAATAGTGAAGTTTGTTTTATCGAGCTGCTACAAAGTTAATCAAAGAAAAAAAATTAGGTATTTGGAATCAAGGATTACTAATTCACTCCCCCTCTCTGTAATCCAACAATTGGTATTAGATCTAAGTACTCTTAAGAGGTAATTTTAAAATACTTGAGTAAAAGATCTGAAGATGTATAGGAGAGAAGTACCTAAGTTGAACAAGGAAAGTTTCTCTACATGTAAAAGAAGAATGAGATTGTATCTATCTAGGATTGGATAATCTACACTAAATCTTATGACTAATGACTACACTCCACTTCCTCCCAGACCTATCACAATTGATCAAATGAGAGAAAAGTAGGAACGCAACTCAGTTATGATAGAGATTTCTTCTTCCCTCACTGATGTTGAATTCAATGATGTTAAGGATTGTGTTAATTCAAGAGAGATGTGGGATAGGCTTACACTAATATATGGAGGAGATTAGGCTAAGGTTGATAGTCTCAGGTGAAAGTATGATGAAATGAGAATGAAGGATGAAAAAAACATCACACAATATAGTAGTAGAATCAAGGAAGTTGTAAGTGCCATCAAAGGTTCTAGTGGAACATTGACTAATGAAGAAGTGGTAAGTAAAATTATGAGAACTTTTTCTTCTAAGTATGCTATTAGAGAATCTGCTATCAATTGAGATCTATACTAAACAATGTTGTTACTCTTGAAGCCCTAATCGGCAAGCTGACTACATTTGAGTTAAGTAATTATGGTAATAGTCTATCGACCATTTAAATTGCATTCAAGTCATCTCTAAGCATTGGTACATTAAGAAAAGACAGAGATTCACAATAGTTCATATGTAAATGAATATGATAGTATTCTGAATAAGGAAAAAGAACAAGAAATGTTAGAGGCATTACTAGCTAGAAGACTACTGAGAGGTAAAGGAAAGTACAAAGGAAAATTACCTCTGAAATGTTTTAAGTGTAATAAGATTGGTCATAATGCATCTATATGTCTTGACAATGACAAGAATGATAAGAATGACAAAAGAGACAATCGACACCGAAGATTTAGAGATTACAAGGATAAAGGTAAGAAGTCTTTCTACCTAGTTGAGGAAGGTGTAACCGATGATGAATCTAATGATACTAAAAAAGGATATGAAGTTGTCTATGTTGCAATAAAGGAAGAATCTGATGAAGAAAAGTATGAAAATGAAAAAGAACTTATTTCTCATGTAAGTAAACCTGGCCCATGGATTATTGATAGTGGATGTTCACATCACATGACTAGTGATATTGACAAGTTTGATAATATAGAAGAGTATGATGGAGGATTTTTCGGATTTGGAAATGATGCTCCATGCCCTATGAAAGGTAAAGGATCGATTGTATTGAATGAGAAGATGAAATATAATGATGCATATTCAGTTAAAGGACTGGACTATAATCTATTGAGTGTTACACAAATGAGCAATACTAGCCACCAACTAGAATTTTAGAACAAAAAGATTAAGATTTATGGTACTGATGGAGATCTGATTGGAACTGGTGAACAATCAAAAGGTAATTTATTTTATCTTGATACTTCTACAAAAAATTTCTTATTTACTAAAGTTGAAGATGTATGATTATGGCATAAGAGACTGCATCATGTGAAATTTGATAACATGATCAAAGTGAGTAAGAAGAATAGAGTCATATGTCTACCGAGATTAAGAAAACCTGATAAAGCTATGTGCAAAGAATGTCAAATTGGTAAGATGACTAAGTATAGTTTCTCAAGTAAATATTTCTCTACTAATGGTATTTTGGAACTAGTACACACTGACCTTTGTGGTCCTATGAGAGTTCAAAGCTATTATGGAGATCAGTACTTTATTTTATTTGTTGATGATTATTCAAGAATGATGTCTTTTATATTTCTAAAAGATAAATATGATGCATTTCAAATGTTCAAGTGGTATAAAGAAAGAGTTTAAAAGGAAATAGGAAAACAACTAAAGTGTTTGAGATTAGATAGAGGAGGTGAATTTATTGTCTTCTGCAATTAGCATGGAGTTAAAAGACAAGTTTCTTCACTGAGGACTCCACAACAAAATGGGATAGCTGAGAGAAGGAATATATAGTTTATTGTGCTAGAACATTGTTAATCGATTGTTCTAGCAATGAGCATGGAGTTAAAAGACAAGTATCTACACCAAGGACTCCACAACAAAATGGGATAGCTAAGAGAAGGAATAGATAGTTGATTGTGCTAGAACATTGTTAATTGATAAATAAGTTTCTCAAACATTTTGGAGAGAATCGATAAGCACTATTGTCTACACACTCAATCGAGTACAATTGAAGAAAGGAACTAATAAGACACCTTATGCACTCTGGTTTGGTCACACGCCGAATGTAAGTTACTTTAAATTTTTTGGAAGTAGGTGTTATATACTAAAAGATGCTAGAAATGGAAAGTTTGACTCTAAAGGAGATGAAGGTATATTTATTGGTTATTCATCAATGAGAAAAGCATATAAATATTTGGTCAAGGCTACTAACAAAATTGTTGAAAGTGAAAATATAAATATTGATGAATTTGCAGAAAGGAATGAAGAGGATAGAAAAAAGGAACCTGGGGATTACAAAAGATTTTTTTATGTTTAGGAAGGTAATTCATTTGAAGCAACTGAGATGCATCAAGGAGGAATTGATGAGAAATATGAGCCTCCACCAAGAGATGAAAACACTAATAAAAAATCTACCAAGCATGTACTAGAAAAATATGTGAGAAGACACCACTCATCGAGAAGAATTATTGGAGACAAGAATGCAGGAGTCATGACAAGAAGTAAGTTGAAAGATAACACATGTTTGATTTCTGAATTTGAGCCAAAATTAGTGAAGGATGCACTAGGAAATGAAGATTGGATCAATTCTATGAAAGAAGAAATTGATTAGATTGAAAAGAACAACACGTGGTCACTGGTACCGAGACCCTAGGATAAGAATGTGACTGGAAAAAAATGGATTTTTAGAAATAAACTCTATGAGAAAGGAGATGTGATCATAAATAAAGCAAGGTTAGTCTACAAAGGGTATGCACTAGAAGAAGGTATTGATTATGGTGAAACTTTTGCACCTATTGCTAGATTAGAAGGTGTAAGAATATTACTTGCATGTGCTAAACATAAAGGATTTAAATTTTATCAGATGGATGTTAAGTCTACATTTTTGAATGGGACTCTTGAAGAAGAAGTCTACATTGAACAACCTAGAGGATTTGTTTAGAATTATGATAAGGATATGGTCTGCAAGCTACACAAAGAACTATATGGATTGAAGCAAGAACCTCCAACATGGTATGAAAGATTACACTCTTACCTAATCAAGATTGGATTTGAAAGGACTAGTTATAATAATAATTTATACTTGAAATGTGATAGTACTGATAAAATTATGGTTGATGAGATATTTTTTGATGACATTATATTTGGTGGAAATGATATAATGTCTAAATCATTTGTTGAGGAAATGAGAAAGGAATTTGATATGTCTATGATAGGAAAGATTAAATTCTTTATTGGACTTCAAATTCAACAAGTAAAGGATGGGATCTATATAACACAATCTAATTATATCAAGGAGATCCTGAAAAACATTCAACATGGAAGATCTAAACTAGTTGGAACACTGATGGCTACTGGTTGCAAATTATCAAAGGAAGATGACACTAAGGAAGCAAATGAGACACTTTACTGATCCATGATTGGTAAACTCCAATATGTTGTCCAGAACCGACCAAATATTGCACATTAAGTTGGTATAGTTGCAAGGTTTTCTAAAAACCCAAAGGAGACACGTATGTCTATAGTTAAAAGGATATTCAGATTTCTGAAAGGGACTAAAGATTTTGGTCTGTTAAATAAAAAGGAGGAGATTTTGATCTCAAGGTATATACCGATGTTGACTGGGCTTGAAATATTGATGACAAAAAGAGCACTAGTGGCATAGCTTTCTTTTTAGGAGAAAGACTAGTGACATGGTTAAGAAAGAAACAAAGTTGTATTTCACAATCTACTGCCGAAGCTGAGTATGTTGCTACAACTATGAATTGTTCTAACATTGTATGGATCAAAGAATTACTGGAAGGTATGAATAAAGAGATTACTAATCCAATTACAATTAATTGTGATAATACCAGTGCTATTAATATATCAAAGAATTTGGTGATGCATTAAAAAACAAAGCATATATCTATTAAGTATCACTATTTGAGAGAGAAAGTACAAGATAAGCTTGTGACATTGGAGTATGTGAATTATAAAGAACAAATAGCTGATATATTTACAAAACCACTACTAAAGGATGCCTTTGAGTATCTTAGAGGTAATTTTGGGGTTCTTCCCCTATCCAATGTTCATTAAGGCATGATGCATGATGCATCAATTCAAGGACTCAATGGAATATCTATCTTGTGCTTTGATGCTAGTGTTCACTCTTTAGGTGAAGCTTGAAGTTGTGAAAAAGAAGTCTATGACTGCAATGAGAAATCTATACACTTGAGGTATGATCTGAAAATTTTATATTTCTTTGGAATTGTTGTCAAAGAGGGAGAATTTTATTAGAAAAGAGGGAGAATATATGAAAAAGGGAGACTACTATTGATAATTATCAAAGAGGGAGAATGTTGTTGATGCACTAATGTTGCAAAGAGAAAAAAAATTGAATAAAACTGATGGAATTAGAAAAGGGAACATTAAAGAAATACTACAGAAGAAGATCAAGTACAACAAAGGAAAAGCTAAAGCTTAGAGGTAGAATATGAATGATAGTGAAGTTTTACCATCATCAATTGAACACTAAATATTTTTAGTGTTGCCATAAATGCCAAAGATGGAGATTGTTACCATAACTAATAGCAATATTGAAGATTAATTATCTGATGGTGATGATGATGAAGACCAACCAAGAAAAGAGGAATACATTATAGTAGAAATGTTATATCATTTATTATCTTGTCATTAATGTCAATCAATTGATTTCTAGTTTATATTATGTTGCCATATCATTCGGAAATTATATAAGTTGAATGAGTTAAGAAGGAGAAGAAATGAGATGTTGTGAAGTTGAATAACTTAAATGGGAAACTGATACAGATCGAACAATGATTAGATTATGTTGATATAATTATTTTCTACCTAACATATGATTATGTTAAGTCGGTAAAGTATGGTGATAAATATTTGTCAATTCGGTAAGTTAAGTTATTTTGGCCACCAAGAAGGATATGTCACTTGGTAAAGGTAAAAGGAAAAATGAAGTGACTCGGTAAAGGCAAAGGAACCAAAGGCACTGAACAAAAAGGAAAGGTTTAGGCACCAAGTGAAGTTAATTGAAATTCAAATGGAGGATACCAAGAGAGGAATAAATATTAAATAAGGATTGAATCGACATTTAATGATTAGCTATGATGAGCTAGATGATCATGATGAAAATGAGAGTTAGTTACAAGAGATCTATGGACAATAAAAATCAAGGTGAAGATATACGAGAAGATCTAAATGGTTAAAGTAGATGGAACAAGTTTCAAGAAAAGTTCAAGGTCCTAGGTGAAAGAAAATGTGTTACGGAGATCCAGATTCAAGGTATAATGAATTGGATGATTAAGATTGATTAACGGAAAATGTAATAAAGGAGATTAAGAGGAAAAAATTATCTATATAAAGGATGGATTTGTATGAGAAAATGGCTAGAAAATTGAATAGTTGAAGGGTCATCGACTGTGTAGTGAAGGAATAGAGAGATTCTGAGTGAAAAATAAATATTTGACGAAGTGTTGAAACTAGTGGATAATGAAGAATTGGAGTGAAGATTGAAGAGAGCAGAAGGATCTGATTGAGAAAAGATAGTTGTAAATCTACAAGTCAACTTATTTATTATTTCTTACTAGCATTTGTAACAGATAAATCTCTTAATAGAGTGGACTTAATAGTCTTATTGTAAAATCCTTGAAAAAGGTAACATTCTATAGAGTGTTTGAAGCCCTCTAACAAGGCCACTCCTAATAGGGTGAAGATCCTAATAGATCTGAGGTAAATCCCTTAAATGGGTCACACCTAATAGTGTGCATTGTAATCTTTAACAAGATTGGCTCTTAACAGGGTGTACATCAGAAGAGTATTTTCTTAGTGGGTGTGAAGTCTCACTGTGGTTTTTCCCAAAGCTGGGTTTCCACGTTAAATATTGGTGTTACATGTGATGCATAATTTATTGATTTTTATAGTTTATTTACTGTTGTCGGTAAATAGTGAAGTCTTTTTAACAGAGCTTCTACTGAGTTAATCAGAGAAAAGTTTTCTAGGTATTTGAAATTGGGGATTACTGATTCACCCCCCCCCCCTGCCTCTCCCTAATCCAATAGATTCATGGAAGGATGTCATTTTGTGCTACCAAAACAAAGCTCATGAGTCATAAAAGCCTTATATGTTGCAACATCCTCTTGGACAAACTAGGCTCCTATTGTTTCCTAGGGAATAAAAAATTGTCTAGACCAATAAACCTAAAGGGAATTTCTATGTCAAACTGGCTTACAACTATTATCAAAGTAGAATAAAAATAGCGTACTTTGGAGGAAATTTTGGAATACTCAATTCCTTCCTAAAATCAACTTATTTAGTGGACTATTACACACAATAAAATCCTAACCTAGTATAATTTTACAAAGGCTAGTTTATAGTTTCCCAATAGATATGTTTTATGTGAAAAAAAGAAGAAATGTTTCCCCATATTCTCCTACATTTCCCCTTTTCTTATATGGTGTAGGGATATGTCATGAAAAATATTCAAATTAGTTAGATCATGAAAAAAATGCTTTCTCCTTATCTATGATTGGATATGATTTTCTCACCATCCCCTAACTAGGGAACTATGGAAAGAAATACCTTCTCACTTCTATTGGAACCACTAGAAAGAAAGGAATAATCAAATGTTTAAGGAGGAAAAAAGAACCTCAAAGGAGGTGTTTCTAATTTTATCCAAGATCCTATTGGAAAACATCTTCATTTCCTTTTGCACATGCCCATCTCAGCCCCTATCCAATTTGATGATTTTAATATGAAGAATTAGATTTTTCTTATTCTTACTCTAGATTTGATAATTTCAAGAAGAAAAATTATCTCAATACTAAATAGATTCCCCCACCATATTGTGGGTGCAAGATTAATTTTGATAGATAACGTGGGAAAGGATAGTGGTGAAGGAGTCATAAAGTCCCCTAATGGGGTGTTGGTGGCTAGTTATATGAGAATTATTGAAACTAACACTAATAATCAAGCTAAGGGAAAGGCTCTTTTTTGGGGAGTCAAGTTTTCCTTTTCTATCAGTATCTATCTTCTCTTTTTGGAAGTTGACTCCAAAATAATTGATGTTGTTACAAGTTCCAACACTCAAGGTTGGTCATTGGAAAATATAGTCATTGATATTCACAAAATTATGATGGGTCTAGAAGTGTTTGAGGTGCTAAACTAAGCCTTCACAAAAGGGAATAAGGTTGTTGATGTTTTGGCTATGTTGTGACTAGGAATTGGGTCCTTACAACATTGGAGGAGTTTCAAGTGCTTATCACAAAAATTACAAACACTCATCTCTAGAGATTGGTGTTTCTCTTTTTGGAAGCTGACTCCAAAATAATTGATGTTGTTACAAGTTCCAACTCTCAAGGTTGGTCGTTGGAAAATATAGTCATTGATATTCACAAAATTATGATGGGTCTAGAAGTGTTTGACCTAAAATAAGCCTTCACAAAAGGGAATAAGGTTGTTGATGTTTTGGCTATGTTGTAACTGGGAATTGGGTTATTACAACATTGGAGGAGTTTCAAGTGCTTATCACAAAAATTACAAACACTCATCTCTAGAGATTGGAACACCAATACAAACCATGGTGATTAATAAAATAGATGGTTAGATTGTTTGGATCCATTCTATACTCAACTCAGTGGGTATGAACGGTTGGACTATTGTGTTCAACAATCAAATATTTGTATGTTATATGAGAGAAACCTTCCTTTGGATAATTGAGATGACTAGGTTTGAATGAGGTTTTCAAAAGGGTAAAAGCACAATAAGTTGTCACCCTTTTACAAAGGAAGAGGCTAACAACACCAAAAATAATAAACTTCAAGGGCATAAAAGTCACATTTCTATTGAGAATTTGAAGATGATGTAAATTGATGAAATATGTAAAATAGGATGAATTTTATGCGTATAATTTTTAAAAATTTATTTGAGCAAAAATTAATATGTTTTTTAATTTTTAAGGTCTCTTTTTCATATCCTGAAAAATACTACAAATCAGGGAGTTTACTTCTCATCAAATCATTATAAGTAAAACATTGTTTCTCCCTCCAATTTCAGACTATGTTTTAGATGACATGTATATCTAGTGCAAGAAAAAAGAAAGAAGTGTTTTCAATCTATAGTTTACCCGTTATAAGTATTCAAAGTTAAACTTACCTGAAATCAACAGTTTTTGTCTCCCGTCACTTTTCCCCTATCAAAACTATACCAAAAACCAAATAAATTACATATTCTTGAAGAGAACTCTCTCCTCTAGTGTTGTATATGATTTTAAATTTTTTTTGAATTGATTTAGTATTTTTCTATATTTTCTGAATCAACGTCTTCTCAAATTTTAATATACCTACATGTAGTTTTTAGAAAATTTGTTTAACGTTTTGTAGTTGAAATAATATAAAATTTATATGTCCAAAATTGTACTTATAAGATCTAGAAAATGGTACTTTTAGTTTTTTAACATTTTCTATTTTGATCAGAGAAAGGAATAATAGAAGTGCAAAATTATGGTTTTTTTGTGTTTTTGGAGGTTTGGCGCCAACATGGCATGCCACCTAGGTAGATTCGGCTAAGTCCTACTAGGCTAAGTACCCTTAGGGGTCGGCCCCTTGTGAACAGCCAAATAATGTGCAAATGAGGGGCCTGAGATGTTCTTTTATATTTAAAATACCATATAGACTCGATTGAGTCCTACTCAGTCGAGTACCACTCGGCCCAGTCTACTAGGCCACGTAGACGCCATTTGGCACCACGTGGCACCTACGTGTACTCAGTCATGTTAGACTTGGCCGAGTCTAACTGGGCTAAGTGATTTGAGTTAGCCCAAAAGGTGACACTCAATTGTGCTTTTACCCAAAATCAAATCTTTTGAATTATGTTATCCTTTATATGAATGTGGACACACATATGGCTCAGTTGCGTGGCCATGATCATATCAATGGTCCCTCTAGTTTTTATGATGTTGCGGTGGACCCTTGAGATGACATGGTACCCATTCAATTTGCATGCCAACATGATTCCCATTTGGGGTCACATCTAGATGATCACATGTCACTATTATGTTTACCATTGTACTACCCATATCTCCTATGAGATGAAAAAATCTATTAACAATCACATTTTCTATGCAAACTTAATTTTTAATTATTTGATTGTGATAGTTAACTGAAGGTTTTCCTTGCCAAATATTTTTCTATACTGCTAAATTTGGAAAGAATGTTTGGTGATTAATATGGATGGTGCCTAGTGATAATTCTTATTATTATAACACACATCTTATCTTTTAAAAAATCCTCTAGATATTTTTATTGTTGATATATGATTGTTATCCTAATAATGGTGGGAAACTAATAATTTAGTTCCTACTACTACTATTAATAACATGAGACCTGTGATAGAGTGAGGATCTAGTCAAGTACATGTTCAAAGTGTAAGGATGATGGTACTATGTGGCACATTTGTTTGAAGGGTGAGGTCTTAAAGTTCATAGAATGTATTAATGAATTTTGTGAAAAATATCTTCATATAGTTTGTAACTTATTAGGAGACAAAAGAGTAAAGATGGGTGGGATTTTGTTTGATGTTAATGAGCATATCATTGCGAAATCAACCAGTCTATCTATTTAAAGCATGAAATGGAAGAAGAAAAGTAGGTTCACACAAAATGATAGTTTCATTTTGTTCTTTAAAGGGAATAAAAAATCTACTATTTTACATGATGGGCTTGATTATGTATAGCTGCAAAATCCATAGAACCACGTGTACTTGATGATCATGAAATTTATCACTTTGGAAGGAAGATTTAAGGTGTACTATTACTATCACTTCAACTATTTTCATGATATTTCTTTGATTTAAATTTCTATTATTTTTGTTGAATTCGTTGGAATTTTCTATTAAGGATGCTTTGGAGGCTACTAAAAAATAGAACAATAATCCCATTCCACTCCATTAGGGGCTCAATTTCTACCTCTATAATTTTCACTTAGCCTTGTGATCACTTGCACCCATTGTTATAGTGGATTCTCCCCTGTGTTCTATCTTTCCACCCACAATGACCATTTTGGATTCCCCCAATGATCATCAAATTAAAAAGGAAATGTTTACACATTTTTTTCCCTAATAAAGTTTCTCCTTTGCAATTGGCAATGAAGCCCCCAAGGATATTTCTCGGTTCAACATGCTCATTACCCCCCATAAGTCTAAAACTCTTAAAATGAAGCCCTTTGGTCATAACCTTTCTATAGAAGGCCTCTATGACCTAAAATAATGCATTTTACTTCTACTAATGCTTATAAAAGGGGGAAAATTAAGAAACCCACACCCCTGTGCCTAGAAAGTGTAGGCCCAACTCCATATTGAGGAAATTGACAATGAGGTTGAGGTTTCTCATGATAGTAGAGAGGAGGTGAACAAGGGTGTGAGTGGGTCCAATCCCTAGAGATCAAATATAATTGTAGACTACTCTTTGGAAAAAGGTAAATAGAAGGTGGAGGTGGATGATAAATTAGAATATTTTAGGGTGGAGGACTATGTGGACTCTAAAGAAGAAGATAGCTTAAAGAAGTTAGCTAGTGGCCAATCCATGAATCACTCAAACAATACCAATACATAGTCTTTGGATTTGACACATGATGCCATGTAGGGAGAATGTAGGGAGATGAGGACACCTAGTAGTGGTGATGAGACTAGAAAATGAAAAAATTTCTAGGGCATTTTTTGTAGAGAGGTGGTTTCTCTAAAGATGAAGGTCGTGGACCTATAAAATAAGACAATGATCCTATCTCAATTTATCTCAAAGGTTGTGCATAGGTTAGCCACCATGCTCGGTCTAATGCTAAAGAAGGTTTTGGGTAAAGATATTGAGGATGAAGGAAATTGTAAAGATCTATTTAAATTCCTTACTAAGGACTGGGGTGGTATGCTTGCTTATCCACTTGTTGGTTGTTTCTTGGCTTCTTAATTTAAGTTTTAAATATTCTAAGGCTTCTTTTAATTTGGTTATATATCTCTAGACTTATTTTGATATTATGAAATATTATACTATTAGTATACAATTATTTTTCTATTAATGGCTTTTTGAAGCTTCTTTTAGGCTATTTTGTCAACAAGATTAGAACCTTTTTTTATTTTTTTAAATATAAAAAATAAATCTCTTACAAAGTTTGCCATGCAATGAAATTAAATATCAGAAAATAGATATAATTTAAATAAATAAATAAACTTGAAAATATATAAGACAAAAGAGGGATAATATGTTTTACATGAGAAATAAGACCCTGAAAGATACCTTTCTTGATGAATTATGAGATACATGTAATTTAAAGGGTACATATCATATTTAACCACCCTTCATTGAGAAACATCTCTTGATGAATTATGGTATAAATGTGGTTCAAAGAGTCAATCTCATATTTAACCATCTTTAATTTAGTAAGATTTTATCAGAAATATATTTCTAAATAATTTGAAGCAATAAAAAATGAATGAGGCTTAAAAGGTTCTATTAGAGGTAATGATTTGCCTAATAATATCCAAGATTATGCAACTTTAATGGTCACTTGTAGGATGGAAATTGAGGATGAAATAAACCTTACTCTCCTTACAATATTGTATGCATTATTTAAAATATTTTTAAATTTTATTTTAAAGTGCTACATTGTCTATTTTCTATTGGACCATTTCTTGTTCTATAGCTACTTTAGTAACTCATGCGACTTTAATGAGGATATGTATTATGGTTGTCCAATTTTAAAAATATTTTTTAGTCCCTTAAACCTAGTTTTATGATGAGGGGAGTCTAAGGGATTGATTAAAATTTTAAACAAAAATTAGCTATGTATTTTATTTTTTATTATTTGTTTGCATATTTTTTTGTTTTATATTAAAAAGATATTTGTATTTCTATTTATGTTAGCTAATGAGTGAGATAATTTATAATTATATTATGAATTTTATTGAATGAATCATTTTTATTGTTGAAGTTCAGAGGGAAAAATAATAGGCTTAGAGTATATCAAGTCTCATAGTGTCATTGATAACAAAGACATTAGAGAGGAAAATGTTATCCTTCAAGAAATATAAGGTCATATACCTAGATCTAGTATGGTGTAGACTATAAGAGACACACCTTTTTAAATTTTTGTCCTTTTAATAAATTCAAACTCTTCCTCACTTCCAATATTTTAAATGGCAGACATTTGTTAGCTTTTTTCGTTAAAGCTGATACTACTACTTCTCAGAATGACTCAAACAACAAATTAAAAAACTATAAAATGTTACAAGGATGGAAATCTAAATTCAATAATTTTCAAGAGAAATTGAATTCTATAAGCACCACTAGCACTAAGAAATTCAAGAAATTCCACATGGTTATAGAAAATGCTCCATTAACATAGTGTGTTTTTGGATAGATTTGGAAATTAACAGAAAATACATTTTACCTCAATTCAATGAGCTTGATCTGTAAATGTTCGAACAACTAGCATAAGAAAAACCACGACCTCTCCTAGGAACTATGTCAATGATTTAAACTCTCTAGTTTAGTTCAATCCTCTAATCATAAAAAAGGAGAATATTTTTGTGTTCTTTCCAAACTTCCAATCCTTATGTTCCTCTACTAATGAACAAAAATAACTCAAGTTTATCCCTTCACTGGTAATGTTTACAAAAATTCATCTGTAGAAACTCTCCAAGTTATTTCTAAGTTTGAGCTCCTCACATACACCAGCTTTGTAGAACTCATAAATTATAGAAGTCCCTTTCTAGCCCAAGCCAACAAATAAGTATTTTGAACTTGATATTCCTTATTGGGGACTCTTGGCTCCCATAGCTAAACAAAACAATACTTATATCCAATGTTGTTCAAAGAAAACCACCTTTAGATATCTCTATTCCTTAATCATAACTATATTACCCAATTTATGTCACTCAATGGTTTTCACTAGTTTCCTACTCTATACCATGCATTCCCACCTTTATTTCAATCTCTTACCATCTTGGTATCATGCGAGGTTTTGCAATGGATTGCTTTCAATGAAATAGATGAGAATACAACTAAGAGTAGCTCGTATGCAGTGTAACATCTATATTAAACAAGAAACAATGTGTTCCTCCCTTTCAATAAACCATTTGTATAAGCTTCATTTAGCATATTTTTCCCACTAAACAACCTTTATGACAAACCATGTTAGTGTATTTCCTGACTAGGAAAATATAACATCTATTTTCTCTATATCCCAACTCAAATAGAAATCAAGTATTCAATATATTCCAAAACCAATTATTCAAATAACATCTTTCAGCTTTGTAGATAATATTTTCCTGGAGATATGCCATTCTTCGGAAGTTGTAAAAAAACTCTACTAAAACTTGTAGATTTTTGTGCAAATATTTCCCCTTGAATTTTGTCAAAACTCCTATCCTTATCTATGCACCACCCAATAATGACCATGTCTTCTTCTTTTTCTTATTCTCCCTAGACATAAGATAAATATTTCCTTTTTTTTATAAAAAAATATAGTTCTTTTAATCTTTTTTTATTACGAGTACAAAATAAATATATTAAATATTGTTGTTAAATGCTAGTGGGGATTATTATTTAATGATATGTTTTATAAGATAAGGGGGGGTATTACGGTCCTCTCTTCCCAAAAAATTCTTGTCCTCAAGCAATTTCAGTGTCGGATGCATTAAAATTTTCTCATTTTTCCAGGTTGCATCTTCCACCGATAAATATTTCCACATCACTAAGTACTCCTTAATCACATGCTTCCTGAGAGTATGCTCCTTGTTGTCAATAATAACTTCTAGAATTAAGATCAACTTCCCTTCCTCATCCATAGGTGGCAACACAATAGAAGGAGTTACATTGTGTCCCAAAGATTTCTTCAAATGTGAAACATGAAAAATGTTGTGTACTTTTCTACTTGTTGGTAACTCCAACTTGTATGCTACTTCTCCAACTCTCTTGAAAATATTGAAAGGACCATAAAATATTGGCTTGAGATTTTTTGAACCACTTCTTTTAAGTGAATATTTCTTTTAGGGTTGCAATCTCAAGTAAACCAAGTCATCAACCTCTAAATGCCTTTATATTCTATGTTGATCTACATATTGCTTTTGCTAATTCTAGGTTGGTTAAAGATTTTATTTCAAGGATTTCATAATGTCTTGACTTTGCTGCAAAAAATCCTTAGCTTTAGGCACCCTACTATCTCCAAACAATAAATTTATGAAGCTTGGGGGTTCACACCCATAGAGATCCATAAATATAGACATTTTTATTGACATATTATATGTGGAGTTATAACAATACTCTCTCAAATGTAACCACTTCACCCACCACTAAAATGTAGTTTCTCAAATATCCCTCCAACTACTTGTTAACTATTTCAGTTTGATCATCAATTTGTGGATGGTAGCTAGTGCTAGGAGTAAGTTTTGTTGGACACTCAATCTGAACAACTCTTGCCAAAAAACTCAAAAATTTTCATGTCCATGCCACTTACTATATTTTGAGGTGACCCATGTAGTCTAAAAACCTCCTTGAAAAATAAATCTATCACCTATGTTATTATAAACACTACTGAAATTGCAAAGAAATGGAAAATTTATTTAGCCTATTGACTAAGACATATATACAATTATTCCCTTGAACATTGGGTAACCTGGTAATAAAATCCATTGAAATACTTACCCATTTTTTATTGGGAATAGGCAAGGGTTGTAGTATACCAGTAGGGTATGTATTCTCATATTTATTGTATTGGCATGTCAGACACTCCTAGAAAAACTTCTAAACTTCATTTTTAAGCCCTTTCCAAGTAAACCCCTCCTTAACTTTCTTGTATGTTTTGAAAAATCTAGGATGACTAGCCATAGGAGTATCATGATAAGATTTAATGACCACCAATTTGAACTTAGAATTTGACACCAAAAATACTTTATATTTATAGAAAATGAGCTCATTTTGAACTATGTATATATCATCATGTGTGGAACCCTCCATAACTCTAGAAGCCCATGGATCTTTTGCATATTCAACTATTATTGATTCCTTCCAATCTGTACTATAATTTCAACTAAATAATATAAATGTAGTCTCCTAGACAATGCATCAACCACCACATTCTTTTTCCCTTTGACATAAACTATGCCAAAATCATAATCTTACATCTTTCTTACCCATTTCTATTGTCTTTCATTCAAATCTTGATCATTCCAAAAATATTTGAGACTATTATGATCAGTTTTAACTGTGAATTTACCTCCCACAAGATATGGTCCAAATTTGGCTAATGCATGCATTAATTCCAACATTTCATTATCATAAATTGAATAAATATTTTTATCCCTTTCAATTTCCTACTTTCATAAGCAATAAGATATTTATTTTTGCATTAAAACATCACCCACTCGACTAGATGCATCACATTCAAGCTCAAAAGGTTTCAACAAATCATGAATAGCCAACACGAGATGTGTACTCATTAAAAGCTTAAACTAATCAAAATATTTATGTGCTCTTTCAGACCATATAAAAGCTCTCTTTTTGGTCAAATAAGTCAATGAGACAACAACCTATGAAAATAATTATACAAATCTCCTATAAAATCCACATAAACCTAACCAACCCTTAAGTTTTAACAAGTTTGTTAGAGGAGGCCAATCAATGATTGCCTTAATTTTTTAAAGATCAACCCTAACGCCTTTAGATCTAATTATATGACCAAGATATAGAAGTTTTGTTAACCTAAATTCACATGTTGAATCCTTTGCAAACAAATATTCTCTCTCAAGAATACAAAACACTTCTGCCAACTAGTACCTTAAGTGCTCATCCCATGTCCTACTATAAATTAAAATGTCATAAAAAAGTATAAGGACAAATTTATAAAGCTACTTATTAAATACCATGTTCATCAAGATTGAAAAGTTGCCAGAGTATTAGTCAACCCAAATGGCATGACCATAAAATCATAATGATCGAAATGACATCTAAAATAAGTCTTCTCAACATCCTCTTCTTGAACTTTGATATGATGGTAGCCCAATCTCAAATCAATCTTCGAAAAGTAACAAGCACCATGTACCTCATCAATCAATTCATTAATGCATGGAATTGGATATCTATTTTTAATAGTTTTCTTATTTAATGTCTTGTAATCAATGGACATTCACATTGTCCCATCTATCTTTTTAACCAAAACTACCGAAGAGGCAAATTGACTCTTACTTGTCCTTATGTGTCCCATTTCCAACAATTATTTAATAGCCTTTTCAATTTAATCTTTGTTTCTTTTGGAGTGTCTATAAGGGGTATTTATAATTGGTTTAGCACCTTCCTCAAGTTCTATAATGTGCTCAATACCTCTATTTGGTGGAAATCCATGTGGATTGTCATTAAACACCTTGTTGTACTTATTCAACAACACATCAACATCAAGTTGATAACTTCTCTTTTACTATCCTAAATCAATAGGCATGATAATGCATTTAGCTTCCCACTCTACTTGGTCATGTCTCATCAATCTTTCCATTCCTTTAAAGGATACCACCCTTGATCCACCTTTTTTCATGCCTCTAAGAAGAATTTTTCTTCCATCTACTTCAAATTTCATTTCCATAGTGTGTAAATTCATCCTAAACTCACCAAGTGAACATAACCACTGAATCTCAAACACTACATCAGTATCACCAATGCCAACCATGTAGAATCCATCTCTCAACTCATACACACCCAACTAAATACATAAATCCAAATACTTTCTAGTGCAAGTGAGAGTGAAACCATCATCAATCATTACCTTAAAGCCTTCACATTATTCTATCTTTAAACCCCTTCTTGCCACAACACCCTCATCAATAAAATTATGTGTTTCACTTGTGTCAATAAGAGTGACTATATGTTGTCCACATAACACACCTCTAACTCTGAAAGATCCTATTTTATGGAAATTGGTTGACTGTGCCATGACACTACCTCTTCCTTGTTCCTTTTCCGACTCTTCTAATGAAGTATCCTCCTCACTAGTGTTTGATTCAGTTTGTTGTCCTAAATTTTCTAAACTTGATTCAGGGATATAAAGTATTCTTGAAAGTTTCTTTTCTTTATCCTTAATAACACATTTATGAGTTGGGTCCCAAGGTTCTCTACATTGGAAACACAATTTTTTCTTTCTAAGCTCATTAAGTTTTTCATCATCAAGTCTAGGCTGCATCTTATTATTCTTATATGAATTTCTTTGTGAATATTTTTTTTTCCTTTTCCTTTTTGTGGTGAAAGGTTCTTGACTAAAATTTACTCCTCAAATTAGAAGTTTCCATCTCTCTTTATCTTTTTATTTCCTCCTACAAATTTGATGGGTTGAAATATTTAACCCATCCCTTTAAAGGTTCCATCAATCTATCCACAAAGAGTACTACCCATCTTCTTTCTGAAATATCAGTCACTTGACATTGAAAGTTTCTAAAAATCTACAATAAAATATTCCACTAAACCCCACTATTTAAGTTGTGCCAATTCCTTTAAATTCAACTTAGGGTCCTTGTCGAAGTGGCCTATAAGCTTCTCTACAAACTCTTCATAGGCCACAATTTGATCATGACCCAAAGTAATCAACTTATGATACCAATACTAATGAGAACTATCTTCCAAATATAAAGTTACATATTTTATGGCTTCATATTCATCCATAGGCTTAAGCTGAAAGAAAGTATCTAATTTTTGGACCCAAAATCTAGTGGTGACTTTCCCCGAACCATCAAAATATGGTATAGTAACCTTGCCAACTTTATTTTTCAACTCTTGATCTTGAAACCTCTCACCACCTCATCTATGTGGTTTATTTCTTTCTTTGAAGGCTAAATACTCTGGAAAGGACATTTCCTATTGAAAATCATCACTCAACCCTTTCCAATCAGTCCAAAATTTTCTGTGGAACTCTTATTCAGTTGATTCATTTTTAGTTGGTGGATTGTTTTCTTGTATAAATATAGGAATTAATAGTCTAGAATTAACTAAAAAAATCAAAATATCTAATCTATTCATTCTCATTATTTGTTGATCCTTGTCCATGATTTCCATTATTTCCATTGTTGACTTTCTGTCCTTCATTACCAAGGTTTCTATTTTGTTGCACCAACGGAGTGATCATTTGAGTCATTTTCTGGTGGCATCGTGTCACCATGTCTATCATTTCTCTTTGTGCTCTAGTCATTTCTCCTAATGCATTCTCAATACCACTATTGATATGTCCATCTTTATCCCCCATTATTCTTGAAGGATTTTTAGTCTGTTCAAGCACTAGTTGTTGGTCTAAATTAGTATTCGATTTATTCCTTCAGAGGTAATAATGATGAGTGTTTGGATGCATAACAATAACCCAACAGACTGCAAGGCCTCTAAATTGAGGTCTGATACCACTATAAGAGATGACCCCTCTTTAATTTTTTTTCTTTTAACCAATTCAAACTTTTCCTCACTTCCAATGTTTTAAATGACAAACATTTGTTAGCTTTGGTTGTTAAAGTTAATAATACTACTTCTTAGAATGACTCAAACAAAAAATTTAAAAACTATAGAATATAGCAAAGATGGAAATCTAAACTCAATGATTTACAAGAGAAATTGAATTCTATAAGCACCACTAGCACTACAAAATTCAAGAAATTCCACATAGTTACAGAAAATGCTCCATTAATACAATGTGTCGTTAGATAGATTTAGAAATTAACATAAAATACATCTGACCTCAATTCGATGAGCTTGATCTATAAATGTTAGAACAAAGTTGGCATAAGAAAACCATGACCTCTGTTGGGAACTATGTCAATAATTTAGTCTCTCTAGTTTATTTCAATCCTTTTCCCATTACAAAGGAGGATAAGTCTGTGTTCTTTCCAGTCTTCCAATCCGTATGTTCCTCTGCTAACAACCAACAGTAACTCAAGTTTATCCCTTCACTGTTAATACTTACGAAAATTCTTTTGCAGAAACTCTCTGAGCTATTTCCAAGTTTGAACTTCTCACATGCACCAACTTTGCAGAAGACATAAATTGTAGAAGTCCCTTTCCAATCCAAGCAACAAATGAGTGTTTTGAACTTGATATTCCTTGTTAGGGACTCCCATCTCCCATAACTAAACAAAACAATACTTCTATCCAATGTTGTTCAGATGAAACCGCCTTCAGATAGCTTTGTTCCTTATTCCCAACTATATTTCCTGATAGATGAACTGCTTAGTGACTTTCACTAGTTTCCTTCTCTATGTTGTACAATACCACCTTTGTTTCAATCTCTTACCACCCTGGTATCATGTGAGGTTTTGGAATATATTCCTTTCAATAAAATGAATGAGAATACAATTTGCAATAGCTCGTATGCAATATAACATCTCTGTTAAACAAGAAATAGCATGTTCTTCCCTTTCAATAAACCATCCGTATAAGTTTTAGTCAACACATTTTTCCCACTAAACAATATTTATGACAAGCCACATTAATGTCTTTCCTGACCAGGAAATCGTAACCTCTATTTTCTCTATTTCCCAACTCAAATAGCAATCAAGTATTCAATATTCCAAAACCAATTATTCAGAGAGAATCTTTCAGCTCTATAGATAATATTCTCCTAAAGATATGCCATTCTTCAAAACTTGTAGAAAATACTTTGCTAAAACCTACAAATTTCTATGCAAATATACCCCCTACGTTCTATCAAAACTCCCATCCTTATCTTTGCACCACCGAGTAATGGGCATGTCTTCTTGTTTTCCTTATTCCCCCTACACATAAGAAAAATGTTTCTTTTTATATAAAAAATTTATTTCTTTTAATCCTTTTGGTTTTCCTATTATGAATACAAAGGAATATGTTAAATATTATTATTAAATGATAGTGGGGATTAGCATTTACCAAAATTTAATAATATGTTTTATAGGCTAAGAGGGACATTACACAAACATTTATATTGGTTTAGGCATTATATATATATATATATATATATATATATATATATATATATATATATATATATATATATATATATATATATATATATATATATATATATATATATATATATATATATATATTACAAATTAAATAATTATAGTGTGAAATATGTATCTTTTGATCTTGGTTGGCCTTAGTTTTATTAAATTATCACTCTTCTTAAATTATTGAGTGTCTAAAATACAACCATTTATGATACATTATAATTGATCTATATAACGATGAGAATGTAGCCATCACACATACCATTAATATGTATGTGAAATTAAACTCTATGATATCACAAATGGGAAAATCACCTTGATGCCAGATCTTGCCAACAACTACTTCATAGATTTAGTATAGAAAAAAAATAGAGGAAATATAGAGATAGAACTAAAGAATGATATGAATCAAATTACATAGTTTGAATTCAAGAAAGCATATTTAATGTAATATGACTTAATTTGAAAGGTCACCTCATAGGAAATATAGTAGTTAATTAGAAAGAATAATATTTATCCTATAAACCATTTCAAATCATTGTAATATTGAATTATATAATGTCATCTTCTAGTAAATGATTTAAGCCTTCATATCTAATTTAAGTTTTATATTTTATAAACATGTGTATTTTTCCCTCTTAGTTTGACAATCCTCAAATTGTTTTGAACTTGCTGTAATATCATTGGTATATATATGGATTCCTAATGCCTACAAGAGTAGGTTCTAATTAGTCTCAGTTAGTATGCTCAACTTATGTATGCTTATATCCTAACATTACACAAATTGTATATATTTTTAAAATTGTTAACATTTTTTTAATAAAGGAAGAGCTAGTATACCCATTGTAGGATTTGAGCAATACAAATCCATAAAACCTGAAGATCACATGCATACAAAAACCTGTTACAAGGAAGTAGAGACAAGAAGAGGACAAGGGTTTGATTCAAAAATAAGAAGAAGAAAATATCCTCAATTAATGAATGAATTGAATGTACAATAGATCATCCATATAAAGGAGATTAAAAGCCTTGAAAAGAAAACCCTAGTGCATGTAATAATTAGTTTAACTATTACATGACTAATGCATACAAGTTTATATTTAAAACAACTAGTGCATGTGCGTTTAACTAAAGCAAAATGAGTTGACATCTTAAGAAGGGAGTAAAGTTAATTAATATAATTAATACTTTACTCTAACACCCCCCCTTAAGATGAGAAACAATGCAGCTACAAATAATGCAAGAAGAAAGCAAAGGAAACTACAGTGCTGAAAGCATAAAAATGAGTCCCGACAACATGGCCCAATGAGGTACCTAGCACAACCAAATCTCTATAAAACGGAGAAATAGAGAAAACCCAGTGGGAAAAAACCCTACTCCAAAAAGAGATAGAAAAAAAATACAAAAAGAAATGGTTCAAGAGACTCTCTCAAAACCATAAGTACAACCAGCCCCCCCATGAGAGAGGGATGAGACACCAAAGCCCCCCCAGAATGAAAGAACCCCTGGATCAATGAACAAACCATTGTGACTCCAATGCAGAGGAGTGAAAGTCAGTGGACACTGAAGAGGTAACCTCGAAAGATGAGGTGTTATTGGAAGGCCAAACTGATGCTCAAAGGAGTAAACAAAAGGATATTGAAAGGGAATCCCCAATGTAGGTGGTGTGATAGGTGTGATGACACTGTCATGAAAGAGGAGATGAATGTCCTTTGTAGAATCCTCAACAAGTGCACCTGGTGGCTCGATGAATGGAGCTGGAGGGTTAAGCAGTGCTGAAGAAGAATCCTGCTGAAGAGAAAAGACCTCAATAGGATGTGGTGTGGTAGTCATAGCAGTGATCTTAGGAACAATACAAAGGTTCAAGCGACCTGACTGCACCACATGATGCTCTCACAAAATAGGAGAGTTGTGCTCCGATAATGGAGATGTTGGACCAAAGTGTGAGAAGGTGTAGAGATGGGTGGAATGATCAACTGTCCTTGTAGCAACAATGCCTCATGTTGCACTATCTCGAATGAAGACTGAATCTCCAATGAACTCAACTGTCTTCCCTAATCCACTATGTGTAATTTGATAAATTGAGAGAAGGTTTATAGATAGAGATGGAACATACAATACATCATTGAATGTGCCATCTTGAATGCCTACTGAACCTTTCACCTAGATTGTCAAGACAATGTTATTCCCCATAAGAATATGAGGAATGGGAGAAGCCTCAACAGTAGAGAAGACCCCTTGAGAAGATGCCATATGGTGAGAAGCACCTGAATCCAATATCCAAGGGACCTGTGAAGGGGATGCAATGGATGCCTGTAATGCATGACCCTGTCCAAAATCTTGTCCAAATGTCAAAGATGTGGAAGAAGATTGAAAAGAAGACCCCTGTGAGGTAGAAGTGGATGGAGAGGAAATAGTTCTTTTCTGAAGAAGAGCTTGCAAATCTGCAATCTATTTCTCATAGCCATCAAATCTCTTCTGAAAACAATGTGACTCATCATGAGGTCCCTTCTGATAATAGGAACATGTAGGTCTCTCAGTCTTCTTTTTCTCCTTCTTAGAAGAAGATGGTGGGCTAGTAGAGTGCTGAGAAGAGGAATCTGATATTTGCTTCGGCTTCTGCTTCTGCTTTCCTTCAGATGGCTGGGCAACTAATGCTTGGTTCTTAATTCCTATTAGAGAGTTCAACTAAGTAAGCTTGGCCTGCTCTCTAGTCAAACGATCATAGAACACCTCAAAAGTGGGCATGGTGAATGTAGGTCCCAAAGCATCCATGGTAGAATGAAAGGTAGAAGAGAAGATCTGAAAGTTTCCCCTAAGCTTAGACAAAATCAGATAAATGCACTCCTAATGAGTCTTTTGCTTTCCACATCCATGTAACAAAGATCTATGTTGTTTGAACTTCATCAGAAAGTCCTCAATAGAGGGAAAAGAATTAGGTACAAGAGAGGTAACCTCTGCCTCAATCTAAAGTGCTTTGAACTCATTCACTGTACCAAACAAGTTGTTTAGCTTGGTCCACATAGCTAGAGGGGTATTGCACCCATCAAGATGAAATTGCAAGCTGTCTAATACCTGTAAAGAAATCAACCCCATAGCCTCATCCATCTTGTTTTGATGCTGCATGATCTCAAAGGGCCTCTGTAATACTAGCTGCACTACATCTAGACAAGACCAAAGCCCTTTTGAATGGAGAAGTCGTGTCATCAGGGTTTTCCATGTGTGATAATTATGTAGGGTCAGAAGTTCTAGACAAGAATAGGTCTCGGCCATTTTTTTAGAAGGGGTTTTTGTTTTGATAAATATCTAGTTTATCTGATAGAAACAAGAAAATAACACCCCCCCACAATCCAAATATCAAACCCGTAAGCCTAGAATGATATGATTTATCAAGAGAAGAGTAAAAAAGCTTCAGATCTGAATCTTATGTACCTTGAAAAAATTCTGATGAAAATAGGTAGAAATCTGGATGGTGCTCGAGAATAGCTTTCCGACGCTTCTTCCAGATCAAAAAATGGAGCTAATTTGAGCAAATTAGCCCCCCTAGAATGCAAGAAAGAGAATCTAGCTTTGATAGCAAAAACAACAAGCTCAAGGACAAAAAACACTAGATTAACATCCATGAGAGCATTGGGCTCAGAACCAGCTTTCTGGTGATATCTCGTTTGTCAAAAAATGATGCATGGATCTCCTGGAATGCCAATTTTAGTGAAAGATGCTCCAAAAGACAAAAAAAATCCCCACCAAAAAATTGGGAGAGAGCGTCGGCCCCTGGTCACATGCAAGGCCCCTGGTGCTGGTGGTAAAGGCTAGCGGCTGGCAGTTTTGGGCTGACCGTTGGCGGTTTCCTCTTACTATTGGCCGGTAGGGATATCGGTCAGTGCTGGCGGTCCACTGTCAGCATTGGCGGTCAGTGCTGGTAATAAGCTGTTAGTGCTGGCGGTTAACTGTCAGTGCTGGCGGTTAGTCGTTAGCACTAGCGGTTCCACTGGTGGCGGTGGCTCTGTGGCCAAGCGCGGGCGGCATGCTAGTGGTGCAGTGGCAGAGCTGTCAAAAAAAAAAATTATATATATTTTTTAATATCGTGCCCATCTTGGGATGCGTGCTAGGTTGTATGACCTGGTAGGCAAAAAAATTTGCCTTAGAAGCCAACTTGTCCAAAATTGACAAGTTTTATATGAATTTTGACTATCTCAGGCCTTCCAGACGCAACCGTGAGGTCCGTTTGAGTTTGAAGTGCTCCAAAAAAATTTATTTTTTAATTTTTCAGGCAAAAAAGAAATAAAAAATAATGTCCTACAGCGAATACCAGATCTGAAAACTATAACCAAAACCTCTCAAATCCACTGAAAAATCCCTAATTTGAATCTTTCAAACGCAAACAAGTTGTAGTAGATTAGGCTCTGATACCATGTAGGATTTGAGCAATACAAATCCACAAAACCCGAAGATCACCTGCATACAAAAACCTGTTACAAGGAAGTAGAGACAAGAAGAGGGCAAGGGTTTGACTCAAAAATAAGAAGAAGAAAATATCCTCAATTAATGAATGAATTGAATGTACAATGGATCATCCATATAAAGGAGATCGAAAGCCTTGAAAGGAAAACCCTAGTGCATGTAATAATTAGTTTAACTATTACATGACTAATGCATGAAAGTTTATATTTAAAACAACTAGTGCATGTGCGTTTAACTAAATCAAAATGAGTTGACATCTTAAGAAGGGAGTAAAGTTAATTAATATAATTAATACTTTACTCTAACACCCATTTTAAGAGATACCAATATGTATAGGAGAATACATGAATCACATAATATATTGAGAATAATATATATTACATTATATGCAACTAAACATGATAGATGAAAAAGGATATTAAAAAAAGATGACTCTCTTAGCATTAAAGATGAATTAAGAGGGAAAAATGAAGTGATAACACATTATAAATAATTGTAAAAGAATATAGGAGATGAAGGAATTTCAAGAGGTATCTCAATAATTAATAAGGGAATAAGAATTAAGGTATTAGGATTTTGAGACATCTATCTAATCATCATAAACCTAAATATGATCAAGGAGGGACTTATGTTTTTTTAAAACTCTCTTTGATGAGATTTAGGTTTTTGATGGCTAGATATATGTTGGAATTAGATTAATTATAAACACTAAATATAATGTAGATGATTTTTTGGCTCATGGACATGACATATTTTGAGTATACAGATATATTCAATACAAAAAGAGTGAAGGTGGTATAGAATAACATAAGGAGTTGTATTATATTATAATAGAAAGAATCATAATTGAAGAAATTTGTTCTCAATTTATGAGAACATTTTGCACCTCATAACTAAAATTATATTTTTAATTAGATCTATGATTTGAGATAAGGTATCTTAGTGTGAAAGAATATAATAAATAGATTAACAAGATAACAATCTCTTTGACTTGTCATAATAAATAGCTAAATAAGGTTGTGAGACACACTAATTTGGCTAATCTTAGTATCAAAAATAAGATGTGTATGTTTAGGGTTTCTATAATATACGAGTACTAGTATCTTTGTATTTAGAGTAAGATAAAGAGAAAAATAGAAAAATGAATTATTAAAATGTTACTACTAGGAAATGATAATAATGAAAATTAGAAGAAACACATATTTCTTGATGCTATACTTATGATTACCCTAAAATTAAATCATAAAGAAGAAAATTTGATAAAATGGCAGAGGATGAATATTTCAAGGAATTTATTACAAGTGTGGATATGCTTTTTTTATTGCATACCTTGTTTCTTACTTAGAATAATAATAAAATTTTGGTACAATATTTGAAAAAAAATTAACAACATTTGATCAAGAGTATGAATAATAAAATTGTTTATATAATATTCAATTAGATCAATATATAATATCATGATAATTTGTTGAAATGAACCTCCATTAGATTTCTTCTATTTATTCTCTTTATAATACACACAAACATTAAGTGATATATGAGTATATCTAGAAATTTAAAAAAATGCAATTGACTTAAACTATTGAGTAAATATCAATATATATTAGAAAATTATATATTAATTGCCCAAAGATTCTCCTAATATTTGGTCTTGTATTAGTAGTATCAAGAATACTAAAGAAAAGTTGAACTATAAGTTGGCTCAAATAATTTTTTACTATATTGAAATTTCTTTGATTTTATTTAATTTTGAGGTTATATGTTTACAAATAGGGTGAGAAATTTTGTTGGCATTCTTGCTAAATTTTATTCTATGTCTATAAAATTTGAAGTGGATTTTGATTAATTGAATTATTTTATCTTTCTCGATATGTATAATTTCTTATTTTTACGTTTGAAATGAATTTGAGATGGTAGAAATGGTTCCTAAACTAA
Source organism: Chamaecyparis obtusa (assembly GCA_027943335.1). Lineage (NCBI taxonomy): Eukaryota > Viridiplantae > Streptophyta > Pinopsida > Cupressales > Cupressaceae > Chamaecyparis > Chamaecyparis obtusa. The sequence goes on from BSBK01007944.1 coordinate 2,054,079, forward strand.
TCTATGAATTTATATAGTATAAAGATGCTTAAATCAACCAATTTCATATAACAAAAGAACACATACATTAGTATGTGCTAACATGCAAGCAACATGCACAAATATATACTCGACATACTATTACCCTAAGAAACCCATTTAAATTAAAAATTCAACCTCTAAATTTTAAAGCAATTATATCTCAATAATAATGCACATATAATGCAAGCTTTTTTGTTCAAGCCTTTATGATTTTTCCCATGCTCAAAGTCAAAGAGGTGGAAATTTTAAATTTTTTAGAAATTTATAAAGATAAACTAAAAATGGGTTTTTAGGATCAATTTTGAAATGTATATTTTCAATTCCTATTTTCAATAACATGTTGCAATACCTATTTCTAACAATAAGTTTTCAACCTAAATTTATAATCATAGAGTCTTGACTAGAGTTTTAAAGTATTTCTTTTGTATACTTATTTCTCATCATAATAATTTTGCAAATCAAAAAGAAATTTTATGTTTTCACTATGGAAAAAATTGCATTGAAGATATTAATTGGGAATTTTGATAATAGATTTTTAATTATAGATTTCACAATAGCAAAATAGAAGGGAAAAATGCATTTTAACTTTCCTAATACTTTCATCCTTTGTCAACTAACAATTTTCAACCTAAATTTATAATTACAAAATTTCAGTTTTAAAGTATTTCTTTTGTAAACTTAATTTTCATCATAATACCTTTGTCAATCAAAAAGAAAGTTTATGTTTCCACTATAGAAAAAATGTATTGAAGATATGAATTGGAAAATATGATTATGAATTTCCAATTCTGAGTTTCACAATAGAAAAGAAAAATGCATTTTAAGCTAGGTAATACTTTCATCCTTTCTCAAAGTCACTAAGAATTCATTATGGTTCATACATGATGTTTAATGAGATAAAATAAAGGTAAAAGAGGCTTGGTTGACAATCATTTTTGTATAGTAACATTTCAAAATTAAACTGAGGATCTATTTGGAGAGCTCGAGCTGTAGAAGATTTTCGTTGACGAATTGCAATTATTTTGAAGGGAAGTCTAAGGTTCACAGGTGTGTGTGAAACATAAGTCAGAATAGTTTCACTAATTGGAATTAGGATGCATTTCAATTACACTTTGGTTAAAAATATTTAAAAATTCCTTTGTTGTCATTTGACGTCATCAAGTACCTAGGGTTTGAATTGTTTGTTTTATCAGTAGAAAATGCCCTAGACGTTACTTTAGTAGTTGGCTCAAGTTAAAAGCCTAGGTTGAATCTACGTCGTGAAAACCTAATCTCAATAGAATTGGGATAAATTCGTTAGGAAAATTGGTACTCAATGAAATTTTATTTTCAGTCCACAAATTTGTCAGTGAAATCCTTTCTGCCATTTTGAGGAAAATCAACAGTCCATGCAAATCTTTGACCATTATTTTCTTGCAGAATTTTAAGTTTCATTTTCGGGTAAATTCATTAAATTGAGATCTTTTTTACCCAAAATTACTCTGAAAATCCCACCATAGTCATATTCTAATGCTTCTCCAACTAGCCGGTTTACATATATCATTTCAAGATCTAAATTATAATTTTTCAACGGAAGTCTTCTCAATTAAAATTCATTTCAGTGGAAGTTTGAATCCCTTTTCCAAATTCCGTCACAACGTTTGATAAAATAGGAAATGCATATCAAATTCCCGCATACTTCTACAAAGGCCCTTTAATTTTTGATTGCAGAATTTTATACCTTGTTTTCAACGTGGAAATGCATTCAAGATCCCCCCAATGAGAATTTGTACCCAACAGCCCATACTTAGCATAATGAACCTATGTTTATGTTATAACCTAAGCCGGGTGATTCAAAGAAGAAATTTAAGCAAATTTAAGGATAACTGAAATTATTGTTTTGGTTTTCAGTAAGAATGTTTTGCTTGATTGGAGAAATGAAAAACTAAAGCACAACACTCAATAGAAGTTGGTCCCTCTAAGAGAAAGAAAGCTCTGAAAACTCCAAAAGTCTGTAGAACTATCCCAATAAAGTATATGTTCTAGGGTGTTCATTTTCAATCTAATCTTAAATTCTATTCAGAGATTTGTCAGACATATCAAACTCGGTCACGTTGATATGGATGAATTTAAAAAGAGGATACCAATTGGCCCAAAAATATGGTATCTAATGGAATTGTGCAAGCTACAGGCTTCCCTCCATTAGTTCAATGTGTGGATCTTACAGTGGAATATGCTAAATGCTATGATCCAACTACTAACAAGATCTGTGTACTTTCAATGGAAGAGTTTTTGTTGATCTATCTACTCGAGTAATAGATGAAGCATTTGGGATTCCTATATATCCAACTATGAGCTACGTTACCAAGGACTATGCAAAATAAATCTACAATGAGGGACCTAAAAAGTGTCATCAGATTGTTACAGATGATTCAATAAATAAACCTAATCCTTTAGAAAGTACTAAATTCTATTCCAGAAGTGATTTCATACCCAAAGTCAATGACATGATCGCTTTTCTTAGTAGAATTATGGGTATCGATAACACCTCTCGTGGAGTGGATGTTCAACTATATTCAAAAGCTTTTTCCTTGATCAAGTAAATATTCATTGGGTTAAAATTTAGAGTGATAATCGCTGGGAGTATTTTCTTAGAATCTTAGACAAGAATTACTTCTTTGTTATGACCTCTTTTGTAGCCTATATGTTGGCAAGGTTTTACAAGTACAAGGGATTAACTTGTGAAGGTAAAATTGGTCATGGCCCAAATGAGTTTAAGTCTATGACTATTATCTTAAGTTGTAACTTAAGAATTCCTCTCATTTTTAGAGAGTAAATGATGTCTTTACTATGTATATTACTAGAATGTTACAAGGGGATTTGAACAAAATATTGTCCAATGAGGCTATGACATTGATAAAAAAGTATGTTTATTGGTTTATCTAATTTCCTAAGTATACTTATATCAAAGTTGAAGGGTATGCTGGACCAGCATACAGATTGCATAGGTACCCAACTCACAGGTTGGTAATTTTAGTATTGACAAGGAAATTGTGCACCACATATAAGCTTTTATCTGACATGCCCATAGCTAGAGTTAATCATCCCATTCATTTGGGAGATGATATGGTTGGTTTTCCTTCTTCCCCTTATGCTCTAGGATCCAAGATAGAGTTTTAAGTACTTCATTTGAAAACACATGATTCTAGCGAAAAATTTGAACCTAATGAAAAAATGAGAAAGGAGTTTGGTAGACAATTAAAAAATGAAATACACCTTAAAGACTGTTGGGAAAATTGTAAATATGAAAGGGAAGTCAGAAAAGGAATACTCCAGCTTATCAGTATCTTTTGCTAGAAAATTCAAAAGGGCATTAGTCCATGATCAATTAGTAGATGTTGGTGATTTATTGCAGCATACAGAGTATCAAAAGAGGTTGAGGGCCAACCAATACCACCCCCAAACCAGTCTGAAGAGAAGTGGTAAGAAGTTTAGATGAACTCTTGAAACCAGTATTTAGATATACTAATAAACAGGTAGATTACAAAACTTCAAAGTTGACAGTCCAAGGAATTGAACCTACTTATAAGCTCATGGCTGATGAATCTGGATATTTAGATGAAGGTGCTTCTTAGGGGGAAGGTAATGAACACAATTTAGATGTAGCAGATACTCCTTGCGAAAGGGAAAAAAAAGAAAAGGGGAAATGCAGAAATGAGGGATAAGCTAAGAGAAAAATACAGATAAATTATCCACTTACAAGAGGAAAAATGAGCCTTCTAAGGATCAAGCTAGTCAGTTTTCTAAGGAAACCACAAAGATGCAAGAAAAAGTAAGAGTCCTCTTGATCTACTCCTCCATCAACAGAGCCTCCTGTACAATCAGCTTTTCTAAGTACTGCTCCACCTATCACTTCGGATGCTCCTATAATTGTTTAGGAATTCTCCCTATTTCAATCACCCCTACTGATCCAATAGTCATTGAATATTCTTCTTTAACATCATCCTCTTAGATTTTGCTACCATGTCTTTACATACCTTCACTATAGAAAGCAATTCAATGAGTTTTGCACCTATAGTTCATATTCTACCATCTCACTACCACTACTTTTGATGGTACGCCTTGCTGACACAGAACTGACAGGAACTTAGCAACAATATACTAGGGGGAAAAAATGATAGGAACATCAGGAAATCAACAGAGATCAATTACACGAACTGAATCTGCACCAGTCTATTCACAAAAGAATCAACAATCCTTACAAAGTATATTCGATTCCTACAAGAATCGGTCTGCCCAACATATTCAAACACCATACATTATATGGACTTCTTTGACCATCCCTCTTACAGGCCCGATCGACCAAACTGTCATTTTCCTCACTGTCAGCTTCCCCTGTGTTTGATCCTTTCTGTGTTTCAATCCAACTCACCAGCCAACCACCGAAGAACAAGCAACCACCCTTATGTAGGTCGAGCATTCAGTTGGCAACCGACTAACTACCTGTTGTTACCGTTAACAATTGGACAAATCAACTGCAGTCAACCTAGATGTCTTCCTGTATTTGTTGTGACAAGAAGTCTGTAACTTACCCAGTGATAGGAAGTTCATTACAAGAAAATCTGCAACTTACACATATGTGCGACAGAGAGTTTATGACACACAAAAAAAGGAGGCACAAAGCTCTCTTATTCACAAAACAAAACCAAAAGAGATAAACCAAAATAAAGAAAAGAGATACTGAAGAGAAAGGAAGGGAGATGCCCTTGCATCAGACTCCCCAGGCAGGAAAGAAATCATGAGCTCCTACTCATGAGATCTGCAACAGTATGACTCAATTTAATGATCTCTGGATTAGTAAGCCAAGAAGAATCCTCCAACTGGTGTTGTTGCCACTTAACCAGATATTTGAAATATTCTTTGCCCGGGGTCTTCTTCAACAATTGTTTATCAAGAATGCACTCTATTTCTGATGGAGTGGAAGTAGTTCCTTGCTGTTCCAGATTGAAAGGTATCTCTGTTTCTACTACATCTTCTGCCCCATCTCCTTTGTATGGGTATAGATCCACCACTTAAGATAGGAGAGATGCCCAAATCTGAAGGAAAAGCTATTTCATATGAATTGGCAAAGAATTATCGAATAACTTTACAAGGACCAACTTTCTTCATTTGAAGTTTGTTGTAAACACTAGTAGGAAACCTCTCTTTCCTAAGATGAGCCAAGACAAGGTCTCTGATCTGAACATGAAGTTCCCTCTGCTTCTTATCAGCATGTTGCTTGTATTGAAGATTGTGATTTTCAATATTCTGACAGTCCCAACCGGTGCTGAGAGGGGAGGGGTGAATCAGCACTTGTAAAATTCTTCCCTTTTTCTTTAATCTAGTGAAGTAAACTTACAGCACAAAAGCAAGCAGTTCTAAGCAAGTAAAATAGTAAGTGAACAAACACAAAGTGACATCAGATTTATCATGTGGAAACCTGGTTAGGGTAAAAACTATGGTGTGAGGAGACCTCACAATATTTGTACTATTTTGAAGTACGCCTTGTTAAGAGCCTACCCGGTTAAGGGATAAAAATGCACTTGCTAGGTGCGACCCGGTCAAGGGATTTGTTATAGTAAGGTCTGTTAAGACCTTCCTGGTTAAAGGACTTCAAACACCTTGATAGATGTCCCCTGGTTAAGGGATTTTGATACAAGGGACCTGTTAGAGTCCACCCAAATACTGGGATTTATCTATTGTAGTTTGCTAGAAAACAATAGAATCAAGATCTTTACAGAAGGCTCTGCTTAGCTAGATGTGATCTCTATTTGTGCTTGACTGAGAATCATCACCGGTTAACACAGGTGTATTCTCAACTATTGTTGTGCTGCCTTGCACAACCTATTATTTCTCTTTCTTGATTTTCTCTAACCCTTGCTTCTGTAGCATATAGGTTCACTCTTTTTCTTGACAGAATGAAGGCAACTCTTATTCTTGACAAGCATAAGAATATATAGAGTCATGTTGCTTTGACTGCACCTAAAATGCACGACCTAATCTTGAGATCCTTTGATTACATCACTCAGCTGAGTATTGGTTCGCTGAGCAAACATCCGATACATTCTCTAGCTTTATTCGCTTTATGAAGAAAACAATAGTTGTGTGCCAGGCAACTTTCCTTCATAGGAGATAACTCTTTGATTTAAAGCCACTAAATCCGGCTTTAAATCCTTCAATCACACCTCAAAAGCCATTGATTCCGGTTTTAATTCCTTTGACTGTGCCACAAGCCGATCATCGAGACAACTCAAGGTCACCCGGATTTACTGCAATAAATCCTGATAGGTTGGAACAGATAGTTGATAGTTGACTATGACTTCCTCGGTTCATGCCGGAGTCTTGTAATATATCGGTTGAGTTCTTCGATCTATTGAGGTCTCTTTCATGTCTTACCGGTTGCATTTGCGTGGACTACTGGTTACATTGCCCCGGTTGTGTTATAGACACTTAGTATGATTATTGCTTTTTGGCTATTCTCTCTTCCTTGATTGAGTGCATTGTCTGGTTGCTGATGCTTAGTGTAGTGACCGGTTTCAATGAAACTATAGTTACTCTTTTCTTGTAGCTATGGTAGGTGCCAAACCAGCCTCTCTTGATGTAGAGTTCCTTAAAGCTTCAACCTTAATAGAGATGACAAATCTCTATCCTCTTTTGCCAATCAATGACAACACCCGGACCGGTAGAGAGCTTATCGGTTACTGATGCCAACAATCTCCCCCTTTGGCATTCATGGAAAAAATATGATAGGCAATCGTATTCTCCCCCTTTTTGACAAGAATGCCAAAAGGCTAATCAGAGAGATTTCCATTTTCTACTCTGCTCCCCCTGTGAGCAGCAGTCCTTTTCATCAGTTCATAAAAGATAAGGTGTAACGTTTTGTTTGAATCATAATGAACTGATGACTCCCTGTTGATGATTACTGATGATTTGAGAGGGGTACAACCCCTAGTCTACCTCTGAGATACTCAAAAGTACTCTTAGGTAATGGCTTTGTGAATATATTAGCAATCTGTTCTTTGGTGGGCACATACTCCAATCTTAGTTCTTTGTTCTGTACAAGTTCCCTCAAGTAGTGATACTTGATGGCAATGTGCTTGGTCTTGGAGTGCATAACAGGATTTTTGGATATGTTTATGGCACTAGTACTGTCACAGTGAATTGCGATCAGTTCAGGTACCTATTCTCGAATACCTTCCAACAGTTGTTTGATCCAAATCACCTGTGTGCAATTTATTGCAGCAACAACATATTCAGCTTCAGCAGTGGATTGTGAAATGCAATTCTGCTTTTTACTTGTCCACGATACTATTCTTCCACCTAGAAAGAATGCACCACCACTTGTGCTCTTTCTATCATCCACGTTGCCAGCCCAGTCTGCATCTGTGTAGACTTTAATTTGGAATCCACCCTTGTGTGGAAACCATAAGCCATATTCCTCGGTTCCCTTTAGATATCTGAAGATTCTCTTCACTGCCATTAGATGGATTTCTTTGGGATTAGTAGAGAATCTTGCCACTATACCAACTGCACGAGCAATGTCTGATCTGCTGTGAACAACATACTGCAATTTTTCTATCATGGACCGATACATTGTTTCATTTACTTCTTTGGCATCATCCTCCTTTGATAACTTGAGATTAGTTATCATTGGAGTTCCAACCGGTTTGGATTCTTCTAGTCCAAAAGTCTTGAGAATTTCTTTTATGTACTTGGACTGAGAGATGAAGATACCTTCTCTTAGCTGATGGACCTGTAGTCCAATAAAGAATTTTATGGGCCCTATCATAGACATCTCAAATTATTTCTTCATTTCTTCAGCAAATGCTTTGCTCATTCTATCATCTCCTCCAAAGATGATGTCATCAACAAAGATTTCAGCAATTAAGTTTCCATCTTTCCCAGTTTTGAGATACATATTGTTGTTGTCACTGGTTCTGATGAATCCAATTGTCAGAAGATATGAATGCAACCTTTCATACCAAGCCCTTGGGGCCTGTTTGAGCCCATAGAGAGCCTTTTTCAGTTTGCAGACCATATCAGTCTTTTGAGAAAATGTAAACCCCTCTGGTTGCTCAATGTAGACTTCTTCCTCCAGTATTCCATTGAGTAATGCAGACTTCACATCCATTTGGTACACTTTAAAGCCTTTGTGAGCTGCATAGGCAAGAAGAATTCTCACCCCTTCCAGTCTAGCCACTGGTGCAAAAGTTTCTCCATTGTCTAGTCCAACTTCCTGAGCATAGCCTTTGCAAACCAGCCTTGCTTTATTTCTAATGACTTTACCATCCTCATTTAGTTCGTTTCCGTAGACCCATTTAGTCCCAATGACATTTTTGTCCTAAGATCTTGGCACAAGTTCCCATGTGTCATTCTTTTCTATTTGTTCAATTTCTTCATCTATGGCCTTGACCCAATTCTCATCTTCAAGGGCTTCTCTAGTGGTTTTGGTCTCAACACACGAGAGAAGACAAACGTTCTCTTTGGCCTTTTTCCTGGTCAGGATGTTCCCATGTTTGTCACCAATTATATTGTCAGTAGAGTGATATGTGACATACCTTGGAAGAGTCGGCCTCTGTTCCTGGTCCGGTTCATCTTGTTGAGCAATTTCTTTGTCATGGTTCTGAGCGTCTCCTTGTTCACCATCCTGGGGTGTCCTGTCAGCTTCGGGCACAATCTCTCACTCTTGATTTTTGTCAGTGGGAGTTGCCTCCTCATCTTCAATTGTTGCTTCATTGAACTCAAAGACATCTCCATTAGTAAATTTAAGATTTTCATGATTGACATGTTCGGTCCTCTTGTCTGGTTCTGATGATTCATCAATTTTTATATTGATGCTTTCAATTATCTTGCCTGTTCTTTTGTTCAGACGCTGATAGACTTTGCTTTTGGTAGAATAACCCAAGAATGTTCCTTCATCGCTCTTGGGATCAAACTTCCCAAAAAACATCTCTCTTGATATAACATTTACTACCAAAGATTTTGAAGAAGCCTACACTGGGAGTATGCTTAAACCATAGTTCCTAAGGCGTCTTATTGGTTCCCTTTTTGACTTGAACTCGGTTGATTGTGTAGACAGCAATGCTGACAGCTTCTCTCTAGAAATGATGAGGAAGATTCTTTTGGATCAACAGGGTTCTAGCACAGTCGATCAACGTTCTGTTTCTTCTTTCTGCTACTCCATTCTGCTGAGGAGTACTAGGTGCAGAAAACTGTCTCTGTATGCCATGTTCCTCAGAGTAATGAGTGAACTCCTGAGAGGTGTACTCACCTCCTTTGTTCGACTTTAGACATTTCAAGCTTCTACTAGTTTCCTTTTCCACTCTAGCCTTGTAAACCTTGAACATGTGAAAAGCTTCCGATTTCTCTTGAAGAAAGAGTGTGCACATCATTCTCGAGAAATCATCTATAAACAACATGAAATACCGGTCTCCATGATAGCTCTTTGTCCTCATTGGTCCACACAGGTCTGTGTGTACAAGGTCTAGAACATTTTCAGCAGAGAAGGACTTACTATTGAAACTTGCTCCTGTTAGTTTTCCTAACTGACAATCCTTACAAATACCACTCATGGGTTTTGCAAATTCTGGGAGTCCTCTGACCGATTTCTTTTTACTCACTTTGACAATGCTGTCAAAGTTTATATGGCAGAGTCTTTTGTGCCATAGCCAGCTATTGTCTTCTTTGGAGATAAGACCGATCTTGCTTGATTCTCCTTTGACCGAAGCAATTAAACAGGCTCCTTCTGTTGAGTCTAGGTAGAACAAATTGCCTTTGCTCTGTCTACCAGTTGCAACATGAGATCCAGATTGATTTTTGACTATGCAGGAGCCTTGACCGAATTCCAATTGGAAACCTTTGTTGTTCAGCTGTGCAACACTCATCAGGTTGTACCTGAGTCCTTTGACCCAGTACACATCTTCACAGACAACATTGTTGCAGAGAACAATAGATCCCTTACCCTTGATGGCACAAGGGGCATTGTTTCCAAATGTGACTGATCCATTGTCGTTGAGCTCCAAGTTGATGAACTTGCTCTTGTCACCGGTCATATGGTGAGTACATCCACTGTCAATGATCCAATTGTCATATTGATGGGATCTGGATATGAGTGCAACTTCATTAATAGCAGGGCTCTCCTCCTTTATTGCAACAAATGCAATTTCTGGATCTTCTGAGTCTTCAGACTCATTGTCTGTGACTCCTTCCTCCGCAAGATAGCACTCCTTCTTTGCTTTGCTCTTGAACCGGTCTCTTTTGTCTCTGTTTTCATTATCTGGACACCGGGCAACAATGTGTCCTATTTTGTTGCAAGAGAAACATTTTAAAGGGAGTTTCCCTTTATACTTCCCTTTCCCTCTGGGGAATCTTTTGGCAATCAGAGCTTCAAACTCATCTTGCTCCATCTCCTCTGAGAGTAGATTCTCAACAAGGTTGCCGATCTTACCGATAGAGGAGTTATCGGTTTCTCTTCCCTTTTTGGTGGAAGAGGCATTGACAGATGACTTAAATGCTACTTCCTGAACGGATAGGCTATTATCAAAGTTGCTTAATTCAAAAGCAGCCAACTTACCAATTAGGGAGTCTAGGGTGACTTGATCTTTGGTCACCGACCTGAGCTCTTGAATAGTAGAGATTTTTATAGCATACTGAGGTCTAAGAGTTCTCAGTATTTTGCTCACCACCTCCTCTTCAGTCAGCTTGCCTCCAGCGCTTCTGATGGAGTTGATCACTTCCTTGATTCGGTTGCTATATTGCTCGATATCTTCTCCATCATTCATCCTCATGCCGTCATACTTTCCCCTGAGGCTTTCAACCTTGGCTCTCTGAACATTGGGATCTCCTCCATAGACTGTTTGTAATTTTTTCCACATTTTGCAGGCGGAGTCAAGATGTTCAATCTCAGCATAAACGTAGTCGGGTAAGGTGCTAGCTATCATGTCCATGGCAGCTGTGTGCTCAATCTTGATTTTCTCTTCATTAGGTGTCAAGGTGCTAGCGGGCTCACTGTAGTCATTGGTAACATGATTCTAGTACTGGTCACCGATGGTCTTCATATATAGCTTCATTCTGCTACACCATAAGGTGAAGTTTTCTTTTGAAAACTTTGGTCCTTCCTTTCTTATCATCATAGCTTTTTGTTTGTGTGGTTAAGCAACAAAGAAAAACAAAACAAGGCTCTGATACCAATTGACAGTCCCAACCAGTGCTGAGAGGGGAGGGGTGAATCAACATTTGTAAAATTCTTCCCTTTTTCTTTAATCCAGTGAAGTAACCTTACAGCACAAAAGCAAGCAGTTCTAATTAAGTAAAATAGTAAGTGAACAAACACAAAGTGACACCAGATTTATCACGTGGAAACCCGGTTAGGGTGAAAACCACGGTGTGAGGAGACCTCACAATATTTGTACTCTTCTGAAGTACGCCCTATTAAGAGCCTACCCGGTTAAGGGATAAAAATGCACTTGCTAGGAGCGACCCGGTCAAGGGATTTGTTATAGTAAGGTCTATTAAGACCTGGCCGGTTAAAGGACTTCAAACACCTTGAAAGATGTCACCCGTTTAAAGGATTTTGATATAAGGGACTTGTTAGGGTCCACCCAAATACTGAGATTTATCTATTGTAGTTTGCTAGAAAACAATAGAATCAAGATCTTTACAGAAGGCTTTGCTTAGCTAGATGTGATCTCTATTTGTGTTTGACTGAGAATCATCACCGGTTAACACAGGTGTATTCTCCACTATTGTTGTGCTACCTTGCACAACCTATTATTTCTCTTTCTTGATTTTCTCTAACCCTTGCTTCTGTAGCATATAGGTTCACTCTTTTTCTCGGTAGAATGAAGACAACTCTTATTCTTGATAGGCATAAGAATATATAGAGTTATGTTGCTTTGACTACGCCTAAAATGCATGACGTAATCTTGAGATCCTTTGATTACATCACTCAGTTGAGTATTGGTTTGTTGAGAAAACATCCGATACATTCTCTAGATTTATTCGCTTTTTGAAGAAAACAATAGTTGCGTGCCAGACAACTTTCCTTCATAGGAGATAACTCCTTGATTTAAAGCCACTGAATCCGGCTTTAAATCCTTTAGTCACGCCTCAAAAGCCATTGATTCCGATTTTAATTCCTTTGACTGTGTCACAAGCCGATCATCGAGACAACTCAAGGTCACCCGGATTTACTGCAATTAATCCTGATAGGTTGAAACAGATAGTTGACAGTTGACTATGACTTCCTCGGTTCATACCGGAGTCTTGTAATATATCAGTTGAGTTCTTCGATCTGTTGAAGTCTCTTTCATGTCTTACCGGTTGCATTTGCGTGGACTACTGGTTACACTATCCCGGTTGTGTTATAGACACTGAGTATGATTATTGCTTTTTGGCTATTCTTGTCTATACCGGTTGAAGTTCGGTCCTTGGTTGATACTAGGATACTCTCTTCCCTGATTGAGTGCATTGTCTGGTTGCTGATGCTTAGTGTAGTGACTGGTTTCAATGAAACTATAGTTACTCTTTTCTTGTAGCTATGGTAGGTGCCAAACCAGCCTCTCTTGATGTAGAGTTCCTTAAAGCTTCAACCTTTATAGAGATGACAAATCTCTATCCTCTTTTGCCAATCAATGACAACACCTGGACCGGTAGAGAGCTTACCGGTTACTGATGCCAACATATTTATCTTCACCTCTTCACCTCTCCATGGATATCATGGATGACTTTAGCAAAGTCTTCTCCCATAGCACTACACTTCTCCATGCTACCAAGATCTCTTAACTCAAATACCCTTCTAGGATACAAATCATTTACAACATAAAATGGACTGAACCCCATACTCCTATTAGGTGAGTCATTATAGGAAAATTCGGCTTGAGCCAAAGCGAAACTCGAATTTTCGGGTGTTTTCCCAACAAGGCACCTTAACATATTACCAAGACTCCTATTCACAACCTTGGTTTGGCCATCCATTTGGGGATGATAAGAAGAACTAAAACTCAGATTTGTCCTTAGTTTCTTCCATAAGGTCCTCCAAAAATGACCCACAAATTTAGAATCCTTGTCAGGTACTATACTCTTCAGAATTCCATGCAATCTCACTACTTCTTTAAATAACAAGTTTGCAATGTTAGTGGTGTTAATATTTATAGCCTGTCAGCTTAGATCAAACTTGGACTACAGAATTAATAATTATTTATTATTAATTAACACCCTAAACTGCCGATTTTATAATGATAATAGTATTGTTATAAAATAAAGAGTATTTAATATATATTGTGATTTATAATTAAAAAGGGTCCATTATTTGGACAAGTCGGCCCTCCTTGAGGATGACTATTTTGATTATATTCTCATATATATAGGAATCGATTTTGAGAGCAAGAGATCATCAAAAACATAATATGTTCTCTACTCTGCAAAATCAGCAACCTGCAAAATTTATCTCTGCTCTTCTTGAGCGAATTTGACCTAGCTCTAATTGGCAATCAGCAGCAACTAAGGAGATTAATTCTGCAGACTGGAATTCGAACTAGGGCTGGAATCTGGACCTGCTATAGCAGAATTCATTCAAGGCGAATCTACATCAAATTTGATCAAGCTAAAGGACAAATCGGGTACCTTCTTTCCAGTTTGCTCTAAGATATATTGTTTCAATTTAGGTCATCTCTAGATTGTTAATTTCCTTTGATTAATCTGAATATCTCAACATGGTATCAGAGTTAAGTTAGAATAAAAGATCATATTCAGATTTTTAGGAAAATTAGTCTTAAACCCTAAGATTTGAAACATGGAATGTTCAGCCCTATATTCAGCCTTGTCTACCCAAACCTCAAACAAACTCTCTTGGGTTATTGATAGTGGAGCCTCAAGGCACATCTCTAGGTTCCGGGAAAACTTTGATAATTTTTCAGAAAACATTAAAGAAAATGTCACCATAGGAGATGACACCTCATATCCAATTATGGGCTTTGGGAATTGTAACATTCAATTAAAGTCCGACATATCCTTGCAACTATATCATGTCTTATATGTTCCGGGCATAAAGAGAAACCTAGTTTCAATATCAGCACTTGAGGATAAGGGGTATAAAATTGCCTTTATGGATGGGAAAGTCTTAGCTTGGACCAAAAATTCTACCTTAAAACAAGCTTACACCATAGGACTTAGACATGAATGTCTTTATAGACTTATACTGTTTCATCTCAAGCCCTAATGGTTGAATCAATCAACTCGAGTGATCTTTGGCACAGGAGGCTAGGACATCTAAACTTTCAATCATTATCTTCTATGGATAAAATTGTAGTAGGCTTCCCTCATTTATCTCCTAGGCATGAAGGAATTTGCAAAGGATGTGCATTAGGGAAAAATATCAAATCCTCCTTTCCTAGTAGTGAAAGCAAGACTAGAGAAATTTTGGAAATAATTCATTTGGATAATTGTGGACCCATGTTCGTACCATCTATTGGAGGATATCTCTATTACATCATCTTTGTAGATGACTTTTAACGAAAAACTTGGATATATTTTCTTAAGAACAAGGAATCTATTGATGTTCTCAACAAATTCAAAGAGTTCAAAGCTTTAATAGAGAATCTTACGAACAAGAAGATAAAATTTTTTAGAACGGATAATGGCGGAGAATACATTTCTAAAATCTTTAGCTCCTTTTGTATAGAATTGGGGATTAAGAGGGAGTTCACTGTTCTTTACAACCCTCAGCAAAATGGAATAGCTGAAAGGAAGAATAGAACCATAGTTGAAGCAACTAAGGCCATGTTTTTACTTCACTATGGCTGAGGCATCCAACATTGCGGTTTACATTCAAAATAGATGTCCTCATTCAGCTCTACACAATAAAACTTCTGAAGAGGCATTTAGTGGTTACAAACTTGATGTGAGTCATCTTTGAATATTTGGTTTTCTTGTGTATTTTCATATTCCAAAAGAAAAGAGGACAAAATTAGAACCTTCAGGAAAGAAAGGAATATTTGTGGGATATAGTGAATCTGCCAAGGCATACAGGATATATGTTCCAGGACAAAGACATATTGAATTAAGCAGAGATGTTATGTTTGAAGAAGATCTTGTTTTCTCTATCTCTAAAGATTTGGCATATGATGAATTAACTCATTCCAACCCTCCTGAGAATCAGGGGGAGTATCATGATATTGTTGAACTTGATCAAGTAAATGAACCTAGCACTTCCATCATCAAGAAAAGACCGTTGTGGGCCACCAAAATGTTGGAAGATGCAAACAACTTTGCAGCTCCAGAAGGAACTTTCAGGAAAAGTAAAACACCAAAGAAATACTCTAACTATGCTGCACTTATGAGTGAAATTATAGATTCTGAACCCTCTTCTGTTTGTGAAGCACTTAAAATCCAAGCCTGGAAAGATGCAATGTCAGAAGAATATGGATCCATAATGAAGAACGATGTATGGGATATTGTTCCTAGACCCAAGAACAAATCCGTGGTATCATCAAAATGGATATTCAAGATTAAACATGTTGCGGATGGTAGTATTGAGAAACATAAAGCCAAATTTGTAGCCAGAGGATTTACCCAAAAGGAAGGAATAGATTATGATGAGACATTTGCTCCTGTTTCTCGATATTCCTCAGTTAGGGCAATAATGGCAATTGCAGCTTCCAAAGGTTGGAAGATCCATCAAATGGATGTTAAAATTGCATTTATTAATGGAGAAATTGAAGAGGAAGTGTATATAGAGCAACTTGAGGGATTTGTTACAAAGGATCAACAATCTTATGTATGCAAGCTTAAGAAAGCTTTATATGGGCTCAAACAAGCTCCTCGAGCATGGTATGAAAGGATTGATCGCTATCTTCAAAATCTGGGATTTTCAAAGAACAATGCAGATCCTAATATCTACTTCAAGATATCAGATGGAGACATGTTGATCTTAGTACTATACGTAGATGATCTTCTAATCACATGAGAAGAATCCCTAATAGCAAATTGCAAACAGGACCTTGCAAAGGAATTTGAAATGAAGGATCTTGGCCTTCTTCACTATTTTCTTGGTTTAGAAGTGTGGCAACAATCCTCTGGAATTATTGTAAATCAAGGAAAATATACGGTTGATATTTTAAAGAGATTTGGTATGATGGATTGTAAACCAATGTCCATACCTATGGAAATCAACCTCTTTAAGTTAAGAGAAGCCTCGGCTAGTTTTGAGGCAGCAGATGCTAGTTTGTACTGTTAGATTATTGGATCTCTTTTGTATCTAGTTAACACTAGACCTGATATCTATTATGCTGTAAATGCTCTAAGTCAGTTTATGGTAGAACCTAAACAATTGCATATGAGTGCAGCTGAGCATATTTTGAGATATCTTCGTGGGACCATTGAGTATGGTCTATTATACAAAAATGTAAAACTGGATCTTCATGGCTTTACAGATTCAGATTGGGCAGGATGCATTACAGATCGGAAGAGTACATCTGGATGTTGTTTTAGCTTGGGATCAGCTATGATTTCTTGGTTTACCAAGAAACAAAACTCCGTTGCTCAGAGTTCAACAAAAGCAGAGTATATTGCAGCTTCTCTCGGAGCTAGAGAAGTAGTTTGGTTAAGGAAACTCATAGTGGGATTATTTGGACAACCTATGGAACCTACTGTTATCTTGTGTGATAATTAGAGTTGCATTAAACTTGCCATCAACCCTGTGTTTCATAACAGCTCCAAACATATTGAGATTCCTTATCACTATGTCAGGGACATGGTGGAAAGAAAGGCCATTAAATTAGAATATGTATGTATTGATGAACAAATTGCAGACATTCTCACCAAACCTTTAGCAAGAGGCAAACATGAACATTTTAGGAATAAACTTGGCTTGGTGAAAATATGAGTTTGTTGTACTAACATTTCATTTGTGGTAAAGCTATTTATGCTTGCATGTGAATTGTGGCAGTTCACATTTATATTTTTGTTAACTATCATTGATTTGATTTCTTGTGGATCAGGGATCCACATCCGCATGGATTAGGGATCCATTGTAGAGTAATGGGTGAGACATCATGGATTTGATGTCAAAAGACCATTACACCTAGTAATGGGTGAGACATCATGGATTTGATGTCAAAAGACCATTACTCCGAGCAATTGGTGAGACATCATGGATTTGATGTCAAAAGACCATTGCTCCGAGCACTTGGTGAATATCATGGATTTGATATTCGTTAGACCAATGCTCGAGGATATCATGGATTTGATATCTTGTGGATCAAGGATCTACATTCGCATGGATTAGGGATCCATTGCTAAGTAATGGGCGAGACATCATGGATTTGATGTCAAAAGACCATTACTCCAAGTAATTGGTGAGACATCATGGATTTGATGTCAAAAGACCATTGCTTCGAGCACTTGGTGACTATCATGGATTTGATATTCGATGCTCTTAAAATCATGGACTTGATGTCTCTATATATTGGAGAATTTGGTAATTCAATGTTATCATGAATATCATGGACTTGATAATCCCGTGGATCTAATCAATCCACTCATTCAGAGGATAACGATTTGAGCCAAATTTTTATATAGACTTGGACTTATGGTAGATAGGATCTACCTTCATAGACTTGGAATCTATGATATCTCTAGATAGGGTATCCGAGATGATTATGTTTTTGTTCTCACTATCAAGGGTGATAGTTAAGGGTGTGTCCTGGAATAGATGGGATCTATGGTTTGATCTTACCCTCCAGTCTAAGGGGGAGTGTTAATATTTATAGTTTGTCGGCTTAGATGAAATTTGGACTGCAGAATTAATAATTATTTATTATTAATTAACACCTTAAATTGCCAATTTTATAATGATAATAGTATTGTTATAAAATAAAAAGTATTTAATATATATTGTGATTTATAATTAAAAAAGGTCCATTATTTGGACAAGTTGGCCCTCCTTGAGGATGACTATTTTGATTATATTCTCATATATATAGGAATTGATTTTGAGAGCAAGAGATCATCAAAACCATAATATGTTCTCTGCTCTGCAAAATCAGCTACCTGCGAAATTTATCTCTGCCCTTCTTGAGTGAATTTGACCTAGCTCTAATTGGCAATCAGTAGCAACTAAGGAGATTAATTCTATAGACTGGAATTCGAACTAGGGCTGGAATCTGGACCTGCTGTAGCAGAATTCATTCAAGGCAAATCTATATCAAATTTGATCAAGCTAAAGGACAAATTGGGTACCTTCTTTCCAGCTTGCTCTATGATATATTGTTTCAATTTAGGTAATCTCTAGATTGTTAATTTCCTTTGATTAATCTGAATATCTCAACAAGTGGCATCACTAGTTTTCTTACATGGTATGTATCTACCACAACAAATATTGAGTCATTGCCCCTTTATGTATGAGGCAGCCCCAACACAAAATCCATACTCGCAGAGTCCCAAGGCTGGTTTGGAACTGGAATTGGCTGATATAAGCCAGCATTTGACTTCTCCCCTTAGCATGTTGACAAATGCTGCACCTTGCCACATATCTTCTTTAGCAAATTGTCCCTCGTGGAACCCTTCGGAATGCATAATTTGCTCCCCTTGAACAACAGATCTTCTTGAATCATAAAGTCCACCCATGGCTCTCTATTCCTGTAAATAGGATCACTGCAAGCTTCAAATGCTTCTTTAAAATCTTCATCCTCTGCTTACAACTCTTTCAAACTTCCAAAACCCACATTGTTAGCTTGTATGTCACATAACAACAAATTCTTTCTACTCAAGGCATCAACAACTTTATTCATTTGTCCATTTTTATGCTTCAAAACAAAGGTAAAACTTTGGAGATACCCAACCCATCTGACATGTCCCTGATTCAACTTGTGTTGGATGTTTATAATTTATAAATTGTAAAGCATGATTATCCATGTATACAATGAATTCTTTTGTAAGAAAATAATATCTCCATTTCTTTAAGGACTGAACCAAAGCATCAAATTCTAAATCATTAGAAGAATACTTTCTCTTTGCATCATTTAGTTTCTCACTGAAGTATGCTACTGGTTTACCTTCTTGACACATGACAGCCTCAACAGCCAACCCACTACATCACATTCCACTTGAAACACTTTATCAAAATTAGGCAAAGCAAGAGTGGGCTGCTCACTTTTTGTTTGAGAAATCTAAAACTTTCTTCAGCCTTTCTAGTCCATTCAAACAGTTTAATAGTCTCAAGAATGGGTGCTACCACATAACTGAAATTTCTAATAAATTTTCTATAAAAACTTGCTAGGCCATGAAAAATCCTTACCTCCATTACACTTTTTGGTGTTGGCCATTCACGTATGGATTGAACTTTTTCCTTGTCCATCTCTAGCTCATCCTTGGACACCACAAAGCCCAAATAAATCAGTTCGTTTCTTTAAAAATACACACTTCTTGAGATTTATTTGCAACTTCTCTTCATGTAGCCTCCTCAATACCAACCTCAAATGCTCCAAGTGCTCCTCCATAGACTTGTTGAACACCAAAATGTTATCCAAATATACAATCACAAATTTCCCTAGGAATGGTTTCAAAACTTCATAAAGTCTCATAAAATTGTTGGGTGCATTAGACAAACCAAAAGGCATAACTAGTCACTTATATAAACCATCACTAGTCTTAAATGTTGTTTTCGATTCATCCCACGATTTGATTCTTATTTGGTGGTAGCCACTTTTCAAGTCTATTTTAGAAAAATGCATATAGCCACTCAAACAATCCATTACATCTTCAATTCTAGGAATGGGAAACCTATCTTATAGTAATTTTCTCAATAGCCTCCTTTTTTTTGTTGCGCTAGACGTATCCCCATGACCTAGTCCAATGACCAACTTTCCTTACCTGCTTCCAAGTTGGGGTTGGGAAGGGGCGAGCTGGGGCAAGACTAATCCTCTGGGGATGTACCAAGCTGCTCGCAAGCCAAGTGCATCGGGTGAGTTCAAGCTTTGGAGTCAAACTCGAGACCATTGGGGAGAAAGCCCAAGGCCCAAGCCAACTCCGCTACATGTTAGTCCTAACCGGTTACTCAGGGGGGGGTGAATCAGTAAATACAATTTCTATTTCAATTAAACCTTGTATATATATTCTTGTAGCATAAACAGAATATAATCAACCACTCATAAACAGAAATAGAAATACACAGGTCAACACAACATGTATACGTGGAAACCCTCGGTTAGAAGGAGAAAACCATGGTGGGACAGAACCCACAACTTTACTACTGCAGTAATAAAGGTGCCCTGTTAAGAGCTTACAAAGAACTTGTAAGAGTGCTACCCGGTAAAGGGATTTGGTAGAAGATCTGTTAGGATCTTGACTCTATTAGGAGTCGCCTTGTAAAAGGACTTCCAACACCAATTAAGATGTTACCCAATAAAGGGATTTATACAATGAACCTGTTAGGGTTCACCCTGATAGAGGGATTTGAATATGTTTAACAATAAAAGAAATGATCTGTAATGACACTTTTTGTCTAATTAGATCATACCTGATACCCTTTCCACTCTGCTTGGCTCTTGAACCTTTCTGCCTTTCACTTCTCGTGATCATAGCTTCTCTCTGAAGATATCTCTCTCTTGCTCTCTATAATCAACAACACACCTTGTGTATGCTATATCCTCTATTTATAATACATTACTCTTATTAAAATACTTTCTCATAGTTTTGCCAAGCTGTAAACTCACCCATAAATCATGCATGCAAAAAAGCTTGCAAAATGATCTTGAGTTTACCTTGAAACATGTGCATAGAAATAAAGCTAACTCCAGTTAAAAAGCTAACTCTAGTTCCAATTGTGAATACTCCGTATAATTTGATTTTAACTAGGATAGCTCCGCATAATCCGGTTCGGATTAACATGCAGTCGACCGGTATCAAACTTATACCCGGTTGGTCATACATCCTCGGTATGTCTTATAAGACCGGTTGTTAACACTTTGTTTGGTCTATCGGTACATACTAAGGAGTATAATTAGTTTACCTGTTCAAGTGGGATTGATGTTTGTTTTAACTTAACCAATGACAACTTAAATATGTCAACAATCTTCCCCTTTGGCATTGGTGGCAAAACATCACTTTACATTCCTTTCCGTGTAGACTTCCCCTGTGCTTTCTATTATCTTACATATGATCTTTTCTTCCTTTGTATCTGTTTTCCATAATTGTTGTACCTACTTTCCAGTATCCTGATCTCCTCCCATCTTGTATTCTGATCTTCCCTTCCTGATCTTCTTCCAGTTCGTCCTGATGATCTTCATCCAGTTCTAATCTTCTTCCCCTTTTTGCCTCCATAGAAAAAAGGGTTTAGATCTGTAACTTTGTGAAGAAATCCTTGTAAATTTTCTTCACTGATTTAAGAAAAGGATTCCATTGACTGGTGATGTGTTCTAGATTTTTCTGTGTTGTTTGCAATGATACAATTATGTTTTCCATGTCTTCTATGGTTTTTGTAGTCCGGTTCCTTGAACACATTGTCTGCCTCGGTTGCAGTCTTCTGCATCAGATCAAATGTGGGGGCAAGAAATAATTGGAATCCAATGAGATCTTGGATTCTCTTTGTTCTTTCTTCAGATGCCTTTCTCATAATGAGAGCAAGGCTTGTCATTTCCCTGCTAAATTCTATTGCAGATGTGTTCTTTACATCGAATTTTGATGAAAGAACCCTTATTTCCTCTGAAGTTTTAGATGTCTTTTATGTGATATCCTTAACAAAATTTTCAAAATTTGAAGTCCTTATAATTAGACTTCCTGCATCTTGTATTTGTTGATGGAGTGTTGTATTTGCAGATACAATTGTCTTCAAGTCATGAACCTGTTTGTGTAGAATTTCTACCATTTTCTTTTCATAGTGATCAATGGCTACTGTCTCCGGATCAGTGACATCTTCTCCAATAGCTTGTGCCAATATCTCCAATTGATTAATAACAGGTTCGTCTTCATCAAGGCCTGTATCCGGTACAAAGTTGTACAGGATGTTCCTTACACTAGAGAGGACCATGTCCTGTTTCCTTTTTGTGAGCTCTTTTAGTTGTCTAGTTGATATCTTGCTTATGTCAACCACAGTGTCACTAACTTTTCTTTTCTTGGCTTCAGGTTCGGTTGCAAAGGTTAGCTTTCGCTTTGATGAAGATGAGCTGGGAACATCTACTTGTTCCTTTTGCTTTATTTCCTGTACCGGTTGTTCTTCTATAGGCTTTTCCTGTTCAGTATGTACAGGTAACTCTTGTTCCTGTTTCTTCTGTTGTTCTTGATTTTCTTCCCTCTCAGTTGTACTTTCTCTTCCAGTAGGACCTCTTCGCCAATATGGACCTCTTCTTTTGGTCGTGCTCCATCTTTTGGATGAGCTTCTCCTTCCAGATGAACTTCCTCTTGCTGTTGTACTTGTTCTTCCGGTGGAGCTTCCTCTATGTGCTGCTCCTCAGCTGCTTGTTGTTTATCCACAGTGATCTCTTCCTCATTTGTCCCTCTATCAGTACTCATCTTGACCGATGACTCTAATGGATTCCTGATTTTTACAAATCAGGACCTCCATTTAAATTATTATTTAAAAAAAAACTTCGTCATATAAATGGATTTCAGATTTTATATAAACTGTAATTTCCATACATTAATTTTGAAAGCATTTAAGTAATAAAGATTAACCATGATAAAATGTTTTCGTTACATAGAGGTCAATACTAAAAAGAGACAAACAATGATATCAGAGGCAAATCTTCTCAGGATGATATAATGAAGTGAATGTTTTGATTTTTGTAGATTATTGTGTTGCAACAAGTGTATCATGGAGCCTGTCAAGTGTTGAAGATAGACAAAGTCTAGAGGTCTTCGAATAGTCCTACCCCTTGAGGAAGCATCAGGAAATTCATTGGAAGCAGATGGTAGCAATATAGGAGACTTGGGAGATCACTCGAGTCTTCATTATAGTCCTTACTCTAAAGCACTTGAAACTGCCAGGGACATTGAATTTACTATGTAGACATTGAAGGGAATGCACAAGCTGGTTTGATTGTGTAGTAACGTTGTTAATGCCAGTTCTGGAGATGCCTTATGGCGCACCTCAAAGATTTTTAAATCAGGCTTGTCAGCCTTTCCGACATGCTATCGCGCAGAGGTTGTGTGTGTGATATTGCATAGACTGAACCTTTTGAAACCGTTCAGGGACCATTCACGCTCTTATAAACCAGTGAACAACATTTATACAATATTGGACTTTGTTAATAACCGCATGGATGCTCAACACACAAGAGGAATCTTTGTGAACAAATCTGAAGCAGACAGTACGGCTTGAATACAATCAAACGATACTTGATTTGGTCAGCACTATCATTTATAAAGATAGTTGTACTCCTATTGGGTTCAAAGGACCTTGCTCAAAATCAGAACGGCACCACAAAAGCACATAAGTATATACACGGAAGAGGAGGATGTTCAGTCATGTATCGTAGAACCTCTGGCCAAAATAATTGAGTACATGCCAAGGAGGACATTATTAATGAAGACTGAAGTATGCACAAGGGGACGAAGATTCATCGGGCATACAGGAGGTGTTGCTAATGTCAAAGGAGGCCGCAACACTTCACAAAAGATGGAGGATGTAACGATATTATTGTGCTTGATCGTAATGCCAAATATAAGACACGTTTGACACTTGGTATGATTCTTACGCCACATATTGACAGTAGTGATTTTCGCTTTTGGAGAGACGCATCAGTTGGAAGTCATAGCATCCACCTGTCTCATTCGGGCTATTGTCTTATATAATACGATGAATGTAAAATATTAATTTCAATGAAGTTGTGTTAAGAATTAACAAATAAGGTGGTTGTCTTTATGAAGCGGTGCATCCTTTGGGGAACAAACTGCATGTCTCCTCATAAACATATAAATATAAGATGAAAATCAAATGAAAAAAGACATGACAACTGCCATCTTTACTTTGGCAAATATTATATTATTTTTGATGTAAGATACTTCTTCATTTTTGGTAAAGATTGAATTTTGAACTAAGCTGGTGGACGTTGGAGTGCTGGGTGAATATTTTTACATGCTATTGTGGATTAAATTGCAATGAATAGATCATCATTAATGAGTGTCTTCGCTGCATTCTTTTTCAGGCATAGCCAGTAAGAGATTTTATTTTATTTTTTAAAGGCATTAGAAGTAAAACATTATACAGCTTTGTCCTTTATGATTACTTCTTATTTTTTGTAAATTATTTATTGTCAGGGTAAGTGGACTGAAGCAATTATAGTCTTTTCAAACTTGATAATCGCAGATATTGTGAAATACCAAATTGTTTCCTTATTTGCATCTATTTTGTCTCTATATGAGTTAAAAGCATTTTAGACTAGTTTGAATGTACATAAGTATAATCGATTCGTCGCATCTTGGTGATTAAAATTGTTTATAGTTTAAAATTATAAGATTTCATAAAGTCGTACGTAAAATCTTATTTTGACTCTATCGCCTCTTTTGAATTCTGGCACTAGTCATTATTTTGCTCATTGTTCCTAATCCAGATGCTGGCAATAATTCTTTATCTTTCCTTTGAAAGTTGATATATCTACTCATTTTTATAATTCATAATATTTTTAAATACTTATTCATATAATCGTTTATCCTTGTTTACAATACATCATTCACAAGTTTGAAGCATTGTTTTATATAGTTATCTTTGAAGTCGTACGAATTGGCGTCATTTTAGCGATTTCAGTATCATTGTGTAAAATCGAAAGCCTCCTGTCATCTTGCCTTTTAGGATTCTTTCATTGCATTAATATTTTGACCATTCTGCTATAAGCATCTTGGCCTTGAGTGTTTTCTTTAGGATCAAGTGCACCTGCCTTGGCCGTGCAGAGCCAGAATTGCAAGGAACTCGGATTACACCATTCAGTTCCGTCAAGTTGGCCATAGCCGGTTGGATATCCCAGCATCGAGTTGGCAAAACTCGTAGGATTCCAATCTGCGGTTTTGGGAACCAACAGATTGGTGACTCTACTGGGGAGAGTTGCAAATAAACTTTATAAGTTTTTTTGTTTCAGACCAGCATAGAGACTTATTTATTTAAAGCATTGTGGTGAGTTTTAGTAATTCAGATTTTGTTTAGTATTGATATTCTAGTTCAGCATTTAATTCTTTTCCTTTCTATTCAAGCATTTAAATAGTTGATGTTATTTAAATTTTGGAAGTTTCTGATTTTGCATACTAGTGGATGTTAATAATATAATTGAAAGCTTTTGAATTTCATACAATAAAGTTTCTAATTTCTATTAAAGTTCTGATTTTGTTTCAGATTCATATATACAAAAGAATTTAAAATCATAATTTTTTGGCATATACTCTGCTGGGATAGAATCCAAAGAAATATTTCTCATTTTTCCTTTTATCAAAAGGGTGGCGACTCTACAAATTTGATTCAGTTGAGTTTTGGCATTTCATTTGGTTGTGTTAAAGTTTCTATGAACAGAAGAAGATCCTTGTATAAAAAGGAAAACATCTACATGGAATTAAGTCCTAAGAGGAATTTCAGTAAGGTTAAAAATATGTTTGATATGAATTTCACCGGATATAAGAGGTTTTCTGATAGAGAGAACACTAATTATAATGAAGAAAACTATCTTGAAAGTACAAACAGTTTTAAGGATAATAGAAACCCCTTCAGTTTTCAAGATATTGAAGATCAGAATCTAGTACTAGATGTAGAAGAGGAAGTAGAGGATATGATGAATAAGACAAAGGCCTATTAATCCAACCTTAGCCCCTAAGATGAAAGAAGAGATAATTAAGCTAAGAGATGTTGGGATCATCAAGCCTATTAGGCATTCAACATGGGTTTCTAATCTTGTCTCCGTTAGAAAGAAGAATGACAACATTAGATTATGCATTGATTTTAGAAATCTTAATGTGTCGTCTCTAAAGGACAATTATGCCTTACCTAATATGGAAATTTTGTTGCAAAAGGTAATTGGGAATGAGCTACTATCCATGATGGATGGATTCTCGGGATACAACCAGGTCAAAGTCAGAGAGTCAGAACAGTATAAGACAACATTCACCACACCTTGGGGTACCTATGTTTATGCAAGGATCCCTTTCGGTTTAACCAATGCAGGGGCTACTTTTCAAAGAGCAATGGATGTTTTTGACGGATTGATTGATTTCATTTTAGTTGTGTATCAAGATGACCTTACAACTTACTCTACAAAGGAAGAAGACCATTGTGGACACTTAGAGAAATTTTTTAAAAGAGCCCTTGAATATGGAATATCTCTTAATCCTAAAAAATGTCATTTTGGAGTTATAGAAGGGAAACTTTTAGGGCATATTGTTTCTAAGGAGGGTGTTAGAATTGATCTAGAAACAGTGGTTGCAATTGATAATATTCAAATACCGAAGACAGTGAAAGCTATTTAGTCATTTTTTGGCCAGATCAACTTTGTGAGGAGATTTGTTTCCAACTTTGCAGAAATTATCAAACCAATTGCTAAAATGTTAAAGAAGGGAGCCAAGTTAACATGGAATAACGAGGCCATAGAAGCGTTTGCAGCAATAAAGAAAGCTATCAAAGATGCTCTAGTGCTTAAATCCCCCGATTTCAAGAAACCTTTTCAGATTTTCTCCTTTGCATCTTATCATACTATAGCAGCAGTTATGCTTCAGAAGAATGAAGAGGGCCATGAGCAACCAATTGCATTCTTTAGTCAATGTTTGCAAGTAGCTGAGCTCAACTATGATATTAATGAGAAGCAAGCTTATACTCTTATCAGGGCAATAAAATCATTTAGGCCATATCTAGTTGGGGCAGAAGTGATTGCATATGTACCGAATGCTGCGGTTAAAGACATTTTTAGACAGTTAGAGACTACTGGGAGGAGATGCAGATGGATAAACCAGATATAGGAGTTTGATATTGATGTTCAGATCACAAAGTTGGTAAGAGGACAGGGCTTAGCCAAACTTATGGCAAAATCAAATATGGAAGCAACACAGGTAAATCAGGTTGATCTTGAGCATGTTGAAGTTAGTATTGAAATGTGTCCTTGGTACAGTGATATAGTTTACTTTTTAAAGCATATGAAATGTAATGATAGTTTGAGTGATAACCAAAAGAGAACTATCAAACTTCAAGCAACAAAATATGTCTTAGTTCAGGGTGATCTATATTGGAAGAATAGAGATGGGGTTTTACTTTTCTGTTTAGACATGTATCAAGTGGAAACTGTTCTTAAAGAAATGCATGAGGGATCTTGTGGTGGTCACTTTTCGGCAAAAACTACAGCACATAAAATATTAAATGCAAGGTATTATTGGCCACAACTTTTTAAGGATTGTCACGCCTATGTGAGAAAATGTGAAGCTTGTCAGAAATTTTCCAGGAAGCTAAAATATGATGGTACCCTTCCCCTCAGGACTTTGCAAACAAAAGAACCCTTCCAGATGTGGGGAATTGATTTTATCGGAGAAATCAGTGATAAGTCAAGTGGGGGACACAATTGGATCTTAGTGGCTACCGATTACTTCACAAAATGGGTGGAAGCCATACCTACCAGGCAATCCACAAGCAAGGTTGTGACCATGTTCTTGTTGGAAAATATTATAACCAAGTTTGGAGTCCCTAAAAAGATTATTGTAGATAACGGTATGTGTTTTAGATCAAAAGAGTTTTCTGATTTCTGTGGGAAATATGAATAACTGTGTCCTATTCATCTCCTTATGACCCTCAGGGAAACGGACAAGCTGAATCTAGCAACAAGAATATTTTGAAGATTATCAAAAGAATGTTAGATAATAATAAAAGTGCTTGGGATTCAAAGTTAAATTTAGCCTTGTGGGCTAACAGGATCATAGTGAAGAAGTCTATAGGTTTCTCACCTTTCAACTTGGTTTATGGCAAGGAAGCAAGACTTCCCTCAACAACTTGCTCCCAGTTTATAAGTTCGTCACTGAAGAGCAGTTAGAAGATATTGACTTCATGGAGGAAAGGTTGATTGCATTGGTTGAGCTTGATGAAATTAGGAGATGTGCTCAAGAACAAAATATCACCAAGCAAAAGCAAGTTAAATCTCTACACGATAAAAGAGCTCTGAACAGATCTTTCAAAGTAGATGATTGGGTTTTAAAATGGAATGCAAAAGATCACGATAAAGGTAAACATGGTAAATTTGAGGCCTTGTGGTTATGGCCATTCATTGTTTCAAAAAAGGCAGGAGAGCATTCTTATTTTTTATAGGATACTGATGGACGAGTGCAAGACTTCTTAGTTCATGGACAATACTTAAAGCCATTCTTCTCATACAGATATTTAGGGGGTCTCCTTTCCCTTTTTGATTTTCCTTTACATATTTTTAACATTTCTTTTGGATATGATTTCATGGATTAATTGTTGTTTTGTTTTATCTTTTTGTAGGTCTTCTTCATCTAGAGATAGCTGGGATACTCATCATGCTTGCAAGGAATGTGTCTCCAGCAAGAGCCACTGATTGAGTCCTGATTTTTACAAATCAGGACCTCCATTTAAATTATTATTTAAAAAAAAAACTTTCTTGTCATATAAATGGATTTCAGATTTTATATAAACTGTAATTTCCATACATTAATTTTGAAAGCATTTAAGTAATAAAGATTAACCATGATAATATGTTTTCATTATATAGAGGTCAATTCTAAAAAGAGACAAACAATGATATCAGAGGCAAATCTTCTCAGCATGATATAATGAAGTGAATGTTTTGAGCTTTGTAGATTATTGTGCTGCAACAAGTGTATCATGGAGCCTGTCGAGTGTTGAAGATAGATAGTTTGGAGGTCTTTGAATAGTCCTACCCCTTGAGGAAGCATCAGGAAATTCATTGGAAGCAGATGGTAGCAATATAGGAGACTTGGGAGATCACTCGAGTCTTCATTATAGTCCTCACTCGAAAGCACTTGAAACCGCCAGGGACATTGAATTTACTGTGTAGACATTGAAGGGAATGCACAAGCTGGTTTGATTGTGTAGTAACGTTGTTAATGCCAGTTTTGGAGATGCCTTATGGTGCACCTCAAAGATTTTTAAATCAGGCTTGTTAGCCTTTCCTACATGCTATCGCGCAGAGGTTGTGTGTGTGATATTGCATAGACTGAACCTTTTGAAACCGTTCAAGGACCATTCACGCTCTTATAAACCAGTGAACAACATTTATACAGTATTGGACTTTGTTAATAATCACATGGATGCTCAACACATAGGAGGAATCTTTGTGAACAAATCTGAAGTAGACAATCCGGCTCGAATACAATCAAATGATACTTTAATTTGGTCAGCACTATCATTTACGAAGATAGTTGTACTCCTATCGGGTTCAAAGGACCTTGCTCAAAATCAGAAAGGCACCACAAAAGCACATAAGTATATACACGGAAGAGGAGGAGGATGTTCAGTCATGTATCACAGAACCTCTGGCCAGAATAATTGAGTACGTGCCAAGGAGGACATTATTAATGAAGACTGAATTACGCACAAGGGGACGAAGATTCATCAGGCATACAGGAGGTGCTGCTAATGTCAAAGGAGGCCGCAACACTTCACAAAAGACAAAGGATATAACGATATTATTGTGCTTGATCGTAATGCCAAATATAAGACACGTTTGACACTTGGTATGATTCTTACGCCACATAATGACAGCGATGATTTTCGCTTTTGGAGAGACGCTTCAGTTGGAAGTCATAGCATCCACCTATCTCATTCGAGCTATTGTCTTATATAATACGATGAATGTAAAATATTAATTTCAATGAAGTTGTGTTAAGAATTAACAAATAAGGCGGTTGTCTTTATGAAGTGGTGCATCCTTTGGGGAAGAAACTGCATGTCTCCTCATAAACATATAAATATAAGATGAAAATCAAATGAAAAAAGACACGACAATTGCCATCTTTACTTTGGCAGATATTATATTATTTTTGATGTAAGATACTTCTTCATTTTTTGGTAAAGATTGAATTTTGAACTAAGCTGGTGGACGTTGGAGTGCTGGGTGAATATTTTTACATGCTATTGTGGATTAAATTGCAACGAATAGATCATCATTAATGAGTGTCTTCGCTGCATTCTTTTTCAGGCATAACCAGTAAGAGATTTTATTTTATTTTTTAAAGGCATTAGAAGTAAAACATTATACAGCTTTGTCCTTTATGATTACTTATTTTCTGTAAATTATTTATTGTCAGGGTAAGTGGACTGAATCAATTATAGTCTTTTCAAACTTGATAATCGCAGATATTGTGAAATACCAAATTGTTTCCTTATTTGCGTCTATTTTGTCTCTATATGAGTTAAAAGCATTTTAGACTAGTTTGAATGTACATAAGTATAATCGATTCGTCGCATCTTGGTGATTAAAATTGTTTATAGTTTAAAATTATAAGATTTCGTAAAGTTGTATGTAAAATCTTATTTTGACTCTATCGCCTCTTTTGAATTCTAGCACTGGTCATTATTTTGCTTATTGTTCCTAATCCATATGCTGGCAATAATTCTTTATCTTTCCTTTGAAAGTTGATATATCTACTCATTTTTATAATTCATAATATTTTTAAATACTTATTCATATAATCGTTTATCCTTGTTTACAATACATAATTCACAAGTTTGAAGCATTGTTTTATATAGTTATCTTTGAAGTCGTACGAATTGGCATCATTTTAGCGATTTTAGTATCATTGTGCAAAATCCAAAGCCTCCTGTCATCTTGCCTTTTAGGGCTCTTTCATTGCATTAATATTTTAACCATTCTACTATAAGAATCCTGGGCTTAAGTGTTTTGTTCAGGATCAGGTGCACCCGCCTTGGCCTTGCAGAGCCAGAAGTGCAGGGAACTCGGATTACACTGTTTAGTTCTGTCAAGTTGGCCATAGCCGGTTGGATATCCCAGCATCGAGTTGGCAAGACTCGTAGGATTCCAATCTGTGGTTTTGGGACCCAACAGACTCTCCCAGTATTTGCTCTTCTGATAGAACTTGTTCTCCCAGATTTAGATGTTCACTGGTTGTGAACGTTTCTATTGGAACTTCTTGCTCACCGGTTTGTTCATGAGCTGTGAATTGAACCGGTGGTTCCCGTACTGTCTCAGGTTCTTCATGTGGCCCTGTTGCTTTCAGAGTACTGAAGTCATATTGTTGCTAGAACTCAAGTGTCTCTTGATAGACTTCCTTTTCATATCCGTTAAGTATCTTAGAGACTCTGTTCTTTGTGTCCAAATTCATTGCCACATCTTCCATTAGAAGTTTAGTTGTATCTTCATTGAGACCTAATTTTACCTAGGCCAACGTTTCCTTTGCTTTCTTATTGTTGGTTGCCAGACTGGTTCTCCATTTTGCCATAATTCTTTGGTTCAGCTCTGGAGGAAATTTAGCCCTATAGTCTCTAGGACTTCTGTTTAAATCCAAGAAGGTTTCCAACAGAACCATTTGGTTGCATTGGCTACTTTGCTTATCTTACTTGGCATAAATTTTGCTTATCTTCCTCTCCTAACACACTGAACCATTTGGCTGCATTGGCTACTTCGCCAAAGTCCATGACTTCATCTACAATTTCATCTACAGTCAGTGGAGGAGCCTTACCTTTTACTGGGGACACCAGTATGGTTAGTCGAGGTAGATCACCACCTTTGTCTTCTGTAATATCGACAATGACCGGTTTAGTCAATACCTTTGCTTTGCCTTGAGCCTCGGCTCTCAGTATTCCCTTTCCTTTACCGGTATCTTTGACCGGTGGCTCAGTGGTTTTCTAGCATTCTTCTTCTACCTAGTGTTGACGTTGAAGAAGACTTTTCCAGGTAGCAACACCTTCCTCATGTACCTTGTCCACATCTCCAATAAGTACCTCACTTATTCTTCTTCTTATCATAAAACTTGGCTTATGCAGGTCTTCTTGTTGTGTTGCCTCTTCCAGAGTTAGATGATTTTGTATTTCAAGCAGAGCCCTAATTCTCAGCTCTCTTTCTTTTTCAATCGAAGCTTTCCATCTTGCTTCAAGAATCTCTTGGAGATCGTTAGGTACAGTCTTATGAAGTTCAGTAAGGATTAGATTGAACTTGTGAATACAATAAACCACAACTTTTTCTATCTTTCTCCTATCTTCTTCGTTAGCCAATTCATACCTCCTTCCGACTGATCCCATTCCACCTGTTTCCTTCATACCTTCTACAAATTCATTTTTTGTAGGTTTCCTTCCTCTTGGTGCATCCTCCTTCACCGGTTTCGCAAATTTCCTTTTTCGAAGAAGAGGGGTTGTGTCTTCAGTCTTTGTTTCTTTTGTTTCTTCCCCTTGAGCGCTGGGCGCTTGTTGTGCTCTCTTCCTTTGCACCTTGGGTTCCTTTTCAGTTGATTTCTTCTTCCTCGGAGTGGGAGACCTTTTGACATATACCTTTTTAGGTTCTTTAACCGATGACTTTTTCTTCAGATTCTCCTGAATTTCTTCAAAAGTCCCAAACCGGTAGGCGGACAGATCCAGATCACTTTCTTGTAAGGCATCTGCATATGCCTCGGCTGTCTTTGCAGATATCTCATACCCCGGTTCTAGTGCATATCCGGTTCTAGGTTCCACCGCTTGGATTATACAATGATCGATACTTACAAGAAAAAAAACCTCATCCTTGTAGAGATCAACAATAGTAGAGATAATCCTCTCCCTCGCATGCATTCTAAGTTGGAATGCCTCAAAATAGTCGTTCATGACTTTACTAAACTAGTTTCCCTGTTTGTTGGCCATATCACTTATCTGAATCATTACTGGTCTATCGGTTTCCCATGTTACTTTCCCTATTCCCAGAAAGAAATTCTGATAATAAAAGAATAGACATACTAGTAGGGTTCTATATTTCAGGAACTTCTTCAGTAGACCAAGCTTCTTTAAATTTTTGAAAATCCGCCCTCGAAGCATGGCGCAAATGTCATACTGCGCATTGTCATGCATGATTCGGTGTGCAGCATGAATGGCTCCTCCTGGTACACTGTTGAGATTTATTGATTGATAAATTTTATACCCTATTACCGCAAATGCAAACCGAACTCCCTCATCTTCAATATCATTTACAGTCATTGGCCGACTGTCGGACTTTGATTTTGTTAATCTTGGGACAACAGCATTCGCAATGGTTCTGAGGGTAAGAGCTGCCCCTTTCTTGCTCTACCCGGTCAATCTTCACACATCCTCCTTGGTGATTGGTTGGCATGCGCCTTTTGCTAGCTAGAAACCTGGTTCGTGCACCCGACTTAGAACCAGTCTTATCCAATCTAGGCGAAACACGGTTGGATAATAGACTCCATTGATTAATCTTGAAGATATTAGCTTCGCATATTTGTCCTGAAGCTTTCCATCTTGGCACAACGAGAGGTACTCGCTCTGGATGAAGGTTTCACCCAACTCTTCTTGCTTAGCGTGAATAAACGTTGTAACGTCTTCGGTCATTAGAAATCCTTTAGGCACTAATGATAAAGCACTTGACATGTCATTTTCCCTGTTTTGTACTGCCATAATGTCGTAAACAGGTCGGTCGAATTGATTTCCTTGGAATAGCTTGACGACAGAAGATGATGATGCCATAGCTATTGACCGGTTTACACAGAGAATCACTTGATCGGTCTTACAAAGATAGCTTATCAACGACCGTGAATCAAAGCACGAGAATATTACTCAATCATAAAAAATCACAAAACACAATTTGCAAAGTAAAGTGAAATGAGTAATCTTCCTTTACTTATATAGACTTAGGGTCTAACGGTAATTTCCAAATGGTAACAATTTGTTAACAGATAAAGCATTAATTACCTGACCTAATCTTTTCTTCGACAACCGGTTTTCAAACATTTACCAGTTGATCAAACATCGGTTGAGATGACAACACTTGTCCGGTTCATATGATAGACTGGTAACCTCTTCCGGTTTTACTTACTGACTGTGTGAGTTTATTGCTCACCAGTCTTACCAGGAACAGTAGACGGGCTACCAGTTCCCTCTAAGCCTTTTGGGCTCAGTTTGCTAAAGAGATATCACCATCAGCAGATGATGATCTTCCCTCTATCTTCTCCTCAGTGGAGCTCTTTAATTCCTTCTTGAACCAAATCTTCTTGACTTCTTTCTTGGTCACTTTTCCCTTGTTGTCTTTTTGATTGGGAGACAAGGTCTTATTCACCGGTTTGACCGATCCTCTTCTTTTGTTCACTGGCCGGTTCCTACAATCTTTGACTAGATGTCCAACTTTGTTGCAGGTGTAACAGACTATCCTGGTTGCCTTCCATGGATTTACCCTTCTATTCTTGGGTGAATGACACTAGGAGTCATTGTGGTTATGAATGCCACAGTTAGCACAATTTGTTATGCTCTGGTTCTTATTCCTCTTAGGGAATATAGGTCTCGGTGGGGATCTGAATGCCATAGTTTTAGATTTGTTGCATGCATAGCAGTAACCTTTGAAGCTTCCCCTACTTCCACTAGACACACTGTTGGTACGCGACCTACATTCAAAGGTCCTATGGCCATATTTGCAACAGTTGTTGCAGTAGCTGTTATGAGCAACAAAATTTACCGGTGCATTTCTGTTTTTGTTTGTTTTATGCCCCGGTTTACCACAATGATTGCAAGAGATTTTGAAGGTTTTCTTACTTTTTGCTTCTGCCAATTTCTTCTTTTCCTTCTTCTCTTGCTTGTCTCCAGAGGACTCACCGACTTCATTACTACTGTGACTGGTGTACCCAAGACTCAAGTCTTGTGGGATCTTTGTGCTTTCTTTGAGCCCTCAATTTCTCATCAAGCTTTACTAAGCTTTCATTGTATCTTCTTAATGTCTCATTTCTTTCTTCGAGAACTTTCATCTATTCTTTAAGTTGATACAATTCAATAGCCAGCCTTTTGCATGCATCATCTTTATCATGCCAATTTTTGTGCATGTTTGCATTTTCTTGTGTTATGATCTGCATGTCTTCTTGAAGTTGTAAAGCCACAAGATCACTTTCCCTGACTGCGTCTTCTGCCAGATTTCTTGCTCTTTCAGAGGCTGCTAGTGATTTCACGACACTGTTCTTTTCATCTTCAGCTTTCCTCTTTTCCTCAATGAGTTCAGTCATTCTTTGAGCATTGCCTTGCTGCTCTCTTTTCAGGTTGGAGATCTGATCGGTTAGAATTTGATTCTTCTCCATGAGCTCAGAGACCGCCTCTTCTGCTTCATCAGATCCACTTTGTCCAGAGAGCTCCTCAATTGTTTCATTGCTCTCACTCAGTTGCAGAGCTAACTCTTTTCTTTTTTCTAGGGACCTTCTCAGCCTATTCTCAAGAGAGACAATGATGTCATCTCAAGCTGCTTCTGATACTTGTAGCCCTCCATGATCTTTTACTCAAGCAGTTAAGCTTTATATCTTTGAGAACCAAGCGACTTTGATTCCAATTGTTAGTCCTAACCGGTTACTGGGAGGGGGGGGTGAATCAGTAAATACAATTTCTATTTCAATTAAACCTTGTATATCTATTCTTGCAGTATAAACAGAATATAATCAACCACTCATAAACAAAAATAGAAATACATCGGTCAACACAGCATGTGTACGTGGAAACCCTCAGTTAGAAGGAGAAAACCACGGTGGGACAGAACGCACAACTTTACTACTGCAGTAATAAAGGTGCTCTATGATGAGCTTACAAAGAACTTGTAAGAGTGCTGCCCAGTAAAGGGATTTGGTAGAAGATTTGTTAGGATCTTGACTCTGTTAGGAGTCGCCTTGTAAAAGGACTTTCAACACCAATTAAGATGTTACCCGGTAAAGGGATTTATATAACGAACCTGTTAGGGTTCACCCTGATAGAGGGATTTGAATATGCTTAACAATAAAAGCAATGATCTGTAATGACACTTTCTATTTAATTAGATCATACCTAATACCCTTTTCACTCTGCTTGGTTGTTCAACCTTTCTACCTTTCACTTCTCGTGATTGTAGCTTCTCTCAGAAGATATCTCTCTCCTGCTCTCTATAATCAACAACACACCTTGTGTATGCTATATCCTCTATTTATAAGACATTACTCTTATTAAAATACTTTCTCATAGTTCCGCCAAGCTGTAAACTCACCCATAAATCATGCATGTAAAAAAGCTTGCAAAATGATCTTGAGTTTACCTTGAAACATCTGCGTAGAAATAAAACTAACTCCAGTTCCAACCGTGAATGCTCCATATAATCCGGTTTTAATTAGGATAGCTCTGCATAATCCGGTTCAGATTAACATGCAGTCGACCGGTATCAAACTTATATCCGGTTGGTCATACATCCTCGGTATGTCTTATAAGACCGGTTGTTAACACTCTGTTTGGTCTACTGGTACATACTAAGGAGTATAATTAGTTTACCTGTTCAAGTGGGATTGATGTTTGCTTTTAACTTAACCAATGACAACTTAAATATGTCAACACTACCCGTGCAGGATTTATCAATAGCCCTTGAATCGGTACACATACTTCAGCCCCCCTTTCTTTGCTACAAGTACTATAGGAACATCATAAAGGTTGAGGCTTTCCCTTATCAATCCTTCAAAAGATCCTCGAGCTGCTTTCTTATCTCTTTTTTGTCCATACGCGTCAACCTATAGGCAGCCTTGTTTGGAAGGCTAGCTCCTGGAATCAAATTCATATGGTGGCTAATGCCCCTCATATTAAATTAATATTTATATGCTATTAATGGTTATCTATTATTTGTTTGTAAATATCTTGTAAATATTAGAATGTTTCTAATATTTAATTTTCTGTAGTTAGAATAGAAAGTTTCTATTCTTTACGATCGTTTCCTAAGGAAACATCGTCTATTCTTTTGTATATATAGATCATTCGATCTCTATGAATATATCAAGTATTTTTACCAATTACTTGCTGTAATATGGTATCAGAGCCATTTCTTTAATTTTTTTCGAAAAATTTATAATTTCTTTTGAAATTATTTGCTCAAATTTTTCGAATTAATTCTGTTTATTCCCACATTGTGGGATCTGTTGCTACTCACGTCTAGGGTTTGTGAGTTTGGCCAGTTTTCGGCCTTGTTCAGCCACGTTTTTTCTACAAATTTGCCATTATTTTTTGGAGGTTTTTTGCAGCAGGCTGTTTTTTTTCGAAACCCTAATTTTTGGGCTCAATTTTTTTTTTTGATTACAGATTCTTGGTGGGTTTTTTGAGAGCTCAACTGGGTTGTTTGATTTTTTTGGGTGCCTCAATTTTTGAGCCATCTCAGATATTCATGTTTTTTTTTGGAAAACGTGTAATGGCATCATTGATGAACATACTGCTCGAGGGAAATCAAAAATTTAATAGTCGAAATTATAGCACGTGGAAGCAGAGGATGCTAACCATCTTCGAATATCGTGGCTGCGATGCGGTGGTTCGGGGTACTACTAAATGTCCGACTGTAGCTGGTCCCGATCTGGTTAGATATGACCAGCATAATCGGGAGGCAGTGATGCTTCTCAAGTTATCAGTGGCTAATGATCAGCTCCCTCAGATTCCATCCGGCAAAACAGCTACCGAGATCTGGGACCACCTCAAAACTCTGCATGAGACTTTAGATAAAAGCCAATCCTTCTTTCTCAAGAACACTCTGTTTTCTATTATCATGTATGAGCGGAAATCGCTCCAGGAACACCTGAATAGGATTCAGGAAATCCGCGATCAGTTGCTTGCCATTGGACGCAAGATGGAGGAAGAGGACATTGTGGTAATAACCCTCAAAAGTTTACCCAAGTCCTATGAGCATTTTATCGAGACTCTCACACTTCTACTAGTGTTGATCTGAAGTTCACAGATCTTTGCACACTTTTGCTTCAGCAAGATCGGTGGAAACAACAGTTTGGTAGCAGTTCTAGCCCCATCTCTACTGAGCAAGCCTTTGTCGCTAAATCCTTTCAGAAGGATAAGGGCTAGTCTCATTCACAACAGTCTTCTCAGCAAAAGTCCTCTGCTCCAGCATCAGAAGGCTCCAGGAAAAAGAACATTCAATGCAACTACTGCCGCAAGTATGGTCACATGAAGGTTGAATGTCGGAAACGTTTAGCTGCCCAAGCTAAGCAATCTGGTTTACAGCCCAAAGCGAACAGTGCAGAGCACATTGAGCAGACAGAATCTTCCTTTTACGCGTTCATGGCTAAAAGACATATAGATCATGTGAAGTTGTCTGCCTGGTACATTGATTTAGGTGCCTCTCGTCATTTCACCCACCGCAGAGATTGGTTCACTGACTACCTAGCTTTCTCATATTCAATTATTTTTGGTGGAGGGGAAGAGTACACTGTTGTTGGCAAAGGCGACGTTCAGATTGAGTCTGCTCGGAGGAATCTCATTTTCCTCGATGTGTACTATGTTCCAGGGATGGAACTCAATCTACTCTCAGTCAGTTAGATGCTGCGACATTCTCCACAGTTGGATATCACCTTCAGTTCACATTAGTGCACCATTAGTGATAGGGATACTCAGTTTGTTGTTGAAGTTGGCCTTGAGGATTATGGTATTTTTAGACTAGTTGATTCTGGTGATTCTCAGGACTTAGCTATGGCTGCTCGGCGGTCTTCTGTCAGCTCACTTTGGCATCAACAGTATGGGCACTTAAATGTGCATTATCTCTCTCAGCTTGCTCGGGAAGAGCTTGTTCTCGGATTGCCAGAGATTCAGACTCAGCTTGGAGTTTGTGATGCATGTCAAGATGGGAAGCAACATCGCACACCTTTTCTTGTTGGCGATTCATGGCGCGCTTCTCAGGTACTTCAGCTTGTTCATGCCGATATCTGTGGCCCTATGGCTACTCCCTCTATTCTTGGGTCCAGGTATTTTCTGTTGTTTGTTGATGATTTTAGTAGAAAAATGTGGGTATATTTTCTTAAAAAGAAATCGGATGTGTTTACTATATTTCAGAAGTTTAAACCTCTAGTTGAAAAAGAGTCTGGGAAATCTATTATTGCTCTTAGGACAGACAATAGGGGGAAATTTTGTTCTATTGAATTCTCTAGCTTTTGTGATATTCATGGCATCAAGCACCAGTTAACCACAACCCACACACCACAACAGAACAATGTAGTTGAACGTCAGAATAGAACAATCACTGAGATGGCTTGATCCATGCTCAAACACAGACATGTTCCAAAGAAGTTTTGGGGGGAAGCAGTTAACACTGCAGTGTATCTTTTGAACCGATCACCCACTGTGGTGGTCAAAGGTAAGACTTCGGAAGAGGCTTGGTCAGGTCGTAACCCAAAATCAGTCACCTAAAGGTTTTTTGGCTCTCTTGCCTATGTTTGGATCCCTGATGCATCACACACCAAGTTGGATGCCAAGATTTAGAAACTCATGCTTGCTGGATATAGTAGTCTTCACAAAGCCTACCGCCTGATCGACACTACGACATCTCGTTTCCTGTATAGTCGTGATGTAGTCTTTGATGAGCAGAGAGGTCCATTCATGTTTGTCTCTCCTATTCTTGATCCAGTAGATCAACCTCTGAAGGCTCATGATTTGGGAGTACGACTTCCATTAGGTCCACCTGATGGGAGGGCTCCAGCAGGTCCTGCAGCTCCAGTTATACCAGTGATTCCTGTACAGACACCTCCAGCTTCTCCTGCAGGATCACCCAGATTTGTAGATGCTTCACATGAGTTTGATCCAAATTCTTCTGATGAGGAACCTGATCGTCGAGCATCTCCTGATGCTAATGTTGGTCCTTCTCCTCTCCAACCTAAATGGTGGGTTAAAACACTTGTGGATCTTCGAGATGATGAGCTCATCGATGGGAGAATTGCTCAAAAAAAGAGCAAACCTACAGAATCAGTCAACTTTTCTCTCATGGCCAACATTCACAGTGTGTTTGAACCGCAAACATACTTAGAGGCTAAAGGGATTCCAGAGTGAGAACAGGCAATGCAATCTGAACACCAAAGCCTGCTAAAGAATAACACCTGGGTCCTTTCTGATATTCCCCCAGGGAAGAAACCCATTGGCTGCAAATGGGTCTATAAAATCAAATACAAGTCTAATGGTACTTTGGATAAGTACAAGGCTCGTTTAGTTACGAAGGGCTTTTCTCAATGTCAGGGCATTGATTATGAGGAGACCTTTGCTCCTACAACAAAGATGAGCACTATCAGATTAGTCCTAGCCATGTCAACATAGTTTGGCTAGAAGGTCTATCAGATGGACGTCAAGAGTGCTTTCCTAAATGGTGACCTACAGGAAGAGGTCTACATGACGCAACCTCCTAGTTTCAAGGTTGTTGGTAAAGAACACCAGGTTCTCAGACTGGTGAAAGCTCTCTATGGTTTGAAGCAGGCCCCTCGGGCATGGTACATGAAAATTGATAAGTACCTCAGTGATCAAGGCTTCTAGAGGAGTTCATCATAATCAAATTTGTACATCAAGACTACTGACAGTGACATCATTCTTCTGGTTATTTATGTGGATGATCTGATCATCACTGACAGTTTGGCATCTTTGATTTAGGGAATCAAATAGAGTTTATGCCAGTCTTTTGACATGACTGACCTTGGGCTCATGCATTATTGCCTAGGTGTTGAGGTTTGGCAACAATCTATTGGTATATTCATTTCTCAGTCCAAATATGCCAGAGCTCTGTTGGACAAATTCCATATGCAGGATTGCAAACCTGCATCTACACCCATGGAGAAAGGTCTGAAGTTATAAGCCAAATCTAATTCTCCTCCAGTTGATGATACTACATACAGGCAACTAGTAGGCAGCCTCATCCACCTCTCTGCTACTAGACCTGATATCAGCTTCACAATCAGCTACATCTCACGCTTTATGACAGCTCTTAAGGCTGATGGACTTCTTCGACCATCCCTCTTACAGGTCCGATTGACCAATTTGTCGTTTTTCTCACAATCGACTTCCCTCTTGTTTGATCCTTGTGTTTAAATCCAACTTTCTGACCAATCACCGAAGAGCAAGCAACCACCCTTATGTAGGTTGAGCATTCAATTGGCAATCGACTAACTACTTGCTGTTACTGTTAACATTCTGACAAATCAACTGCAGTCAACCTGGATGTCTTACTGTCTCTGTTGTGACAGGAAGTTCATTACAAGAAAATTTGCAACGTACACATATATGTGACAGAGAGTTTATGACACGCTAACAAAAGAGGCACAAAACCCGCTTATTCACAAAAAAAAACCAAAAGAGATAAACCAAAATAAAGAAAAGAGATACTAAAGAGAAAGAAAGGGAGATGCCCATGCATCAACTTTTGCTGGATCCAACTTTACTCAAATATTTCATTCATAAAGTTCATTAAGATACTATATTCAATCAACTAGTCATTGAAGAAATACCAAGAGAAGGATACTCAAAAAATGGAACCAAAAGATAATTACAAGTTCTTTCACTTAGTAGGATAGAGATGCTCTCAGGAGAATTAGAAGAGGAGGTTAGCAGTGCCCATTGACTTGTCCTATTCCTCAAGAAATATCATCTTCTAAAAATGAAGATGAAGAGAGTGAAGACGAAAGTGAAAAAGGAAGTGAAGAAGAAAATCTAGAGCATGAAGAAGAAGAAGAAGAATAGAGAGAAGAGGAGAGAGAAGGAAGTGGAGAAGAAAATGTAGAGCATTGGGGAGAAGATATATAATGTGAAAAAGGAGGGGAAAATAAATTGAAGCAAATTTGGAACAACCAAGAGTTAAAGAAGAAAAACAACAGCAAAGAGTGAGAATTAATGTAGAACAACAAGAGGCCCCTGAACAAG
The DNA here is from genome assembly GCA_027943335.1 of Chamaecyparis obtusa. Lineage (NCBI taxonomy): Eukaryota > Viridiplantae > Streptophyta > Pinopsida > Cupressales > Cupressaceae > Chamaecyparis > Chamaecyparis obtusa. The sequence continues at coordinate 2,095,909 of BSBK01007944.1, forward strand.
ATGCGCAAGAAGAAACAGAATTCTTCCTTGAGATGAGAAAATAGATAAATTGCACATAAAAAATGGTGACAATCAACATTAGGTTGAAAAAGAAATTAATCAAGAATGACAAGTTCCACCTACTGCATCATCAAAACCAGTGGAAGAAGAGTTGACTGCCCCTGATTGGTTGAAGGAACAATTGGAATATAAGAAACCAATGATGAAGATGCCTACCATTGACCTGCAAAATCTATTAAGAAGGATAGAAAGACCAAAGGATGAGGAAAGACCTGAAGTATGGATATGGATGACCAAAGATGCTTCAAGATCTAGAAAACTTCATATAGTGGCATCAGTGGTGGATAAAGACAAAAGGAATTTAAGTCCACAAGATTTTCAGTTTTCTTCTATTAATTTGGGACCTATGCATAAAATGAAAGTAGTTGATGGATTTCAAGAATCAATTGAAAATATAATGAAAATATAGATAAGAATGAAGCCATTAAAGCACAACTTAAGGCTCATGGGAAGGAACTTCAGGAAGACGTCGAGTATTTGGCAAATCCAGTACAAAAGCCTGAGGACAGTTTTGCTCCACAAGTGATTTTACCAAAGCAAGTTATAGATGAATAAGAAAAGATAAGTCCTTGGCTGAGAGCACTAAAATGAACATTGATGATGTATTCTGACAAGGCAACCAGATGACTGATTAAGTGATCCGATTCCACAAACAATTCTTAAAATTAAAGAGAAAAAATGAGGAGTTAACTAAGCAGCATGAGGATGAGTTTTGTGATCCTTTACTTCAGAAAATTGAAGTCATGTTGAACTTACCCTCATGTATTTGGGAACAAGAAGTTCTGCTTGCTGACAATCAAAAAAGAGCCTCTTCTCTAGAAAATATCAATTTGTTATTAAGAAGAGGTCATAGTCAAAGTCGAGGAGCGAAATCTCACATTATCTTTTCAAGTTGATATTTTGAAAATGTGTTCTAGTTTTCTAGACATTATCACTGGGGCTTCAGTTGTGACTAGTATGTTATAAGATTTTGATGGCTACCAATATAGGGTGAATATCGCTCTATGACCTAACTATGAGCATTATTAAACTTTGACCTTGTTTACTCAATATGTCTACATTGAGAAGGAAAAGGGAAATAATGTATTGATTGATGAATTGCTAGCAATTTTATGATGATGATTGGGATGGCATCAAGAAGTATAACGCAAGCTAAACTACAGAACTGACCACATTAAAGTTTCCTTGGAGAGATGTCATTTCATTTCCATTTTTTCAGTCAGTATGATTAAAATTTGTTGAGGGCCAAGTTGCTATAATAGGTTTTTGTCCTTGAAATCTAGATTGCCAGTGTTGAGCTCTGCTGCACCATTGTTCATCCTTGGGTTTGTTAAATAATCATTATTGTAAAGACTTTAAGGTTTAAGGTTAAATAATCATTATTTTTTTTAAGGTTTTCCTCTAAATGACTTTAAAACTAGTAAGAAACTGGTAATATACAAAGTTACAAACCTAAGATCAATTTTTGTAAAGATCTTGAAACCATAAAGTTAGTCCAAATGATCCTCCATCTAAGGAAGAGAAAAGTGATTCTTTAATATGATCTTGCTAAGTTATATATAGTCAATGCAAAACCACCATTAAATGCCCTTCTTTAGCACAAATGCAAATATGTTGTTGCAATGTGAAAAGATCAAGTAGATGTGTCCTTTGTCCATAAGTTGTTGGATTTGTTACAATCTCTTCATTATTGAGGAACACATTTTGGTACAAGGATATATTAGGTAGATGTATACCTAAAAGCAGATTGGTAGAATACTTTAACACACAATACTATGGCTGAAATATCTGACTATTCTTTTGACAGCTTTCTCATGTGATTTTGAAACACAAATCCACACATGTAAGTCAAAATTATATTATCTCATTTGCAATGAAGCAAGTTTCTTTGCATGGCAGTGTTTCATGGGGACATGTCCCCCCCGCCAAAAAAAACCTGCATCCTCTATAGGGGGACATTTCCGAGACTTGGGGACTTGGGAGAGACATCCCACCCCATGGAACCACCACCTCCACTGGGGATGACACCAAGTCACTTGTTATATGGCACATGCTATTACATACCAATTGCAACCTTTAACTTCAAAATACTAGTTTGCCTTTCATGGGGTACTTGCAGAGATGTTATATTGCATATTTGCATATTTTGCCTTGAAGATTTTAATTCACCTCAATTATTATATCAGCACTGAGCCCCCCACTACTGTTCCACTGCTGTCCCCTCACCGTCCCCAAATTTAAGCCCTCGGTTCCCATGTCCCCGGAACCTGTCCCCACGTTCCCGCATCCTCACGTCAGGAAACTTCATGGAACACTATTGCATGGCAATATTTTAATTGTAAATTGTTCTTACTTCCAAAAAACTCACTTGCACTCTGGTTTCAAATTAAAAGTCTGGTGAAACACAGAGCAAGTGTTTAGATAATTTTGACACATATCTAGGCAGCAGCTTGAAAAACTTTTGGTTATTTCTCTGGCTTGTACACTGACTGCAAGTCACATTATTACTAAGCAGAGTTTGAAGTTACTTTATTTTACAAGCTCTGTGAGCCTGCTCATGATATGCTCAGCAGCAACCTGAACATAGACATCCTTGAAACATGAAGGATGAAATATTTATCATGTTCTATAGTTCTAGCCACCCAGATAGACATATACACAAGAAGTGAAACATGGAATAGATGACAACTGTTTGACAAAATGCCTTTTAAGAAATTTATCAGTTGCCTTCTAGTGAAGTTTATTGAAGCGATTAAAATGTGAGAGTTGCAAACACCTTAGTGTGCCTATGAGGAAAGTATACCAGCAGATATAAGCCAGAGAATATGTTGAAGATCACAATGATGGAAGTAGAAAATATTGCTGTCAGATCTAACTGCTTGGGAACTTATTGTTCAACAGTCAACTAGATATGATAAAGCATTTAAAGCATCTGCCTAAATGTCTCCAACAAATACTTGCTCATGAATTTATACAAACATTCACATCCCTTGCAATTGGAAGATCCTGAATCAGGGAATATAAGTGGATGGTATCTCTGTTCTGGGGTTAAAAATCAATTTCTTGGTGTGCCACATACCCCCTCTTTAGGACTGTTCTGATAATTCTTACCATGCTTAATTTCTTCTTTGGAGAAGTCAAGACGAGGAGCTTTTTCATGTCCTATTGGTCATTCTTCTGGCTCTCTGATTTCACAAATTAGTTTCTTTGACTGCGCTAGTGGTTTCACCTTTATGCATTTGTGTGTTGAGGATTAGAAATGATGGTGGAAATCATTTCTTGCATTAGCGAGTTAACCTTTTCTCTTCTCAGTGAACTATCTTATGTTTGAATTTCAAAGCTTCAGTTGACCTGTGTCAACTATTTTATACATTGGTTGCTCATCGCTTATAATCTTCCCTACCATGCATTCCATGGGAAACACTGAAGCTGTGGTGCATTGTGTTTACTTCCATGCTACACAACCAATGTCTTATGTTCAAATTTCAAAGCTTTAGTTGACCTGTGTCAACTACTTTATACATTGGTCACTCATAGCTTATAATCTTAGGGAGGCTTTTGAATGGAATTCAGATTTTAGGGAGGCTTTAGAAGATCTAAAAGGAGTAGAAATAAGGGTTGTGTGGGTTTGAGAGAGGAAGAAAGTCCACAGGTGAAGAAGAGACATTTTGCCTTCACATATGTGACTGTAAATTTGAAGCCAAGAAAAGCTGAATTAGAGTATAACAGGAAAGGCTTCCTTCCCTATCATTTTTTTATTCTTAAAGCTAAGCAATTTTAAACTTCTTTATTTCCATCAATGTGAAATGAAGAAGAAATGTTAATTTCAATGTTGTTCCATTTCACTTAGTGTGTATGTTTTTCAAGTTTGTTTTCTAATTGAGGTCTTCTGGGTCAGCTCAATCAATCTTGATTGTTGTTTTAGATAGTCCAGATTGTGAATTCGATACTGAGTTAATTGTGATATATGGTAGAGGCTCATCCCATTGTACATTGCTGAAGAGAGGTTATGAGATCTACTCCCTATAAAGGAACCCATCAATTTCTCTCACTTAAAAGGAAAAGAAAGGAAATTTGTTACCTACTTGATGTTAGTTCATAAACTATCTTGGTTCCATGTATGAGTTGTTTTCAGTGTTTGTGAAAGTGCGGATGTGTGTGTTATTGTTTTCTTGCAGAACAGGGCTTAGTGTGTAGCTTGATTGAAGTCTCTTACAGTGAGTATACAGAGTTGCCACGCCTTTAGAAATTGGTTTTTCTGGCTGTGGGACAACCTGCAGCAAAGGTATTTGGGCCACTTCCTATCTTCTCCATAAATAAAATAAGTTTGAACCAGTCATATATCCATCATTACCAGCTCTATTTTTAAAAACATCTACTGAAATTTTTTCCCAATATATATTGAAACAGAATCCATGTGCAGAAAACCAGAATGCCAACACAAAGGCATTATACAGAACAATTTAGGGGCCTTTTCCGTTTTCACCCTGTGCCTGCATTTCAAAGAGTCCATGTGCCATGCCTATGCTTCCATATTTTTATGTGTCAAACAGTTTACATGCCTTATCTCCCTGTTTCTGCATTTCACATGTATACCCACGAGGACACAACTATATTATAGGATGAAATTCTTCTGCTTCATGTTTCAATGCATGTACATATTGCATGCAATCTTCTTTATAAATTTCTTAGTCACATTTTGTTAAGCAATCTATAAACATTGCCTGTATATTAATATTTCGTTGGGGTATTTTGTCAAATGGTTCAAGTGCATTACCTATGCTTTTGCATTCTGCATACATTCTACCAGAGCAATTGGAACTGGAACATTTGAGATTTCATGAATGGGATTTCAGATTACATTTGCGGCTTGAAACTATGCGGTGGGATTTTGGTTTGCACTTAGAAACTTCTCTATGTGGTATGTATGTATTGCAGGGAAGCTTAAAACACATTTTATGTATGGTTCATCTAACCTCATACTAGCTTCTTTAACACGGTCCAATTTTTAGTGTGGTTTCAGATGAGCTATCAAGCAAGTCAAAGCTTACAGAGTGTTGTTTACGCCCAAATATCCATTACAAGATATTTAGGTTTGTCACATATATTTTTAACAATTGCATATGAGAGTGCAAAAACCCTCCACACCCTAAAATTAATGTTGAAATTATGGTTGACAATGTAATGCAACCACGTGTGTGTAATCCTTACAAGGCTCTAGCCAAAGCCCACCTCATTGCTTTTGTTTATTATATTAAACTTTGAATACTCACTTGATAACTTCACAAATATTAAAATAATAATTTACTATTCAAAATAGGGGGCAAGTGGTAGAATATGTGCTTATCTAATTTTATGCAAGATTCGACTTAAACAACAAGATGAAATCATAAATAAAGTCTAAATGAGCTAAACCCAAATAAAAAGACAAGATTGCGAAAGAAAGTCTAACAAGGCCACACAAAAAAAACAAAAGTACCAAGCAACAAGAGTCATACCATCAAGGAGAATCACAATCATTTGGTTTACCCAATATCTATAGGGATGGAATTTGTCAATAATTGGTTCCCAAACAGTGAGGGCGCCTTCCTATTCTTGATATTCACCTTTAGGTCATCGAACACAAATAAGAGATATTGTTAGATCCAAGTGAAGAAACTGCCAAAACTTGCATAGCTAAGAGTACCATGCTCATGAAGCAATCGATGGTGAGAGAGAAGGCTTCAACTAATTGTGGGCCTCATGATTGCTCACTCTTCTGGAGGGAAACACAATCTCTTCAAGCAAGCTGATTACACCATCTATAAAACACCTACAATGAGCCACTTCAAATGCAATTTTGTTCACTTGCACTAGAATTTTCATAAGCATATTAGAGAAAATCATAACTTTATATGAAGTGAGAAATGAATATTTTAATACCACAACCAATAAAAATAGAAAATAATATCTTTCTAAAAGCTAAAAGATTCTTCATCTAAAAAAGTCCAAATTTGAGTAAATTTGAAAGGGAGACATGGTCGAACTCCCAAAACACTTAATGCCATGAAAAAAGGCTAGGCTTGAACAACACTAAGAAATAGTGAATCCAAGTACATGCTTCCTTGGATTCGGAACATAACCAAGAAAGGGCTTGAGAGTCACATGTTATCCATAAGATGAAAAATGACAGCTAAGATACTGCAAATGAAATAAAATAAAGCCAAGTGAAAGGCCTTGATACATAATACACCAAAAAATGAACAAGCTTGAGTTCAATAATGTTGAAGTCACTACGAGACTCATAGGAGTTAAAGGACCCTTGCAAAACCAAATAACATTCTATAAGAGAGATAAAGCAAGTAAAATTATAATGTCTATCCTAATGCAATTGTGTAAATGAATATAGAAGCCCTTATATATAAAGGTGAGGGTGAGGAAAGAAGGTTGTTGGGGTAAGTGATTAGCCTACATGTGAAAATGACTATATGTAAACCTATTCTAATAAGTGGTCTAAAAATACCATTCAATAACAATTCAATCAGCAAGGAGAAATAGTTGGTGAAGAAAATGAATGACTATATAGATAACATGACTTTTTCAGGCATCTTGTAGACCCTGTCATAACTTGTTTTGAGGTCAATCCATGTGCCATGTTGTATGATCATGATCGTGGCCAAGATTTGGTACCCAATGCCCTAATTTATTTTGCATATAATACTAGGCCTCTATTTTCCATTTTTTTATTTCATAATCATATTAAAATTCCCACATGGTGATTAATAATGTTGAAAAGAGCCAATAATAGTTGGCATTTTTGAATCCACATAGGAGAGAAATGTTGGGAAATAAGGTGCCTTGAGCAACCTTAGCCATTCCTAAAATTGTACTTATTTGTTTACTAGCTTAAATGCAATGTCTTGCTCAACATATTTTGTCATCTAGTATGACATGACACAATGAGCTGTTACATTGGGAGGTGACATGGAAGATGACAAGAATGTAGTGTCCTTATATGGGCAATTAGGCATCCCACTTTGGTAGAGATATTTTGTCACGTGTGTTGGCATCCTAGAAACCTATGTAAATCATTATTGTATGACAAATTCTTATGACAAGTTATAACAACTTTCTATGATAGGTTGGACAAGTGTTAGAAGGCATCAAGCAAAGAGGAATGACCATATGAGGGACTATGCTTGAGAAGAGCCTTTGCATTAATTTTTTGAACAAAACAAAATAGAAAAAAAAACACTTGGTGAGGTTCCACATGGAATCAAGATAGATCACATGAAGGATCCAAGCCTTGGTCACTCATTCCTTGACTATCTTTTATGGACATGACCCTCCCCACAAAATATCCTATCAAAGTATAATTTTCAAGTGAATACCATGCACTATCAAACCTTGAAATTGGAAGAACCAAATTTGGAGGTGTCACAATGGATACACCTTATGAAATGCCTTGGAAAAAAACTCTTAGAATGCTTGAGTATAAGAGTCATTGTTATGCACCATCAAACCTTCAACTTTAGTGGAAAATATGAATTTAAGGAAGGATTATGTCATTTATAATGATAAAATTGTTGTAGTGTGACAACTTAGAATGTGCTACAATAAATACCAAAAAAAAGCAAAGATCTACTTAAAAAGGAATTAGTATGACATCAGAGAGACACAAACTAACACCAAGTAAAGCTAAGATTAACCCTCATATCTAACTTTTGAATCACAAATGTAAACAAAAATCTTACTCGTACTATTATTTAGACATTTTACATACAAATATAGATGAAATATTAGCACCATACTTTACAAATTACAAACATACAGAAAAGTTTGAGTTTCATGTCAATTTAATGCTATTTCAAAACTTTCATTTGTGAGTGTAATAATTACAAATGGAATGATAGGTTCTAAAAGTAAGTTGACAATGAATTTTTTAGATATGAAAACTTCTTTGTAATGCAAATTCATTTTGCTTCTCCACTTACCCACTACCAAAGACCAAAATGCTAGAACTTGATATTTATATCTATCAAGAACAAACACCACTACAAATGGATTAACTTTGGTCATTAAACAACACATTTATGCTAAAATATAACTAGAAAAATTTCAAAGGTTGACATCTAAATTGCTATGGTAATATATATAAGTCTCTATTTTGAGTTTTAGTAGTTGTGGATTTTTTAATCACCTCTCCAAATTTTGTGAAATTTCAGAATTCTACATATACAACTTGTTTTAAAAAACCTATGACACAATTCTAAATAAATTTAATTCTTAAATCTTTGATAATAAAGACTACTAAAAATTAACATTTTTTTACTCAATCAAAGATTGGATAATAAATAACTTCTAAAGTGAATGAAAGTACTCACACAACCTTTAATAAAATGAGATGGCTAATGGACTTTGACTCGATGGACTAAATGTTTAAACTATAAAGACAACACCATTGAATGCAAATTATTTATATAGGTTCATCATCCATGGTTTACAATTTGAAATTACATCAATTAGGGTTGAGATTAAAAAATGACAAAAAAATCTAGAGTACCTCAATTTTACTATACTTGAACCAATGAGGGATAACATGAAATGGTTGATTAAGTTTACAATAATTGTAATTATACAGAACAAATCATAAATCTTTATAATCAATATTTTACAATCATTTTTTTTCTAATGTTAATAGGTATTTTGAAAAGAAAAATGTTTTTATGGTGGCCCATGCACAAGGTTCTATATAGTGTCTCCTTGTCTCTTAGAAGATATTTTTCTTATTTTGATTTCTAGGTGACATTGATTATGTATTTAATTTTTTATTGCGATACTTAGTTGGAATGTTTTGTTGGCATCAATTCTATTGTTTTCATATTGGTTGTGAAACATCAAATTATATTATTTCTATGGATTGCACATGTGATTAACTACCCCATTTCAATTTTGTGAGTAAAGAGATCTAAGAAGATATTTCCTTCCATCTATATGTTTTCCTCTAGTCTTTAGCATTGTTTGTCTTAAATTATTAAGATTTCCAAATTACTTATGAAATTTTTAGGCCACTCCTTTGTTGCATTGCACTCCATTTCTTTTCATCTTCATTTTTGCATCTTATACTTTTATTTTAATAATCAAATGCTTTTATTACACTATGAAAAAAATATATTAAATGTTCTAAGTTATCTCATCATTTTTATTAAATATTTCATTGTAAAATATTTTAATAAAAAGAACTATAATTGATATTAAAATTGAGACATTCATATGTGTAGATTTTTATAAGGTATGGGTTACAAGTCTTGTTTGGACCTGATGTAGCTAATGTGACAAATGATCATACTGCTCTTTATATCGATCTACCTTCAAATATGGTAAGATTAATCTCTTTTATTATTTTTTCCTCTAAAAGCTATAATAAATTTACCTTACAAATGATAATAATTTTCAAATTTATCAAGCATGAATTCATCGTTAATTAATATGTTTGTGTTTGGAAATTTAGTTACAATTTACTTTATTTTTGCAAGGTTGGATGCTTTTTCATGGGATGGGTTGGAGTTGTGTTCAAAAGAAAAATCTCCTCTTTCTCTGAGCCCTTAGCTATTGGACTTTCAACAGGCTTAATGGGAAGTATTACCACTTTTACTTCTTGGATTGACCAAATGGTAAACTTAATGATAGAAGGATATTGGGTTACTAGCATTATTGGCCTCCTTATAGGTAATATTTGAAAAAAAATCATGTTTTTTGATTTATCATGTTTTTTTAATATCAAAATAACACTAAAATACTAGAGAATTGTTCATTGAATTCATTTTAGTCATATAATTATAAAAGTATATAGTCCAGGTCTCTTTTAAGGGTTTATAATTTTTTGAACAAAAAGAAATGGGCAATTCAATTAGCCATATAACAAAGTTTTATTTTGAATGGCAGGAATGGAGTTAGCTCAAATCTCACTTACATTGGGAATTGATTCTGCAAAGTTAATGGCATATGTTTATGATAAAATTAGAAATAAACTAACCCTAGGATGGATCCCTTCTAGTTCTTACTCTACATGTGGTTTATATGGTTTCATTATGTGTTTGTTCATCATTGGAACATTATGGGCAGGAAGCCTTACTTTATTAGCATTCGATTTTAGGTCCCACAATAAGAAAAAAATATGGATAGCATGCATTGTTGGACCATGTGGAGCATGGGTAAGATGGTATTTTGCATGCCTCAATAGTCAAGGAATTGGAGTAAAAAGACACTTCAAATGGTTGCCAGTGGGAACATTGCTAACAAATGTCATTGCAACCATCCTTATGGCTACATTATGGATAATGCATAAAGTGGTATGTACTATTTTAAACATGTTTAACTTTACTTTTAAAACATATTTTATTTATTATATTATTTTTTAATTCTTAAAATCCTCTTATTGCAGGTTAAGGATCAAAACTCAAAAACCATGATAGAAGGGATTGGACTTGGATTTCTAGGTTGTATGAGTACTGTCTCTACATTTGTAGTAGAAGTTCAATCTATGTATCAAAGTAGTAATTATTGGAGGGCATATGTATACATATTACTATCATTATTTCTAGCATTTATTTTTGGGACTTTGATATCCTCAATATTGGTATGTATTGGAGGATATTCCCAAGAATAAATTATAAAATCTCAAGTATTATATGTAAAATTTGATTTTTAGACAATTTTTAAATTGAAGTACAAAATATGTTCAAATATTTCAATAAAACCTAAAGAAAAATTCAATCATAAATAATAATTTTTTTTATTAAGGGTAAAGTAGACATTGAAGGGACCCAAAACCATATTCAAAGCTACAATAAGGATACTCGGAACCAACTAGTAAACACACAGAGACAAACTAGAAAATAGGATGCTAGGACAAGCAAAAAAAAGACATTACTAGAGGTGTTTGAGGGCCTTGACAACCTCACCCTCCAATTGATTCAAGTTTTGATACATATTTTTTTATCTCCTACAAATCATTCTTAGTTTGCTCAACGAACTTTTTGATGGTTGTTTTGGTGCGAGTACAAGGCCCCTTAACAACAACACCTTGATTTCCTTTATCAATATTCTCTAATTAACACTATCAAATTTCTACAATCCATACCAATGTATTTTCTTTTGTCTGGGTTCAATTGTGTAACTATTTTTTAGCATCAACGTTTTAGATTACACTACATGATCCATCATCCAGATGCAAGAGAGAAAAGTAAAATAAAATTGATGATGGATCATGTAGTGTGATCCAAACTGTTGATGCTAAAATATTGTTACACAATCGAACCCAGAAAAAAAGAAAAAACATTCTTCAAATCAACAAAGGGACTATCACAAGATTAAGAAGTCCGGAGTTTCTATAACTTATCAACTAAGTATTTAATGTGTCTAGTGTTATTATGAATGGCCTCAAAATTGATGTTAACCAAATTCACCAAATTATCATTCACCTTTTTCATCTTGGCCTCCAACCTTGTGATATGCCCTTTATAATCAAGTTTCAGAATGCTCATATCTTTAGCAACATTCTCTAGGATTGCCAACATTTTCTTTTCATCCTTCTTTGACTTGGGAAACCCCTCTATTTTGGAAAGAAGTATATTGTTTTGGATTGAATGATTTTTTTATGTTCACTTGGTTAATCTCTAAGAAGATCCATTTGGACATTTTGAACTAGTCCACCACAACATTCCTAGCAAACTCATGCAAGTCATCAAAATCCTCTATATTAGAGCTTCGAAACAAGGAATCTTTCTATAAATTATGTGGAATGAGGTGATGGGGCTCCTTATCTCTGTGTTGTAATGAGGAGGAAGAAAAAGACCATGGTTTGGGGTTGATTTCTTCCACATATACATTTAGAGCATCCCCAAGATTAGGTTTAAAATCTTCCTCCAACAAATTGCTTTTCCCCACACAAACCATTTGAAGCCTAACTCCATTCCATTTTTGTTATGAAGCAAATCGTAGTTTGCATTGTTTGCAATATTGAGTGGTAAGGGGTCATTCCTATTCCAATGGAAAGCATTACTCCTTAAGACCCCTATGTTGGCAAGGAGTCCACCAAAGCATTACCTTGCCTAAAGATATGAGATGTAAAAAATTCATCTAATGAAATGGTGAGATGAATGTAATCATTAATTAAGGTCTCAATAGACCAAGTTGATTTCTACCCCCCCTTCAAATACTAGACCATGTTGAGAGAGTTTCCTTCAATCCACACTCTTTTGTAAGCTTGGGAATGTGCACATTTGTGGCCATGAAAAGTAGTAGCTTCTTCAACATGGTGTTTGGTCTAGATTTCCAAATAAATAACAAATGTCATACTCGCGTACATGTTATTTTTTTTCATACTTTATAATTCTACTTTAGATTCATTCATATGTCTCATTAATATGTACATTTACACAACATAAACTAAAAAATACTAGCTGCATAATGATTTTAGATCTTCTTTACATAGATATTGAAAGCATATTTATTTTTTATTTTTAATTGAACAATCAAATGTACTACATTTATCCTCAAAATACACATGCACTTTCTCTAAACTGTCTTCAATATAGAATATTAATTCATTCATTTTTTAAAATAATGTGTAATTCAATATTTAGATGAGTTATCTTCTCTAAGCATAGGGTCACCCAGTCTTGTTCTAAGAGACACCATTTCACCATTTGGTGTTTCTTCCTATTTGTTTGGTAATCACTTATTAACCATGAGAACCTTATTGCCAAAAATAAATAAATTTGTAGATTGTTTTCTAGATTGTAGTTTAATATGTTTATCACTACTAATTGTTCTACTAGTTCTATTTTCATTAAAAAAAAACTATTCAATTATTTAGTGGGTGGGTAGATATTTTTTTGGAATCCATTTAAATAATTTGATAATGATTATATCCTTGTATATTTTTTAATCATACACCATGATATTTAAGTTTCCTTAAATAATGGTACTATTTAAATTAATTTTTTTTCTAATTTTAAGTAATCAAAAATTAAAAAAGTAAGTTTTACAATCCAACTCAATTAAATATGACTATAACTATCACAAATTAAAATTGGTATTGATGGAGTATGAATAATAAGATTAACAAGTTACCATATAAATTTTAAAACTAGGACTGTGTGTGTGTGTGTGTGTGTGTGTGTGTGTGTGAGAGAGAGAGAGAGAGAGAGAGAGAGAGAGAGAGAGAGAGAGAGAGAGAGAGAGAGAGAGAGAGATGTTTGGGATTCATATCTTGCAAACATATCATTTTTTGTAGAGTCATGTATTGTAGATCTAGAGGATTATTTTGACGACATTCATCTCCTCTTTGTTGATAGCCTCATCAATGTTGTCAAGCCATCTTAATTGCCCATGGAGCTTGTTATTTATCATTTTTTGTAGGGTCTTAAGTTATTGCCTCCTACATTAATTGGGAATGTACTTGATTGGTTTGTGGTGTTATCATCTTTCATAGACATAAAAATAATTGAGAAGAGGTGCATAGTATTTGTATTTGGATTCCTACTTCTTCCAATTTATGGGAGTAGATTCTCATATCACCAATAGATTTATTTCTTCTTGAGGGGAGAAATGTTGTTTTCAAGTAGTGGATCATGTCCTATCTTTAGGCTTTCATCGTTGGCATAGGAGCTACTTCATTTAGGGAATTCCTATCCTCATTTTCTCTCTTATGAGGGAGACATTCATTGCACTATTGTGGTAGAAGAAATCATTAGGGGGGCACATTGAGTAATCCTTCTTTCCTTTTTCCAAGTTAGTTCATTTATTGCATTATCTCTCTTTTGGATAGGGGTTTTTTCCACTCAATTTTTTCTCATTTTCTCTGTTTGTGAGTTGCATTGGTTTGTACATAAGTACCCAATGAGAATTTGTTAGGACCCATTCATGCTTGCCATCATGCATTCAAAATTAACTCTTCAGCTTATCCCTAATTTAGTCTTAATAGGGTGGGTGGGGGGATGGGGAGTGTGGTGTTCGAGTCATTAGGATATTATATAATTAATTATATAATTAGGTAAACTTAGTTTTTAAAATATTTTATTAGATTAAGCTAATTTAATACCTTTACCGAGTTGATCCAATATTTAATTTTTTAATCTAATTTTAGTTTCCTGATTTCATATTAGGTTTCTCTTGCTTTCTAAAAATGTAAGTCCTTATTCATTATTTTTCATCCAATTTCATTAGAAGTTAATATACATATAAGATTACTCTTTTGTCAATCTTTGTCAAGGTTGCATAGCATGATTCATGGTTTCTTCTCTTCAAATGTGTTACGTGCTTTCTCTTGTAGGTAATTCATGGGCTTGTGGGGTCAAAAAACTCGTCTAACAATAAATTAATCAATATTATAAGGAACTAATGTATTGTGTATTTACATTTATACACATATTTTAATGTCATCATAAAGTAGGAAAACAAATTTAAAGGCCTATGAAGTCAAGAATTAATTTTTTTTATATAGTTTACTTTCTTATATAAGTCTTTGTATCCATTTCTATTGGTGTAGGTCATGTAAATGGAAAATTCTAGATTGGCAAGTCAACATCAAGTAGGGTTCCTCATACTGATGACCATGATTCATATATCATATTTGATCTTCTAATTGTTATGTCACTTTGGATTCTAAAACTAACAATACCAACAACTCCATAATAAAATATGAAAGAAATATCATTTTCTCGTATATTTGATTATGGATTTTCTAGTCATATTTTTTTGTCTCCCTCTAGTTTTAGGGGGCTTTGTGTTAGCAATACAGATTCAGTGTTGTTCTCAATGTCAAAATGTGTGCAATGATGCCAACCTGATGGACTGATGTGCTACCTAATATTTGGAAGATGATAGAGGTCTAGAAATGAGTGTTCACATGTTTTAATGTCTATTTAAGATATTGAGTTTGTATGTATTTTTTTTGGAATGTGACAATATGAGAAGCTTGAATCTGTAGGAAAGAGTATTTGATATCCTTATGGGATAATTCTCTACATTCCTCTGCATAAGAATTTCGTGGTTCCTGGTTTTGATAGTAATGCCTATAATTTGTGAATGTTGTACTATTATGTTTTTTAGGGTCCCAATAGTTTGTAAGTTGTTTGTTGACAATGAGGTTGTCTATTGGGAATAGTCTGAAGAATGGTCCACATTGCTTCGCAGTGTTTTTTTTATGTGTGCATCTTGGTGGATGTCCTTAAAATGTTCATGTAGTATTCTAGTTTTTGGCCGACTTAGTTATTTTGGCTGAAACATGAAGTTATTTTGTTCTAATATTCAAAATTGTTGTCTTTGCTAGTTTTTGGTTGACTTAGTGGATTATCTGAATTGAATTATGATCTTCTAGTTTGGATATGAATTAGAGGATGAGAAGAGGTTATAGATATTATCTTTCCATGTTAAGATTCACATCAAGTAATTTTCATTGGAGGATGATTTTGGGCCAACTAGTTAACTTGCTTTAATGTTTTTCTACATGTTACACATGATGTTAACTTTAGTGGATGTTGTGTTGTGTGTGCTTCACTTGAATCAATTGAGGAATGTGTTTTGTGGTGTATTTAGGTCCCCTTTATCTCCTGGGGTAGATCGCATTAAGTGCAGTTGTTCATGGTGGCTGACTTTGTGTAAATAATCTATATTTCTACCATGGCTGATTGAGTTGAGGGTTTCTTTGAATAAGTTGATATAAATAGATGCACAAATATTTGAGTTAGGAATGGATTGAATGTGGATTGAGTATGAATGATATATATGTGAAAGTGAAAAAGAAACAAGTGCGAATATCATTTTTGATGTACTTTAATGATAACATCTTTTAATTTTTTGACATAGTTTGAGGCAATGAATGTGCAAGTTTTGTTTATCACAATATTGGTTATTTGAAAATTTCGTTAAGGAAAATTTCATGATGAGGAGAACCTATTCATTTCAATTCATCAATTTCTTAAGCCAACTAGAAGATAGTGAGTCCTTTTGGTAGTTTTTGCAAATCTATACTTGACCCAAAGTTTGTTGAACAAGATGAATAACTAAGAGTGGGGTTAATCAGTTATCATAAAATAATTTTTCTCAACCTTAATCCAGAGAAAACTTGAACCATTCAAATAATTAAAATAGATATGAACATAAAAGCACATAAACATCATACACCATGAACACCAAAATTTACGTGTAAACCCAATATGGGAAAAACCACAGAGAAACTAATTCTTATGAATATAAACACCAATTAAGATGACACCGATTAAGGAAATTTTTACAAGGGCTCATTGTCAGTTTATTCACTACAAGTAAGGCTCACTACTGGTGGGCTAACTAAATTGAAGTAATAATACTCACTGCCAATACGAAAAGGCTCATTTCTAGAATGAGATTAATGAAAGGGAATCCACTTCTGAAATAACTATCACCAATAATTAGAAACACATGAAGAATATTTCTATCTTCTATGGTTGCATACAATCTCATACACATCAATACACATATATTTCCTTGTTCGATTCACATTTACTACACGCATACATACTCTCTAGAATCAAACAGAATCATCACTTACATATATACCATGTCATGACACCATAAACATCTAAGTCATCCTACATAATTTGAAGTAGGTCACCACAAAAAAATCTCATGGTAGTAAGGAATGAAACATGGACCACACATAACCTCCTCGATCAGTACAACATGCTACACATCCACCATGATATTCAAAACCAATAAAAAAGATATACATGTTACAATGAAAATACTTGTTCCAGAGCACAATAACCACTTTTTGGATAGGTTTGGACCCAAAGGAGTGAACCACAATATGTCGCAACATGAATGGGACTAGGAAAAACATGACCAAAGATAGATATTCACAACACATCATCTAGAGCATGCCACATTGGATCACCAAAGCATCAAATCCACATCCAAACATAAGATATGTTGACATCAATGATGTAACCATTAATGACAACAACAATGATAGAATCAACATCACATTCCAATAATCTCTCCCTTTGTTATTGTTGGGAAAATTAATCAATAACAAAGAAAACAACTCAATATCAAATAATGTCATCATTAAAATCTTCACTCTTCTCTCGCTTTGATAATAATGACAAAGGGAAAAAACCCCCCAAAAATACACTTTTCTCCCCTTGAGAGGAAGATACCAAGTATTGATCCAGAAAAGAATGACCATGTAATGCCCTGGACCAAGGCACACCCGGTGCATTTATTGAACACTAAGAAGGGGTATAAACCCTATATTTTGTCTAAGATACTCAAAAGTATCCTTGCATAATGGTTTTGTAAAGATATCTACAAATTTCTCCCTTGTAGGTACATATTCAAGTTTTACCTAATTGTCTCTCTCAAGAAATGATAGCTAATGGATATGGGTTTTGTTTTGGAGTGTTGTATCAAATTATTGGAAATATTTATAACATTGGTATTATCACACATTATTGAGATTAGTTCGCCAAATGATATGCCAATATCCTTTAGAGTTTTTTTCATCCATATTGCCTTATCGCAACATGAATATGTTGTGATGTACTCAACTTCAATAGTAGATAATGATACAAAATCTTTCTTCTTACTCAACCATGCAACCAACCATGAGTCAAGGAAATAAGATTCACCATTAGTACTTCGTTGGTTATCAACACATCTAGTCCAATCAAGATCAATGTAAGTTGTCAATGTGAAATATGAGCCTTTTGAATACCATAATCCAAAATATTTTGTACCCTTCAAATAGATAACTCTTTACTTCCATAACATGTGATTCTTTTGGTTCTTGCTAAAATTAATATATGGTGTAGTATAAGTCAAATATAAAAATCCTCCAATAATTGACCTGTACTTACTTGCATTATCTTTCAATGAATAATCTTATTTTATCAACTTAAATCCGATAACAATAGGTGTACATACCGGTTTAGAGCTCTCCAATCCAAACTTCTTTAACAATTCTATGGTATACTTAGACCGAGAAATGAAAATTTCTTTATTGTTCTGATTTATTTGTAATCCAAGGAAAAAAATCAACTCACCAACCATAGACATTTCAAATTCCTTCTACATCTCATTTGTGAATTTCCTGCACAACTCATCTTTTGCTCCAAAAATTATGTTATCAACATAAAATACAACAATCAAGATCTTATCTAAATAAAATCTATAATACAAATTACTGTTAGCAGATCCCTTTTGGAATCCTTTTCCAAACAAATACTTATCCAATCTTCCATATCAGTCTCTAGATGCCTATTTCAATCCATACAATGATTTATTCAACCTGCAAACAACATCCAGATCCTTTCTATACTTGAATCCCTCTAGTTGTTCAATGTAGACTTCTTCCTTATATTCTCCATTAAAGAATGTAGGCTTAACATCCATCTAATAAACTTTGAAACCTTGAAATGCTGCAAATGCTAAGAATATTTGGATTGCTTCCATTTGAGAAGTAGGGGCACAAGTTTCAACAAAATCAATACCTCCAATCTAAGTGTAACCCTTGTAAACCAATATTGCCTTGTTTCTCATTACCTTTCCATTTTTAACCATCTTTTTCTGGAACACCAACTTTGTACCAATCACAATTTTGTCTATTGGTCTAGGAACAAGTTTTCAAGTTTGATTTGTCTCTATTTGATCAAGTTTTTCTTCCATTGTATTTACCTAATTTGGATCATTTCATGCTTCTTCCATGATTTTTTCTTTAGTCTCTAAGAGTAAACATAATAACACCTGTTCTTGAGATGCTCTACTTCTTGTGATAATTCCTTATTCTTATCTCCAATAATCTAATTTTCTAAATGATTTCTCTATACATATTTTGGAGTTTTAGTTGTAGATTAAAAGCTTGCATTGTCTCTTCTTTCTTGTCTTGTTTTTATTTTTCCCATGAGTCATCTGAATCATACTCAATATGCATTTCAAGACTTCTTTGAATATCTTCACCAACTTTCACATTTTCACTTTCAACTATCTTATTCAGTCTCTTCTTGTAACACATGTGCATTTTGTTTCTTGTATAATATCCCAAGAGTATACCTTCATCGGCTTTGCTATCAAAATTTCCAAGATTGTCTTCGCCTCTTCGAAAGAAACATTTACTTCTAATGTTTTTAAAGTGTTTTACTGTGGGATCCTTTCCATGCCATAGCTCATAAGATGTCTTACCATATTTCTTTCAGTAAAGTACTTTGTTAAGTGTATATAATTCTATATGTATTATTTCTTTCTAGTAAACTTTTGTAAGCTCACTTATTTGATCATTGTCCTTACTACTTCTTGAACTGTTTGATTCATTCTTTCCACTACACCATTTTGTTGTGGTGTTTTAGGGGTTGATAGTTGTCTTTTAGTGACACACATCTCTCATAAACTGTTGAATTTATCAGATGTAAACTCTTCTCCTCTATTATTGATTTCCCTATCAACTTCATTCTCAACTCTTGCTTTAAATATCTTGAATTTATCTAATGTTTCTTATTTATCTCTTAAAAATGCAACCCAAGTCAATTTGGAATAATCATCAACAAAAAGCATGAAATATCTCTCACCTTGTAAGCATGAAATATCTCTCTTATCTTCTTTCCTTCTTGACATCCTTTGCAAATAATGTTATATGGTTTGGTCAGTCTTGAAAAATCTCTTACTACACTTGTTGAACTTATCCTTACCAATTTATCAAAGTTAATGCAACACATCCTCCAGTGGTAGAGTCAATTGTCATCAGATTGAGATAAGAAAATATTTGTAGCTCCTTCTAGTTGATACATGTTTCCACATGTTATTTTACCAATTACAATAATAGTTTCACATCTCTTCTAGATCTCACAACCATCATAATGAAATACAACATTAGAGCTATTTTTTCAAAATACAGCATTGAAGCCATTTTTGCACATCTGTATAAAACTCAAAATATTATGATATAAAACCTTCATAGTAAACATTTATAGTGTTATTTTTTCCATCAAAAGTAATAAAACCAATTCTAGCAATCTATGTGACTTTATCATCTCCAAATCTAATAGGACCTCCATCATTTTATCTAGTTTGACAAAATTACTTTTATCACCAGTCATATAATTTGAACATCCACTATTAATCAACCATTCATTTTTATTCCTTTTAACAAATAATTTAGTTTCAGTTTTATCATCTCAATAAATGTTAGAGATATCAAATCTAGATTCTTCTTGTTCTACCAAAAATAAACAATCCTCTTGATCTGATTCATCATCTGATATACTAGAATTTTCATTAACATAATAGTCCTTCTTATTAAACTTTTAAAACTTTTAAAACTTTGTCTTGTTCCTTTTTCTGGACACCTAGTTTCTAAATAACCAATCTTTCCACATCTAATAATTTTAAGAGGTACAACATACCTTTGTATTTGTTGGTAGCTTTCTTTAGCTTCCTTTGTAAAGTTTACTTCCAACTCATCTGAATTGTCATCATCTGGATTGTCTTTTGTCTTTGTGGCTTTAAAGGTTGTTTCAGATTTATTCCTTTGTTTAATAAATTTCCTCAACTCAGATGTGCTTAGGGTGTCAAACAATTTTTCTTTGGTAAACTTATTTGGATCATAAACTTCTTTAATAAATGATATCTCTTCATTTTAGCTCTCAGATAAAGTCATCAAAATATTCTCCATAACATCTTCATCAGTCAACCATTTGAAAGTAGCTTATTATATCTTCACCTTTTTACATTCTCAAATTCTCATATTGGTGCTTAGTTGTTAACTTCTTTGACAACTTGACTCTATCATTTCCTTCATAGATCTCTTTCAACTTTTCTTAAACTTCATAATAAATATTTAAATAAATAATATTTGTTAACTCATTCTTTGATAAAGAACTAAAAATTGTATACCTTGCTTTTTCATTGTTCTCATAGGTTGAAATCTCATTCCCAATAACATAGTAGGGCCATTCACTAGGGTAACATATTTTATCTCAAAAACTTTCCAAGTAGTTTAACTTATAGAAATCATGTAACCTCTCATCTACACTTTCCAAAAATTGTAGTTGGATCCATCAAACATAGAAATCATCAATTTGTGCACCATTGGATCTACTTTGAGCGATTAATCTCTTCTTCAAGGAACAAAATCTCTAATACCAATTATTGAACATTTCAAATAATCGAGAGGGGGGTGACTCAGTTATCATAAAATAAATTTTCTCAACCTTAATTAGTTTAAAGAAAACTTAAACCATTTAGATAGTTAAAATAGATATGAACATGAAAGCACATAAAAATGATACACCATGAACACAAAAACTTACGTGGAAAACCAAGATAGGAAAAACCATGGAAAAACTAATTCTCATGAATATAAACACTAGTTAAGGTGACACCAGTTAAGATGATTTTTACAAGGACTCACTACCAGTTGTCTTACTATAGGTAAGGATGGTTTCCATTTGGGATAACTACCCTGAAGTAATAAGGCTTACTACCAATACAAAAAGGCTCATTGGTAGAATGAGAATAATGAAAGAGAATCCACCACTAAAATAACTGTCACCAACAATCAACAACATGCTAGCTTGTGGTGACTGATCAGGAAAGTACTATCTAGGAAAGTAATGTACCCTTTTCATTCGTCGTGGGGTTCACTCATCAAGCATTTTTGAGTTGACACATCAAACATTTCCCTAGGTTGACTCGTCAAGCCTTTTCTTAGGTTGACTCATCAAGTATTTTAGGGTTAACTTGTTAATCAACATAAGCCTTGTTATATTGGCTTAGGGTTAGGGATTTCATTATGATGTATGATTTTAGTACTTGCGGTAGAATTGAGCTGTAAGGGATTACATATTGTAATCAGGTTGTAATCATTGGATAATAAAATATTGGACTTGCTATTGGTGGACGTAGCCCAGGGATTGGGTGAACCACGTTAAATCTTTGTGTCTTGTGTTCTCTTCTGTGTGGTTTATTGTTTTCTAATACTAGTTATATTTGCACGTAATTGTTATTTCTGCCTTGTTAATCCTAACACAACACTGAAAGAATATTTATGTTTTATATCGGTTGCAAACAATTGCATACACATCAATACATAAATATTTCCTTGTCAAATTTGCATTCACTACACACATACATACTCTCTAGAATCAAATAGAATCATCACTTACATGTACCATGATATACCACTATAAACATCTAACTTGGCCTAACATAATTTGAAATAGGTCACCCAAGAAAACATTCCCACGGTGGTAAGGAAGGAAACATGGAAACATAACCTCCTCGCTCAATACAACATGCTACACATATACCATAATATTTGGAACCAAGAAATAGGATATACATGTTGCAACAGAAATACTTATTTTGAAGAATAATAACCACTTTCCAAATAGGTGCAGACCCAAAGAAGAGAACCACAATATGTTTCAACATGAATGGGACTAGGAAAAACAAAACCAAAGATAGATCTTCACAACACATCATTTGGAGCATGCCACACCAGATCACCAAAGCATCAAATCCACATCCAAACATAAGATATGTTGACATAAATGAGAACCATTAATGACAAAAAAAGTTACAACATCAACATCACATTCCAATAGAGTTGTGTATTTCATTCTTCAAGTCCCTTTGTATCTTTCCTTGAGATTGTGCACATCAACATTGCAAGTACTTTGGCCTTTGTCCTAAAATATTGTATTTAATTTATTCATATAGTGAGTGTGATTCTTATTTTTGTTTTTCCTATATTGATTATTCGACATAAAATATCTAGTGTTGATGAGTTTGGTATTTATTTTTCTATCTTTCATTGATGGTTAGTGGGATAAGGATAATTAATAAGTGTTTGTGAAAAAAAATATTTAAGGGTTTTTTCAAAATTGATTCACCCCCCATCTTTGTCTTGTAGTGTGTTCAACAATTGATATAAGATTTGAGTTCCCCTTGGAGAACCTTAATTTCTTGAGGAAGATCTGATATGACACATTAAAATGGTCACAAATTACCAAAGTTTGATGGAAAAAATACACTTTTTGGAAGGCACATATAGAATCATATTTGGACTCTTTGCCATTTGGAATATGGGATACTATCAAGGAAGGTTACACCCCTTTGGTTAGTAATCATTCTTCCCAAGATGAGATCAAGTTGCATGAGAACAATGTGAAGGCTATAAATGTTATTATTATTGGCTTAAGTGATTCTAAGTTGTTGAAGGTCACATCTTGCAGATTTACAAAGGAGGTTTAGGGGAAACTAAGCAATATCTATGGAGATAGGAAGATCAAGAAAGTCAAGATGTATAACCTTTACTAGACATAAAGGAAAAAAAGGAATCAACTGTTTACTGGCATATAGAAGAAAACGTTGGTTGTGACACAATAGAATGGAATATATTAATTTTGAAAATATAGAGAATATTACTTCTAAAGAATGAAGAGATTTTCCAAAGATTATCTGCAAGCCTACTAATACCGTGTGTAGAGAATGTTAGAAGGGAAAGAAGAAAAGGGTCAAGTTCAAGAATAAGGAGTATTCTACTACAAAAACTTTGAATCTGGTACATATAGACTTGTGTGGACCTACAAGGACAAAAGGACTAAATAGATAAATGTATTCTATGTTTCTTATTGATGATTATTTTAGAATGACATAGGTTACTTTCTTGAAAGAAAAATCAAAATTTTTAGATAGATTTAATATTTTCAAGAAATTGGTTGAGAATCAAGTAGAAGCTAAGATAAGGAGTTTTAGGCATGATAAAAGTGGTGAGTTTATATAAAATAAATTTTATAGATTTTTTAAAGAGTACAGTACTAGGAAATAATTGTTTTCTCCTAAGACTCCGTGAAAAAATGGAGTAGCTGAAAGGATGAATAGGTCTATTGTTGAAATAACTAGAACTATGTTTAAAGATGTCGACCTTGCTAATGTGTGTTGGAGAGAGTTTGTACATAGTGATATTTATCTTATTAGTAGGGTACACATGAAAGTGAATCACAAAAAGAAAATTTATGAACTATTATTTGGAAAGACACCTATTGTCAAGTATTTTAGAATCTTTTGAAGCAAGTGTCGCATCATAAGAGATGAAAAAGATTTAGGAAAGTTTGATAGATGATTAAATGAAGAAATATTTTTGGGATACTCCACAAAGAACAAGGCATGATGGTATTACAAGAGGTTGAAGAATATTGTGGAGAGCACAAATGCTAGAGTAAATGAGGAATGTGACCATGTTTCTCATCAGCCTAAGATTGAATTTGAACATGTTTCCATTACTGCAAAATAATAGAAGAATGATCTAAAAGACAAATAAGAATTAAACAAGAAGAGAAGGAACCTAAAAAAGACCTAATACTCCTACAATTATTTTTTAGAAGATTCATTAAGTGGATTGAATCATTGGAAATAGAGACAATAGGGTTTAGACAAGAAGACTTGCCAAACCAAGTGAAAAAATAAATTATTGTTTCTTATCTAAGGTGGAACCAAAGACATTCATAGAAGAAAGAAAAGATGATGAATGGATGAAATAAATGAATGAACACTTGGATTAGATAGCAAAGAAGTAGACATGAGAATTGGTACCTAGATTGGTAGACAAGAATGTGATTGGAACAAAGTGGGTGTTCCAAAATAAGAAAAAATTAGGATGGAAAAATCACAACAAACAAGGAAAGATTGGTATGCAAATGTTATACTCAATTCGAAGGTATAGACCTTGAGGATACATTTCCTCTAGTTACTAGGATAAAATAAATAAGGATGTTTCTTTATTTTGTTGCAAATAAGAATTTAAAGGTGTATAAGATGGATGTTAAGTATGCATTCTTGAATGGAGAACTAGAAGAAGAGGTTTACATTGAAAAATTGAATGATTTTCGGTTGTCATAAGATCGAGATATGCTGTGTAAAGTTAAGGGTGCACTTTATGAGCTCAACAAATCTCTTAGAGCTTAGTATTAAAGGTTTGAAAAATATTTATTTCAATAATGCTTGAAGAAAGGTACCATAAATAATAATCTTTATTTTAAGGTTAAAGGTGATAAGTTTCTAATAATAGTTGTATATGTTGATGACATTATTTTTGATGGAGATGATTGTGTATGAAAGAGATTTTCTAAAGAAATGTATGAGTTTTAAATGTTAATGATTGATGAGTTGTATTTATTTCTTTGTCTTCAAGTTATTCAAATGAAAGACAAAATTGTCATTTCTCAGTTTAAGTATATGAAGGATATGTTGAAGGAGATTTTTATGTATACTTGTAAACTAGATTAAACCCCCATGGTTATTGGTTGTCACTTGAAAAATGATGATGAATATCTAAAAGTGGATCAAAGGATTTACAAATATACGATTATCATATTGTTGTATTTGATTTCTTCAAGACCAAATATGATACATGCAGTTTGTTTGGTTGCAAGATATCAAGCCGATCTCATGATAAGGCAATGAAAATAATATTTAAATATTTAAAGGGGACTTTGAATTTTGAATTGTAGTATAAAAGGAATGATGATTTATCTTTGAAATATTATAAAAATGTTGATTGGGTCGAATGTTTTGATGATAAAAGAAGTACTAGTAGTAGTGCAAATTTTTTGGGAGACAAATTAGTCTCTTAGATAAGAAAAATGTAGGATTCAATGTCATCATCAACAAAAAAAGTAGAATATATTGAAGACATATCTTGTTGCACTCAAGTGATATGGATGAGGAATATTATCATGGATATCAAGGTGATATATGATGAGACAATTCTTATTACGTATGATAATACAAACGTTGTTAATATTTGAAGAAATCTAGTGATTCATTCAAGGAATAAACATATGTATATAAGGTATCACATCTTAAGAGAGAAGGAATAAAAAAGGACGTTATATTTTAATATGTACCTATAAAGGATCAAATTGTAGATATTTTAGCCAAGACATTGTTAAAGGATAATTTTGAGTATCTCTATTCTTGCCTTTACTTCAAACTAGATGCATAAAAATGGCACATATTTGTAGGGGGAGACTTAATGTCTATCTTTTATCTCCTAGACTAATGAGGTTTTTCTCTCTTAGGGAGAGCTAATAAAGTTTGTGCATTCTTGGTTGTAATAAAATTGTTACAAAGATAAGGTATCCTTCGTCAGGGAGTGTTGCAACTATTAATGATATACCCAAAAGGAAGAAAGTTGTTTGGAGAAGTGTTTAGAGTTTTTTAGTATTGCACCCTTTTTTTCTTGATGTCAAAGGGGAAGAGAGCCACAATGAAGAGAGATATATAGATGTTGTTTCTACAAGTGTTTTCATTAATGACAAAGGGGGAAATTGTTTGTAGTTTAAATTATGTTTTCATTGATGTAAAACTTGATTATGCTAATGACTAAGAGGAAGATATCAGTTGTGTTTGTTACTGGTGTTGGCATCAATGAAAAGGGGGAGATTTTTAGAAAATGGATTCAATATTTTCATTGATGTCAACCTAATGGAATGATGTGTTACCTAATGTATGTAAGATGATAAAGTTCCTGAAATACATATCCATATTGTAAGAATTTGCCTAAGGAAAAGAATGAAAATGTCAAGATCTAGAATATCGATTGATAGCACAAGAGAGATAGACAAAATGATATGATCAAATGATTGATTTAATAATTATCAAATAATAATAGATTCCCAATTGATAAACATAAATTATATGTACTCGAATATATAGGCAATGCATGATAACTAGGAGTGATGCAAGTGATAAACTATCAACCACACTAGGTGGAATCACATGTCCACCAAGGGTGGATCATCCTCCATTGTAAAAAAAATTATGTGTAACATGTGAAAAAATAAGAGGATTATAATGTGGTAAGAGCATTAAAGGTAGATATCACACATAAAGTGGAATGAGATAACAACTAGCTCCTTCTATTGTGGATTTCCCCTACACCATGTGCTAAAATGAAAAGAAAACTCCTATGTGTCAACATGAAAAGTAATATGAAAATACATTATTCTAAGTAAACTTAAGTAAAGTGTAATTATAATTAACTAATTATACCACGACCACCCCTTAAGTGTAACTTAAGGGAATACACTTAAGCTCACAATGCTATGTGACAATGAATGATGGGTCCTGAATAATAGGCCACATTAGGTACCCATGTACAATATGAAAAATAAATTAAATATCTCATAAAGCAGAGAAAGAGGGAAAACCTCATGGGAAAAACCCTCCCCCAAAAAGAGAGATGAAAAAAACAAGATGCATACATAGCTGGAGTAATCAAGAACTCTCGATTATGAAATACATTATGTATATACAATCAAGTATCCCTCAATAGAAATGAAACAAGGAGATATTATATCCCCCCCATAATGGATAATCTTCTACAAGGATGACGAGTGCTTGAAGGAAAAACTTAGTTCAATGCCTACAAACAACATTTCTCCCCTTAGGAAGAACATAAACCAAGTACAAATGGAAGAATTATTCCCATTGTGGATAGGAAGAAGGAAGGGGAATCCAAATGAAGTATGATGCCTCTAAAGTGTTCTCATGTGTCTCCATGTCCTTCATTGATGAAGATTCCATGAACCAATTAGGATCAAGCCCAATAGAAGAAGGTGATGAACATGGAACCAATGGTAACTACTTGTAAACAAACTCCAAAGACGTCTCCTCAAAACATGAAGTAGGAAGAGAAAAAATATCACCCCTAAATGTAGAAGGTACACCAATGGTAGATTCTTATTGATTAATGTAGAAACTTCTCCATGAAAAATGAATGATGTTCCTCCCCATAGGTGGAAACAATGTCATAGGTGTATCAATGAATCCCCCCCAATCACTAGGAAGAATCCTCAAATTGGTTGATGCCTCAGGAAATTGAATATGGATCTCTAGCACATGATGTTGATCAACCTAAACCATGCAATGTGACATCTCAAGTGAAGTTTTAGACTCAAGAAATCCAATCTAAAAAGACTCAAATGTCTTCTCTGAGGATAAAGAGACCTCCTCCAAATGTTGTATCGAAGGATCCAAAATCATGTCAACCTCAAAAGAATGATCTAGTGGATAATGAAGATGAGGGTCAGAGTGTTCCCTTGCAACAAATGAAGAAGGATCATACTCATAAAAGAGAAGATGAATTTTATCAATGATGTCTCCCAAATACTCAATGTAGGATTCCACAAACAAGCCTCCAATGTATGTCAAGAATTCATCCCAAGGAACTAAGATTAGAAGACATGAAATATCCCACCGCACTAAATCACAAGAAACCATGGCTATAGGAACACAAGCATCATCAGGAGAAACAATAGAAATGATATCAAATCAAGAAGTAGGATCTGCATGTGGAGTCTATGGATCATCAAGACTCTCAATATCTTCAATACTTTCAATCTTCCATATGGTATGATCATCATAGGGAATGTTATTCACATCATCAAATGGAATGAGACAATCTGCAATTGGATCTTCTAGGAATGGAGGAACATGTGGATATCCAAAGTGTTCCCAAATAATGGTCCAAAAAGTGTGTGGGTAGTTAACATGTTCAAGAATGAGCCTAACTTTAGAATATAAAGTACCCATGGTATAAGTAATCAATGCCATGCTATCCAAATTCCTTTCCTTCTAAGAAATTTTTTTATTATTGTAATTTGGCTTAGGAATAAGTCCTTAAATATTAGGCAAGGTTTTTATCCATCTACAATATTTAAAGATTCCCTTTGTCCCTAATGCATAATTATCCCCGGTAAAAAAATATTATTGGAGGATAACTGGTATATTCATTGATTTTACCCATGATGTACTTCTCTCATGAAATAAAATTAGATCAAAAAATCATTTCACCTCACCATAATGCAATAAATCAAAGAACCCCCCCCGAAAAAAAATAAAAATAAAATATAAATTCTTTTGACAGTTTATACTTAGTACATGTACAATTTCCACTTGCCAAATGGACCAAAGTGGACTTCTAATTTTGATAATTACAATAGTAAATATGAAGCTATAGAATACTCAACAAAATAAGACACAATATCAATCAAGGATCCAAGAAATTACAAGAGCCAAATATAGGCCAAAATAGACCAAATGCTGAAAGTTATATTTTTGCCCAAATAAGCCTATTATCTAACAAAAAATATAGAAATTACTTGAAAAATCATGCACTTTCAAAAATAATCTATATTGGAAAATGTGCTTGTATGACCTTGAATGAAGCCTTTAAGTTGCAAAATCAAGTGACACAAGAGCATCCTTGGGTCATTGAAAATATTGCATCACCCAAAAATATTTCCTTTCAATTTGTTTACTATTCAGTTCCAGTTGGATAGCTTTATGTGTTTTTGGTAGCAATCATTCCAGCTGGCATTTTATCTTATGTGATTCTTATGTTTTGATTTAGGCACCATGGAGATCCTATGTCTATCTTTGTAGCTCGATCCGATGTTTCTAGATGAAGTTATCTTATAATAGGTACGATCCTATATGACCTTGTTCTAATGACCAGGTTGGCGATATTTAGCTTGTGATGGAGATTCACATTGTGCAAAGATTCATGGTGCATCATTCTATTTTTGTATACATGTTGATGAACTCCTTGTGAATTTTCATGTCATGATCTATCTATTTGGGGTTGTTCTTATGGATTTAGGTCCTGACCTATATGTTGTAATACGTTTCCTTATCTTGGAGATTATTGATTGGGTAGGCTAAGTTGTAGCTGGTGATGTTGTATGTAAGTAGGGTAGTAGTCCTTGTTTAGCAAGGGAGATTTGGGGAATGAGGATAGACAATATATATAATAGGGAAGATAAGGAATAAGGCTTATGTTCTTAGTAATGAGGCATGTCCGTTGAAAATATGTAATCTGCATTTTTAGGCCAACTTCATGATTATTGAAGATCATTGTTCCATATTTGTTGGCATTGATTATTGTTTTTTTTTCATTTCCATTATGTGATTTCTTGCTGCAAAGTTAGACATCTCCATTATGGATTTATCCTTCCTCAACTATGTCAAGTGGTATCAGAGCACAATTAAAATTCCCATGGTTGTAAATCTAATTCCCCAAGCTTGCAAAGTTGCAGATTCATTTTTTGTAGGGTGGTGGAACCGAGGATTTGACCTACATCAATTGGTGGCATGAGCGAGGTGGCTAGGAATAGGATTTATTTCTTATTGGGCATGAGAGAAGGCATTTTTAGAAATAGGATTTATCAAATTGAATCCCACAGATTGAGAACCCTAAAGTCCTAGTTGTGGGGTGGTAGAAGACAAATCTGACCTACAATTGTAGAGGGTTGCACAAAGGGAACCACAAGAAGAGTTGGTGGATCAGTTGAGAGGAAAGTTGGTGATTATCTATATAGAAATTTTTTTTGGAGCATATTGTGGGTTTTGGTATATTTATTTATTGTGTTAGGGAAACCAACCTTGATGATCAGATTGCCAAGGCTAAGGAATTTAAGAAAGTGATTCCTTAAATTTGCAAGAATGTCACCTAAAAGAATGAACTCTAGAAGGATAGAGAAAATGATAGAGGAATTCAAGAATGATATGAGGACCGAGATCCGAAAAGATTTGACTGGGGTCAGAAGGAACCTTGAAATTGAAGATGAATATGAAGAATCTACTGAAGATCTTGAGATAGCTAAAGTTGAGATCATTGTAGATAAAGAAATATTACTGAGGGATATGACACAAATGGGTAAGAGTCATAAACTTGATGTTTCAAATTTCTGTGGTTCATTACATCCTAAGGATTTGATACATTGGATTAGTGAATTAGAAGATTACTTTTAGCTTGAAGATATTAAGGATCCACAAAGGGTTAGGCTAGAATAGACTAAGTTGAATGGTCATGCTGCCTTATGGTGGAAAGAGTTGTAGAAATATAGGGAAGATAATGGTGAATGTAATATCACTAGGTGAAGAGTTATGGTTTCTAGACTTAAGGCCAAGTTCATACCAGAGGATTATGAATTGGAATTATTTAATAAACTACAATATTTGAAGCAAAAGGATTTGATTTTTAAGGAGTACATTGAGGATTTTTACAAGATGCAAATTAGATCTGGACATCGAGAGTCATCTAAAGAGAAGGTGGCTAGATATATCAATATTCTGAGACTTAACATTCAGGATTAGTTGAGTATGTTGGCATTTAATCAAGATTTAATGAAGCTGATCATATGATGAATCTTGTAGCATTGTCATTGATGGAAACAAGTCTTCGGGGAAGATTGAATCTATTATTCTAGTGATAAATTTGATTGCATATGGAATTCTCTTAGTATCGAGTGTATCGGTGATAACACAAATAGTCATGGTAAATGTGATGCACGGTGATGATCTTGATAGTTATGGTTGTGTGATTGGATAGAAGGAATCTAAAGATTCATATCAACCTACATCTATAATTGTGTAAGAATATTTGAAGTACAAATGAAGATTTGGTAGAAACATTAGTGTTATCGACTAGAACAGTTAACTAGTTGAGTCAAGGTGATGAAATCAAGGTAGCAGTTGGATAAGAGATATTAATTATTTTATTCTTGAATTATATTACTTAGGGTCAACCTTGAGGATTTTAATTTACTATGTTGGTGGGGTTGCTTATGAAATTTGGATGGATTTTCGAGGCCAACATCAGTAACACATTTAGGGTTGTTCCACTGACCTAAATGTTTGCATAAGAGATGAAATTGTGAAGTTAAAGAGGCAGTTAGATTTTTTGATGATTATGATTGTTGAAGGTGAATTTTTTATGATCAGAATAGTGATTTGAGAAGTGTTGAAGTGGACCTGTCAAGTAGAGTGTGCTACATTCAGATCATTCTTGTTGATTTGATTATCAAGGAAAGTTCTAATAGGATTTCTATCAAAATCATCTAACAAGGTTACTCTTAACAGGGTATGCAAGATCCTAATAGGTCTGAAGACTAATTCCTCTGACCAGGTGACTCTCATAAGGAGTTATAAATCCCCTAATAGGGTATTTCTTAATAGGACTTTTTAATAGCTTCTAACCGGGCTATAGATACTCTTAACTATGTATACCCTTAGCAGGGTGTTGTAATGCTCCTAAAAGGACAAATCTTACTGGTGCACTAGTTATATTAGTGGGTGATAATTCCCACTACATCTTTTCCCACTAACAAGGTTGTCCACGCAAAAATATTGATCTTTTTGTGTTGATTATGTGTAGATACTTTATGTGTTATGCTTCTATGTTATATTTACATTTTCATGTTGGTTATTCTACAAGTTTATGAAAAGACTTTGTAGATCTAGGGTTGAACTAATTCACCCCCCTTCAGTGCCTTATAACATTAACAATTGGTATTAGAGCCAAGTACCCTTGAAGAAGCCTAAAAACTCAGGAAAGATCCTTAAGGAAGACATGGATAGTTTGAGATATCAAAGGAAGCTTGAAAAGAGAGATGCAGATGCAGAGGAGTTATTTGACAAGTTGAAGGAGAAAATCAATAAATCAAGAGCTAAGAGACTAGAACTTGTTGAACAACTATATGAAAAACACGATCTCCTTGAAAAACTATCTAAAGGTAGTGGATTTGAGGAATCTCAAGAAGCCTTAGAAGAATTATCTCAAGAGAATGTGCAACTACATAAAGAGAAGAAGAAAATCAAGAGAGAATTAGAAGATTTGTTAATCAGAATGGGTGAAGAAATGGAAGCAAGGAAGATAACAAAAGAAGCAAGGAAAATTGCAAAGGAATCCCTAAAAGCCAAAGATGAAGCCCTAAAAGCTAAGATGGATGAGATCTTGAAATGTGAACAAG
Organism: Chamaecyparis obtusa; assembly: GCA_027943335.1. Classification (NCBI taxonomy): domain Eukaryota; kingdom Viridiplantae; phylum Streptophyta; class Pinopsida; order Cupressales; family Cupressaceae; genus Chamaecyparis; species Chamaecyparis obtusa. The sequence continues at coordinate 2,128,806 of BSBK01007944.1, forward strand.
AAGTTAGTACATTGCATGTATAAATACATGATACAAATGAAGAGAACCAAGAAGTCATAATGGAGGATGAAAATTTGAGACAAGAAAATGAGAAATTGAAAGGTGAATTGAAGATTCCAAATGATTTACTTAAGAAATTCAATGAAATTTCTGCAAAGATAGATGAACAACTAAAGAATTAGAGAATTCATGGAGAGAGATATGGAGTAGGCTACACCAGTTATGAGGTTGGTGAATCATCAAGTACCAAGAAGGCCATACAAGATGATAAATCTACACTTAAGGTGAATCAAAGGAAATTTGGTAAGAGATCTTATAAACTAGTTTGTTTCAATGTCACAAGGTTGGAAATACAACTAATATATGTAGGAAAAATATCAGATCTAGTGTTCCAAGCATCGTAGATAATGCTAGACCAAATCTTCTTGTTGGTTATTGTTACAATTGTAAAAAATATGGTAATAGAGCTAATGAGTGCAGGATAAGAGTGAATAATCAGAGTCCACATGTCAACTGATAGAGTCCTTATTAGAATGAGAACTAGTGGGCTGTTACATGCTCACATTGTCACAATTATGATTACATTGAAATTAACTATAGATTGAGGACCAATAAAGGAAATGCAGGACCTTGGAGATCAACTAGTATGACATATTTTTGTATGCACCCTAAAATGGTCACCTAGACTATGGGCACCCATTCTTCAATTTATCAAATGATAGAATCAATTTATCAATTTCCTGAATCAATTCCTTGCAATATTTTCAATTCAAATCAATTTCCTTGATCAAATCATGATTAATTTAATTATTTCAATATTTCCTAAGGTTTGATCATTTATCCTAAGTCTCATTTAATTAAAAGAACATGCTCCCTTTTAATTAAATAAAAATCCCTTTTTAAATAAATAAAAAAATCTTTTAATTATATAATGGAAATCACTTTGCTAAAAATAATAAAATAAAAAGAAAAAGAAAAGTGCAATTTCCAATGAGATAGAGTCTTTTGACTTTTTGAAAAAGGTTTTTGCCTCTTTATCTCAACCACTCATTATTTTGCCTCTTGATCATGCCTATTGATTTTGCCTCTTGAGAATCTTGAGCACATGGATCAACCAAGATTTAATCTCCACCATTTCTCATTTCTTTTTTCCTCTTAATCTTGACCGTCCTTTCATTTCTAAATCTTTTATAAGGAATCCTCTCCTTCTCATTTAGGGATCAAGATTTTATGCTATTGTTATGCTGCAAGTTTGGAGAGTGATTTTGGAGGAGAATTTGAGCACTTGAGCTTGAACATTGCAACTTCTCTTTTCTTGTCTTCTTCTCTCATGCCTCCATGGAAATCCATTTAGATTACGCTTGCACTTGCATGTTAGATTAGATTCATATTTCATTTCATAGAATAATCTTACATGCATATTTCCTTTCATAGATTAGTTTGTTTTCATGCATTGTTATCATATAGAATAGCTTCCATTTTCATTTTCATGCATACTTGATGATCATGGAGACTAGCACTCTTGTTTTTTGTCTTTGAATCTCTCATTTTATGGTGTACTTGCATGGGCACAAACTAGGTCTAAATTGAGGGCCTCCATTATAAACCCTTGCACTCCATGAATAGAGAGCTATGAGTCACCATTTGAGATATCATTCTTGAGCCATCTTGGATATAATGACTCATAGAAGTGTGTCAACATTTAGCACACCATTTTCACTTTCATAAGATCGGTCACATTGTTAGGTTTTATAGATCAAGGAACAATAAGGTGAACCGACCGGTTAATCAATCCAACAAGAAAAAAGGGAATCAAATTGTGAATGTTGAAGAGACCAATAATTAGATGAGTAATATTTGGGCAAAGAAGACTGAGAAAAAATCATCAGAATGATCCCCATCTTAATTGGGTATGGAGAATTCATCATAAAACTAACTCAAATTTGACTTAGGGGAGAAAGCATTGTTAAATCAATTGAAGACTCCCTAGATGCATATGTGGTAAGTTCTATTTACATATTTAGATGCATATGGTTTTTCTAAAGTATGATATAAATTTTTGTGAACTATATAAAGATTTGGATGACCGCTAACAAGATCTGTGAAGGTATATGCTATTTGTTTTCAAATAGTGATGTATTTAATGCTTAAGAGAAATGGAAGTTTAAAGGTGATTTTAGGTCTTATTTTGAACCTAAACATTCAAGTGCTATATCAAGGAGTGAATGAAGTGAAGTTTGAGTAGATTTACAATGATTGAAGGGACTGCAAAAGGTTTTTGAAGTGATTTTGGTGAAGAAACTTACGAGGGTTTGCACAGGTCATCATACAATGACTCAAAAGATATTTATTGGATATATTTGAGCTTAAAATTTATTATTTTTAGTATGGATAATCCTATTATTATTGAGATCACAGAAAAAATTAGGCTACTATTTAAGAGACATCTAGACAAATTAATGGAGAATGACCCAAAGGGTTCCCTAACTAGCATTCCCTACACTGTATTGCATATGGATGATGTCAGATCATACATTCATTGTAAGATTGAAGACTGAGGTGAAACTCATATATGATCACTATACAAAGATTTTTGCAAAGACTCAATTTTGAAAGATGAATACAAAGTGATCATAGGTAAGCATTTTGAGCTCGCTATTCATTTTACTTCTAACTTTGAAGAAGAATAGGTTAGATATGTGTTGATTAGGGTTCACAAAAAAATTATGTGGCTTGATCAACCCTACAAGATTACTAAAGAGGCCATTCACATAGTAACATGGTTTTGTTCTACTAGATAGATACTACAAATAAGGTCTATCCCATGAGATGTAGTCATAGAACTAACCAAATCAAAATGCGACAAGTGTGTGATGATTATACATGATATCCCAAAAGAGGCAATTAGGTTTTATCCATGGTGATTGAATACAAAGTGTTTCACTCAAGAAGAATCAATAGTGTCCCTACTAGTGTAATTCACAATGCATATAAGATGGTGAAGGAAAATGCAGGATATGACTTGTGTGTTGTGATGAGATATCAGTTCTTTCTAAACATGGAGAAGATCAAGAAAGATAAAAGACAAGTATTCAAGTGCAATCAATTGCTTGTATGTCTCTTTTCTACTTCCAAAATTTATTTCCTGGTATTGGACCAGTTAATTGGGTAGATGGTAAGTTGCAGTTGTGATTCAAATGGAAAATTATGCTAAGATGCTCAGTAGTTAGTTTTGAAAGAAGATATGGGGATATTTCAAAGACTTCCAAAAGAGAATGCATGAAAGTGAAATAATTCTAGCTCATGTTGTTGAGAAATATAAGGATGATATATGTTTCATGGTTTATACTGATACATGTCAAAGGAAAATTCAAGATGTTGTTTTAGGAAGTATGCATTGGTTTAGTCAGGTCCTTATTCAATTGCAAGGAAAAATTCCCACTTCTTTTTAAGGTAAAATTGAAGCTATATGGAAGGGAGCATTAAAGAAAGCCAAAGAAATAATTGGGGATATCTTAATGCATTTAAAGCTTGAGCTAACTACTGAGGAGATAAAGGAAATCTTGGATAATGTTGGACCTAAATTTAAGAAAAAAGAAGAGTTACAAGACTACTAAATTGAGATTCTCTATCAGTGCAAGATGAAACAAAGAGCATTTTGAATAAGCACTTAGGTCTTGTTGAAGAAAAGAAGGATGAAGAACACAATGAAGTGGAAGAGGAATAATAGAAAGGAGAAGAGAGTGAGAAAGATGGTGCAATTTCTCTTACTGATGAAGGGTGGACCATAAATGGTGTGAAGGTAACACTTGATAAGACTCTTCTAGATGAGCTCAAGGACACCATGGAAACCACATGTGATGTTTTGGTCATGGATAGTCATGAAGAAAAAAGGGACACTACATAGAAACAAGAGTAAGAACCCAAATGAAAATCATGATAAAAAATAAAATGAGACAAGGAATAGAGAAACTAGTCAGGATATGACCAAGGATGCATCTATTGAACAACAAAAGGTACCGATAATGTAGAAAAAAGGTAGAGATGAAGAAGCTAAAGATGAACATATGGAGAAGACCATACATAAGGAGATACAAAAGGTAAAAACTTTCCAATCTATGTCTTCTAGCATTGTTGGTATGGATGAAGATATACCTGCCATTAAAGGGAAAATAGCTTTGAGTTCTATGATTCATAAGAAAATGATGGATATTTCCATGGCTATTAAGTCAAAGAAAATTAGAATAAAATGAAACAAGAGGCATAAGTTATCCTGAATGCAAGGTATATACTATCTGATTTAGTGCCTAGTGTGAACTATGATAATAAGGCCACAACGATTGAACAGCTGGGTCAGTTGCTCATAGCTACTAGAGAGGAGATGAAAATTCTAGAAGATGTTGCAACAAGGAGAGATGAGAGAGACTATGAAAGGAAGAGGTTAGAAAATTTGGCTCAATCAATTGCATTTGATAGAAGCAATTTACAAGTTGTAGAGAACTAGATGAAAGAGTTTTTTAAGGAAGGTGGTAAGATACTTACCTCTATCTCTAATTTTTCACAATTCTTGAAAGAATTAGATAGGAAAAGAAGTGAATCTCAATAGGAGCTAAGGCTATTAGTAAAAAAAATTGATTCTATCAATGGATTAGCTAAAAGTTTTGGAGCACAAGTAAGTGTTGTTAATCATAAGCTCAAGACTTACAGTAATGAGCAGGAAAATATGATATCTAATTTATTAGAGTTACAAAGAGTATTGATTCCTAAGTTGGATATTTTTCAAAAAGGTGTTAAAGAGGCTAAAATTATGTTAGTCTCACCTATTCCGTGCACGGTAGAGGGATTGGAGGAGATTGAATATTTTATGCATGGGCATATACTTATCATGGAGAGCCAATTGAACACTTGGGTTAATGATTTGTAGATCCTAAAAAATAATTTTGCAGATGTATTCAATAGATTGTAAATCAGTATATGCTACTCTTTATAAATAAAATTTTGGATACCATTGTAATACCTTTGTCATTTTTGTCAAAGGGGGTGTGGTGTAGTAGTCTATTGAAAAATTGCTAAGGTATTAGGAAGGGTGAGTAGATATATTACCTTAGGGGGAGTTATTTTTGTATCTTTGAATTTTTGATGCTCTGCACTTATTGATTATATTTTTGCAATAGTTGGAAACTTACTCAAATTTTTCTCTAAGTGTTGCCATCAATGCCAAAGGGAGAGATTGTTGAAATTTGATAAAGATGATCATATGATTAATGTTATAGTATTTTCATTACTAGAAACAAGTCTTATGGGAAGATTGAATCCATTATTCTAGTGAAAAGTTTGATAGCATATGGAATTCTCTGATTATTCAGTGTATCGGTGATAACACTGTCAGTCATGGTAAATGTGATTCATGGTGATGATCTAGAGAGTTATGGTTGTGGGATTGGATAGGAAGAATCTACAAAGTCATGTCAACCTAATTCTATGATCACGTAAAAAGATTCAAAGTACAATGAAGATTTGGTAGAAAAATTAATTTTATCATCTAGAACAGTTAACTAGTCAAGTCAAGGTGATGAAATTGAGGTAGCAATTAGATAAGAGTTATTAATTGTTTTATTCTTGAATTGTATTATTGAGGGATGACCTTGAGGATTTTAATTTACTATGTTGGTAGGAATGATTATGTAATTTGGAGGCCAAGATGAGTAACACATTTTAGGGTTATTCCACTGACCTAAATGTTTGTATAAGAAATAAAATCATGAAGCTAAAGAGGTAGCTAGATATTGAGATGATTGTGATTGCTGAAGGAAAATTTTATATGATCAGAATAGTGATTTGAGTAGTGTTGAAGTGGATTTGTCAAACATAGTTTTCTATATTCAGGTAATTCATATTGAATTCATTCTCAAGGCAAGTTCTAATAGGCTTGCTGCTAGAATCCTCTAACAAGGTTACTCTTAACAGGGTATGCAAGATCCTAATAGGTCTGAAGAATAATTCCTCTGACCAGGTGACTCTCATAAGGAGTTATACATCCCTCAATAGGGTAGTTCCTAATAGGACATTGTAATAGCTTCTAATCAAGCTATAGATACTCTTAACCGGGTATACCCTTAGCAGGGTGTTGTAATGCTCCTAACAAGGTATATCTTATTGGTGCACTAGTGAGATTAGTGGTTGATATTTACCATCGTGGTTTTTACCTCTAACAAGGGTTTCCATGCAAAAACCATGAAAAAATATTGGTGCTTTTTTGTTGATTCCTTTTGGATGATTTATGTGTTATGCTTCTATGTTATATTTATAGTTGCATGTTGGTTAATTTGCAAGTTTATGACAAGATTTTGTAGATTTGTGGTTGCACTGATTCACCCCACCTCTCAGTGCCTTATACCATTAATGAAGTATGTTGAGGATTATTGTAGTTGAAGATACTTATCAGTATGTCTTGAAGGTAGAAGGAAAGTTTAAGAGAAGATAAGGAAAACTAAATGGAAGGAACATACTAGTTGGCAATAAGGGAAAATAAAATCTTGTTGTTGAAGGGGAGCCTGATTAGAAGATTCTTGGAAGGAGTAGTACCAATAGTGTTTTCAAAGGTACTTGTTTAAAGTGTATGAATTCTATTCATAGGGTTTTCCAATGTTCTAAAAATTCTAGCAAAGGTAAGGGAAAACATAACTTGGTGGCACATGAGGAGAAAGTTGAGGATGAAACTATTGAAAGAGAGGCTACACATCAGATGGGAGAATCACTAATGTTCTAGAGAGTTGTGATGAGTAAGAAGGAATCTAAGCCTTTTCAAAGAAGGCAACTGTTTCAAACAATTTGTAAATAAAAAAACAAATACTACAAAGAGATAATAGATAGTTTAGTATTGTTAACCTTATACCAGAGGAGATGGTACAAAAGCTTGGGTTAAGGAGACTTAAACACCCTTGTCCATATGGGATAAGTTTGTTTCATGATGAACATATTGTGGAGGTTAAAGAGAAGTGTTGGCTTAAGTTTAACCTTGGACCATACCGAGATGAGGTATTATGTGATGTGGTTAACATGAGTGCTTGCCATATTTTGCTTGAAAGACCTTGGCAATATGATGTTGGAGACATTCATGATTTCTGAAGGAATTTTGTGTCTATAATGAAGGATGGAAGTAACTTCACTTTAATTCCTTTGAAGGAGGGAAGGAAGGATGAGAATATGATTATAATGAGGACTTATACCTTAGGAGATCAGACTACTTTGGATTGAAAGGTGATTGATTTACAATGGGTGGATAAGAGAATTATTGAGGTTGTTCAGTTGCTAAAGGATTTTATGAATGAACCTAAACCAATGGAGGTGAAGGCTTACCACAAAAAGATAGTGTTGCAACAATAGGTTGCCAAAGTGGTATCAAATGAGCAATAAGATATTTTGAATGGATTAGAAAGAAGGGAGCTATTAAATGATATCATAGGTGGGGTCAAGTAGCAGAGGAGGAAGAAAACATTAATTATTGAATGTAGGAGTGACAAAAGAAGAAGCAATTGGTGTGATTTGGATAATTAGAGAAATGGTTGTGGAAGTAGTAGTAGAGAAGTACCCGATGAAGGATGGTATACTACTAGGTTTGAAGATTTGGATAGTAGGCATAGCCATCTGTAGAATATGATGGTTGTAGACAAAGAAGATATGTGGGTCAAGAATGAGCATGGGATTTATGTCTTAAGTGTTTTCATATGTTCAGGTGTTTGATGTAGGATCATCCTTGGGTCATTGATAATAATGCATCACCCAGAAAGATTTCCATATTTTTGGTAGCGATTGTTCTAGTGGGCTTGTTATCTTATGTGATCCTTATGTTATGATCTAGGCATCATGGAGATCATATGTCTATCTTCACAGCTTGATCCAATGTTTCCAGATGAATTTATCTTATGATAGGTCCAGTCCTATATTGATTTTCTATTCTAACAATCAGGTTGGAGAGATTTGACTTGCAATAGAGATTCACATTGTGTGAAGCTTCATGTTGCATCATTCTATGTTCTTATACATGTTGTTGAACTCCTTTTGAATTTTCACATCATGATCTATCTATTTGGGGTGTTCTTATGGATTTAGGTCCTAGTCTATATGTTGGAATATGTTTCCTTATCTTGGAGATTGTTGATCAGATAGGAAAACTCATGTTTGGTGATCTTGTATATAAGTAGGGTAGTAGTTCTTGTTAAGGAAGTGAGATTTGGGGAATGAGGATATCCAATATAATCTGATAGGGAAGATTAGGAATAAGGCTCATGTCCTTATGTCTAGAAGGTGATGGATTTGTAGCGGGTGGATGAAAGGATTTCTAAGGTTGTTCATTTTCTGAAGGATTTTATGAATGAACCTAAACTAGTGGAGTTGAAGGCTAATGAAGACAAGATAGTGTTGCAATAGAAGGTTACTAAAGTGGTATCAAATGAGAAAAAATATCTTGTGAATGGATCATAAAGAAGGAAGTTATTAAATGATATCAGAGGTGGAGTCAAGTAACAGAGGAGGAAGCATATATTAATTATTGAATACATGAGAGACAAAAGAAGAAGAAATTGGTGTGAGTTAGATAATCATACCAATGGTTGTGGAAGTTGTAGCAGAGTAGTACCTAATGATTAGTGGTATTTGAGGATTTGTATAGTAGACCTAGCCATTTACAGAATATGATGGTTACAGACAAAGAGGATATGTGGGTCGAGAATCAACATGGGATTTATATCTTAAATCTTGTTAAAAGTTCATAAGTTCCTCTTATGTAACATCTTCTATTCATTGGTGTTTGATGTAGGAGAATCCTTGGGTTGTTGAAAATCTTGCATCATCCAAAAATATTTCCTTTCAATTTGTTTTCTCTAGTTGGGAAGTTTTATGTGTTATTGGTAGTGATCATTCTAGTTGGCTCATTATCTTATGTGATCCTTATGTTGTGATCTAGGTATCATGGAGATCCTATGTCTAGCTTCACAATTCTATCTGATGTTTCCAAATGAAGTTATCTTATGATATGTTTGGTCCTATATTGCTTTCCTATTCTAACGGTTAGATTGGCGAGATTTGTCTTGCAATAGAGATTCACGTTGTGAGAAGCTTCATGGCGTATAATTATATGTTCTTATACATGTGGCATACCTCCTTGTGTATTCACACATAATGATATATATATTTGGGGGCATTATTATAGATTTATGTCCTAACCTATATTTTGTAATACATTTCTTTATCTTGGAGATTGTTGATCCAATAGGCTGACTTGTGGTTGGTGATCTTGTATATAAGTAGCGTAGTAGTAAATTTTTAGGAAGGGAGATTTGAAGAATGAAGATAGAAAATATATCTGATAGGGAAGATAAGGAATAAGACTCATTTTATTAGTAATGAGGCATGTCTTTTGAAAATCTATAATCTGCATTTGTAGGCCAACTTGATGATATTGAAGATCATTATTCCTTATTTGCTGGTGTTGATTATTTCTTTATTTTGTCATTTTTCCTGTGTGATTTCTTGTTTCAAGGTAAAAAATTTCCATTAAGGATTTCTCCTTCCTTGAATGCATCATCAAGGATTGGAAAGGTGCAATCACTAAAATCTATAATTTCTGCACAATTCATCCACCAAAACCATAAACTAATAGCACCACTAAAATATTTAGGAGAATCCCCCTTCCAAAAAAAAACTTATACTCAAAAAGGAGTTTGGATGACCAAGTTATGGCCAATAAAATTTGGATAGCCAAATCAAAGCTGCATATGGTGAGGGGTCCAAATTTTTAAAACCTAATGACGCTAGTGAGACCAGAAGCCTAATTTTGATAGTCATTGTTAATATGATTTAGAAAAATAGAGAGGGGGGTGAATCATATGTTCTCAAGTCTAGATGTATCAATAAAATTTTTAAACACTTCAACCACTCAGATCTAATAATCAACACTACTCGGTCAATACAAAATGTATAGCATAAACATATAACAGTGCAGTCCACTATCCAATAGTGTTTAACTTGAAAAACATAGAAATGTTCAAACCAAATATTCACACAAGTATTGACACCAGGATTTATAGTGGAAACCCAATTTGGAAAAAACTACTTTGTAACATGTTACTGATATTTTCACTCTTTTGAAGTGAGCTCTATGAAAATCCAACCCTGTCAAAGGTTTACAAACACACTACTAGGTGTGACCCTGTTAAAGGATTTCAACTACCCTATTAGGAGTGCACCTTGTTAGAGGACTTAAGTACATTCCATTAGAATGCAACCATGATTAAAGGATTTATACAATGACTGTTAGGTCAACCTTGATTTATACAATGACTGATAAAATGATTAGAAAGTAACAGTAATATTTGATCTGAAAACATACAACTCACTTTGCAAATAATAGATCCAATTCTTACATATATGCTAGCTTATTGACTGAGTTCTATTTCCATCTCCATCATTGACCTACTCGAAAATCCCTTCAAGAAATCACAACTCTGATCAACTCCTTCACCTTCATCCTTTCTACTTATTCAGTCAATAACAACAACAACTCTAGCATCATATCTCAACCTCTCACTTAGGTTTCCTTAATACCTCTTCGATAGGTAGATCCATATTTTTATGCTTAATCTCCTCCGTAGATCTTAGGGTTAGGTTAGATTCATCGAATCCTTCCAAAATTATGTTCTTCATCCATCCTTCTAGAAACATCTTTAATCTCTTTATTGGAATCTCAATAAAATGGTTTACTATGCATTAAATGCTCCATACAGTCAATTAATAAAGTCAACATGATTTACATAACCCAAGAATTCAAACATGTCGGCCAAGAATCTAAATTCTTCCTCAAACGTAAATTACTGACACTCGGTCAATAATGTGTTCAACTCCTTGGTCATCATTGCGTAGCTCGGTCACCACTTCAAACTGTTTCCCTCGACTAATGCTATCTCCCTCAACAATACACTGATGTTCGGTCAAAACTTTATTTACTTAGTATATACTGGCTCGGTCGACACTAACATCACTCAACTTAACCTAGATTTCTTCACTTTTTCTTGGTTAAGCCTACTTGTTCAGTCTTGCTTCTTACTTAGATAAAAAATACATTATCTTATCATTGTGCCACATAATCAAGTACTCATTAAAGTATCAAATAACTCAACCTTTCTCTAGGTTCTATTGTTATCACCCTTACCCTAATCCTTCTTATCACTCAATAGATATAGTACTTTCTTAGATAGCAATAGTCTTACCAGTTAAGTTTTGACATCAATGACAATACAACAATTGCTTCAATTGCAGTTTCCAACAATCTCCCTCTTTTGCATTGATGGAAACACCATATGAATAACACATGATTCACCAACCAATCCAAAACTTGTCTTTGCATCAGAAACATTTGTAATATCCTCAGCTTCATTCTGATTCTGAATCTCTTAGCCTCTTAGCTTGATCGTGCACATAGTTACTCCCTCTAAATTTTTCCATGTCTCTCTTCCTCTTATTCTCTGAATGATTTCTTCTTCAATGTGTTTTCATCTCATCTTGTGTTTTCATCTCTGAATCTCTCCCTCTTTGACAATAATGCAAAAGCAGCATCTAGATCTTGCATATTTCAGATGTAGATGTCATCTTGTTAGTTTAGTAACAATATTCCTCCCTCTGTCATCTTGCTTATGACTGATTATAGCTTTATTGTACTTTGCACAACTCTAGGCTGCTCCTAAAGTGTGACCTTTTCTGCATCAATTTGTCATATACTCTTTGCAACACATTTGATGCAGTGCTCCTAGCTTGACTAGGTAGCCTCAGTTAGGGGAAGAACCCCTAATTTACCTCTTAGATATTCATGAGCCTCCTTAGGTAAGGCTTTTGTGAATATGTCTACTAGTTGTTCCTTTGTATTCACATATTCCATTCTCACCTCTTTATCTTGTACCAATTCCCTCAAGTAATGATACTTGATGGCAATATGTCTGGTCTTGGTGTGCATCACTGGGTTCTTAGATATGTTGATAACACTTGTGTTGTCATAGTATATGATAACTGGTTCATTGATCTCCTATTTCTTGCCTTTCAACAATTTCTTAATCCATACCAGGTTTGAACAGTTCACTGCAGCTGCTACATACTCGGCTTCAACTGTAGATTGGGAAATGCAATTTTGTTTCTTACTTGTCCAAGAAAGAAAGCTCCACCACTAGTACTTTTTGTTTTCATCCACATTTCCTGCCCAATCTACATCATTATAGACTCTCATTTCAAATCTCTCATGCTTCTTGTAGTATAGTCCATAGTCTTCTATCCCTTTCAAATATCTCATTTTTCTTTTTACAACCATCATATGACTTTCCTTAGGATTGGAAGAGAATCTTGCCACAATCCCAACTGCTAGAGAAATATCTGGTCTGCTGTGAACATCATATTGTAGCTTTCCAATCATGGATCTATATAGAGTTTGGTTTACTTCAGCAGTATCATCATTTTTAGACAGTTTCTGTCCAGTAGCCATGGTAGTACTTATTGGCCTTGAATCCTCCATACCAAAGGTTTTTTTTATCTCTTTGACATATTTAGACTGTGTGATAAAAATACCTTTCTCCATTTGATAGACTTGCAAACCAACAAAGAATTTTATCTCATCAAACATAGACATTTCAAACTTAGTTTGCATCTCATTTGAAAATTTCTTACACAGAGCATCTTGTCCTCCAAATATGATATCATCTACAAAAATCTTAGCTACCAAGATCCCTTTACCTTCTTCATCTTTCATGTACAGATTGCTGGTGTCATTTGTCCTTGAGAATCCAATTTGTATCAAGTAATTGTGCAGCCTTTCATACCATGCTCTTGGGGCTTGCTTCAATCCATAGAGTGCCTTGTTTAGTTTGCAAACCATGTGTCTCTTATTTGGATCAAAAAATCCTTCAGGTTGTTCAATGTACACTTCTTCTAATATACCATTTAAAAATGTAGACTTGACATCCATTTGGTATACCTTGAAATCTCTGTAGGTAGCATATGCAAGTAGAGTTCTCACTCCTAATCTTTCTATAGGGGAAAATGTCTCCCCATAGTCTATTCCTTCTTCTTGTGCATAACCTTTGCATACTAGCCTAGCTTTGTTCCTTGTGATTTGTCCATGTCCATTAAGCTTATTTCTGAATACCCATTTTGTTCCAATGACATTTTTGTTTTCTGGTCTTGGCACCAAAGTCCAGGTATCATTCTTTTCTATTTGGTCTATCTCCTCATTCATAGCTTGAATCTAGTCTTCATTTTCTAATGCCTCCCTTGTTGTCTTAGGCTCAAATTCACACAATAAACATGTAGGATATCTTAACTTGCTTCTGGTCAGAACTCCAGTTTCTTTATCTCCAATGATTTGCTTAGGCTTGTGATGTCTCCTTACATACTGTGCCAAAAAAGGTTCATCTTTCTTTTCTCCTTTCTCTTCAGGTTCATCAATAAGATTATCAGATTTAGCCTTTGATTTCTCGGAAACCTCTTCCTGATGCTTGACAACATCCTCCTATCACTTGGTAGCATCCTCCTATCATTTGGCAATATCTCCCTGATGCTCGACATTGCTTACCCAAGACTCTGCATCAGGTGCAAGTGTATTACTTTCTTGTCCTTCTTCTATATAGAAAAAAGATCTATAATCTTCAGGTTCTCTTTTTCTTTCCTGTTCATTTTTCTCTTCATATTCGTCAACCTTCACATTTACACTTTCCACAATTTTTTTAGTGTTAGAGTTCAAACACTTGTAAGCTTTACTCTTTTTGGAATAACCTAGGAATATGCCCTCATCACTTTTAGCATCAAAATTTCCATTCCTATTATCTTTTAGTATATAGCATTTTCTCCCAAAAATTCTAAAGTATTTTACATTAGGTGCATAACCATGCCATAGTTCATAAAGTGTAACATTTGTACCTTTTTTTATTTGTACTTAGTTTAAGGTATAAATAGGTGTACTTACAACTTCTTTCTAGTACTTTTGTGCAACATTCTTCTCAATCATTAGTGTCCTTGCACAATCCATGATATATCTATTCCTTCTCTCTGCTATACCATTCTGTGGAGGTGTTCTAGGTGCAGACATCTATCTCTTGATTCTATTGGCAAGTTGACTACACTATTGTATATGACTTAATATAGTGTTTTCATTATGGAAACAAAGTCATATAGTGTTTTGGAGTTAGCACACATCATCAGAAGATCATAAATTGGCTAAGTACAGAAGATTGGACAGTTAACAGAGCACCAATAGTTTAGAGCATTGACGCACATGCATATGACTAAGTTATGGTATGCGCCCTAGAAGATAAGATGATAAGAATATATTCATGCTTAGTCTAAGAGCACATGATCAGAAGATTCAGTATGAAAAAGTTACAGATAGTTGAAGTTACACAGACAATGAATGCTAGAAAGAAATAGTATATGTAGCTAACTGTTGGTAATTTGTTTAGTGATCATAAAATTGTTTTGTAAAGAATATGCACCTATTGTAATTAGGTTGTAGACAAGTAATTAACTTTTTTTCTAAACACACTTGATCCAATTCAATTGGAAGCATTGTTGTAATCGGTTATAGGCTGACCTAGTTAATTATTTTGGTAGCACATATAAATATGAGATGTGCCCTTTGTAATTGGATGGATGTTGAAATAGAGTTGAGATAAGTAGAGAAAAAGTGTGCGAAGAGTTGATAAGATTTATTAGAGACTTGCAAGAGGTCAAAGCATCAACGCATCAAAGGAACTGATCAGACAAGCAGTGTCATCACAGTGCCAGTTCATCCAACAGATATAGTGTGTATCTAAGATCAAAAGGTTGTAGCCTTCACTATTTGAGTAGTGAGCTCTAGGACAGTGTGACCCCACCCCTAATAGGGTTAATTGTAAAAGACTCCTAATAGGTTCTAACCCTTGACCAAGTCACTATACTAAATGCATTGTAAACATAACTCCTAACAGGGTTAAGGATCTTCTAACAAGGATCATAATACACTAGTGCAGATTATTAGTGGGTGTCAATTCCCACCGGGGTTTTTACCTATTTGGGTCTCCCTGTAACCATATTGGTGTTATGTGTTGTGTTCATCTATATTGTTTATGTTAATGTTCATTTTAGTTCTTAAGCATTCAAGTTAAGTTAAAAGAGTAAATAAAAAAGGTTGAATATAGTGAACACTGATACACCCCCCCCTCTCAGTGTTCCCATTCCTAAAAATTGGTATCAGAGCTCAGGTCCTTAGCAAAGAAGTTTAACCACTTGAGGAGATCATGGAAAAAATAGAAATGAAACAATTGAAAATAAATCTTGAAGTTGCTCTTGAAGACCTGGACAGATTTGAAAAATAAATTGAAGAGCTAAAAGAAAAATTTAGTGATGCTCAAGTAGTCATCAAAAGAATAAGGAAAGATTTAAAAGAATGTTCTACCAGTGATTTAGGGATCATGGTAAGAAAGATAAATGAAGAGAACACATCTCTAAAAGATCAGATTGAGGAATTGGATGACAAAATAACTAACAATTAGGAAGTCTACGATGAACAGATCAAGGAGAACCTTCAATTGAATGAAAAATTGAGGCAAGAAAACATGGAAATCTTGGAGCTAAGAAACAAAAAAGAAAGCTTGGAATCTGAATTGAAAGAGGATAAGAATCACATTGATAAATTACACACAAGAAAGGATTTGATTGAATCTCAGCTGTATGCTCGGAAGCTTAAAGGAGATACCAGTGGCATTGGATTCAATGAAGCACAAAATTAGATTGATGACATGCGAGCAAGGATGAAAGCACCAGAAGAAACCATAGATGCTAAGGAGACTAGAAGTTAGACTAAAGATAATGTTGAACCATCCAAAGATGAACGCAAGCTAGTAAACCAAACTTGTTATGCATGTAACAAGCATGGACATATAGAAAGGAATTGTAAAGAGGTAAGACCTTTCAATGGTTACTATTATTCATGCAATAAATTTGGTCATAGAGCTATGAATTGTAAGACAAGTCAAAAGAATAAGAATCAACATAATAAGAGAAATTAGAATTAGCTAAATATAAGTTCTTAGAATGTTACATGTCACATATGTAATTACAATGGTCACTTAGCTAGACAGTGCAAAATGGTAACCCATGTCAATGTGTTGAGGAATCTAAGGCCTCCAGTTATTTGTCATTCATGTAACAAGGCTGGACACATCTCAAAGTTCTGTAGATCAAGAACACAAAGTTAGGAAAGCCCTAAAAAGCCAGAAGAATCAATACTGGATACCGATGGAGAAGTCAAGTTTGTGAAAGCTTCAGAAGATGCGAGCTTGATTTGGTCTGAGTCAAAGAAGGATAAGGTTGATGAGAATGTATTGGATACATCCACAGTGGATGGACCCTCTGCATCCGGATGAATGGCCCTCAAGGTCATAGGGGGAGCTAATTTAGCTGTAAACCCCTGCACGGCTGGTATACTCACCCTCAAAGTATACCCCTTTGGATTTAACCTTTTGGAAACTAGCAGAACCTATGTGCAAGAGCGCACTAGCTGATTGATAGCAAAATGAAAGTTGGAGAATTTCAATGAAAGTCTAGTTTACACAGCAAGCATTAATGGCAAAATTTTTACTTTAAAGTACACAAAATATTGTAGATCACTCATTGCATTCGAGTTCAGAGAAATTCAAGAGCATAGAAGCCCTAGCAATTGATTGTGAAGGATTGCAAATTGATTCACCAATGAAGCAATGTGTTTGATAGGTTGTGGAAGCCCTAATCCATCGCGTCGATTCAAAAGTTCTTGGAAACCATTAGGAAAGTGATATACAAGTAAATGATGGATAATCATATTGTATTTGATGTTGTGGAGAAGAAAAGATATGTGTTTAAGAGGCACCCATTCAAATCTACATTAGATGACCTAGAAGGGGCATTCTCCCGCACTCCTATGGGTGTTATGCATGTCGAAGACATCCGTGCATACATATATTATAAGGATCCTGTAGGACTTGATAGGATAAGAGCGCACTTAGAAACCATGATGAAACTTGACAAAACCTTCTTGGATGAGTATGCACAGTTTGAAAACCACCTGATAATTGAATATGCTATTGCATATGAGTTCTATAAGTCTGAATGGATAAAGATTCTACTTAGTAGGATTTATGATGACCTATTTTGGGTAGGTGAAGTGTCGGTTAGAATAACAAGAGATCTAATACATGAAATGATAGGCCTCTCAAGGACAAGCGTCATTCTCCCAATGAGCAAGGATGTTAGAAAACTTGTTGAGAAAACATGCAAATCAAGAAGTGATAGGTGTGGAATGACTATAGAGCCTATAGAGGAAAATGACATCAAATTGATGTCTATGATACTAGGGTATAGGTTTCAACACACTAGCAGAGTGAACAGTGTGTCAACGGCCACAATTCTTGCAGCAATAAGACTTGTGAGGGAAAATGGGGAGTTTAATCTATGCAAGATCTTGCATGCACAACTGATAGACAACATCAAAGCCATTAAACATGAAAAGACCAAAATATTCAGGTTTGGGTCTTTCATCATATACATGTACATCCACATTGTTGGAAAGGTGTCAGATTCGTGTTTGGACAAGAGTATGCCTACAATTCCATAGATATCATTTAAGGAAACCATTGAGAGTACACTAAAGACTCCATGACACTAGAATTGAAAACATTTAGGGCCAAAATGCAGATGAGATACAAGATTCCAGAAAGCATTGTTGAAAAGTACAAAGATAGCATTTGCTTTATGGTAGAGACTAATACAACATGCATGGAAGCAGTTGAACCAAGGAAAAAGTGGATTCATCCACTTGGATATGAGGTCGAGGAGACAATCCTAGAGGCATATGCTCAAGTACTATTATCAACACCTAAGGACCCTAAGGAGCCAAGATGGGGGACTTATGAAGAGAAAAAAAGAGAAGTTGATGTAGTCTTAAATAGCGCAGCAACTAAAAGAAAAGTAGCCAAGGTTACTTTTGAAATATTGAAGATTCATGGAGTAACTCAAGTAGACTTGGACAAAGCAAGACAAGAAAATATTTCCTTGGGAATTGAGAGCGCATCAGCAGCAAAAGCAAAGGAAGATGATCCTAAGTTGAAGAAGATCAATATTGAGAAGACTGATGATCAAAAGGATAAACATGAAAAAATTGATGTTACCACTCATGTGCCCACTATTACAATTGACATTGAGACCACATATGCATCTCCCAAGATGCCTAAGAGAAGAAAAAAAATTTCTACAAGCCACCCTTCAGCTAGAGCCACAAGAAGCAAAGTGAAAAATGTGCAGCCACCTCTAGAAGTAGGATTCCTACCTAGTATTCAAATGTTAAGGACTAGAGTAGTAGAAGAAGGAAGGTTAGATCAGATAGCCAAGTTTTATGACAAATACCATGAAATTGATAAAATAGAGATTCATGAGATATTGATCAAACAAATGATAAAATTCAAGAAGACAGTTCTTGAATTGAAGACAACTATCCCAAATAAGGTATGGGAGATTTTGGATACCTTGAAGAGACAAGCCACTGAAGAAGATTTTAGAATCAGAGAATAAACAATGGATTATAATCTTCCAGTATGTTTTGTTGAAGAAAAGACACTATTATTGAATTTGGTAAATCCACACTTAAGGACAAAGATGAGAACATTACACATCATGAACAAAGATTATGAATTGGTGACAAAAGAAATAGAGAAAGCCTTTGAAAAGGTATTATTAGAACAACACATGAAACCTTCATCTAGGCCCATCACTCAAACATCTTATGAGAAGGAAAAATTAGTAGAGATCACTAATGTACTAGTGACAAGTCCTCAGGACTGAGCACCTGTAGTTGAAACACCCACAGAGGCAGAGAAGCATGCGCCCATGGCATAAGCACATATGGATGACACAATCTTTATTAACAATGTTGAGATTGCAATGGTGGCCTCAGATATTGATTTGAATAAGTTTGAGGAAGCTTTTGTAAGAAATCAAGAGGTAGATAATCTATGTGGTAACACTCCTCTCAATCAACAAGAACAAGTATTGATTGAGGACATAACAGATGAAAAAGAAGAAAAAGAAACAGAAAAAGAGGAAGAAAAGATAAAAGAAAAGAAAGAAGAAGAAAAAGAAAAGGAAGTAGAAAAAGAGAAAGGGGAAATTGAGATGAAAGAAAATGAGCCAACAGATGAGCCATCTATTGAAATGACAATCATAGTAAAGCAAGAAGTAGTGGATAGCACTCCTATCACTCCTTCTGTATCATTATTGACAAGATTGACACCAGATACCACTAGTCTAGATTCTTGGGAAGAAGAAGACCTAATCAAGATCAGTGTCTTAGCTATGGAGAAGGCCAAAGAGAAACAAGTAATGAGGAACCCCCTATTTGTTGAGTTAGTGAACATCTTGAACAACCTGCTACCTTCAGACAAGAAAGTGTCTAAGGTTCATTTAGTGGATGATGTGAGCATAATTCTTTCTAATTTTAAGACAAATTTTTCTAGCTTGGAAGAATCTACATCCCTAGTTGTAGAAGAGAAGTACATGAAGAAGAGGCTTAGTGAATTGATTAGTAACTTTGTACTTGACCTAAATTCACTCAAGGTTGGTCAAGCATCCTTAAAAGAGTTCGCAACAAATGACAGGAAGATCATTGTAGATTGTATGGACCAAGACAAGCTAACTGGTGATCATTTCAAGAAGATAGAAGAGGAAGAAGAAATGATAGAACAAGTAAGGAAATTAGTAGAAGACCCTTCCACTGATGTAAATATGTGTAATAATATATATCAAGGGAAGATTGACAAGATTGAAAGAGCAGAAAAGGAGATGTCTAAAATAATGGCAAGGCAAACATAGCTAAAGAATGCTCTGGCGCCCACCCTAGATGTGCTTAATCAGAATATCAAGGAGATCAATGCCACCATGGTGACATATGATCAAGGTCCTAGCTTAGATTTGGAGAAGATGGAGAAGCTGAATTATGCATTATGCGCTCATCTCCAAACAATCAATGCATTAATTGCATTCTGGAAGCAAGAGATCCATAAGTTGCAGATAGCATATCCAGATGTACTTTCCCTGTAAGTACTTGTAGAGATTCAATTTTTAGCACCTTTTTCATTAATGTCAAAGTGGGAGTATGCATAGAATATGGAGTTATAGATATGTAAAGAAGATGTATAGTAATAAGACTAAGGGAGATATAAGTTAGAATTTTTGTATAAGAGGACAGATAGTAACTTTTCCATATTCCTATGTTGCCATCAATGACAAAGGGGGAGATTGTTGGAAAGTTGATTGTACTATTGTATATGACTTAATATAGTGTTTTCATTATGGCAACAAAGTCATATAGTGTTTTGGAGTCAGCGCACATCATCAGAAGATCATAAATAGGCTAAGTACAGAAGATTGGATAGTTAACAAAGCACCAATAGTTCAGAGCATCAACACATGTGCGTATGACTGAGTTTTGGTATGCACCCTAGAAGATAAAATGATAAGATTATATTCATACTTAGTCTAAGAGCACATGATCAGAAGATTCGGTATGACAAAGTTATAGACAACTGAAGTTACACAGATAGTGAATGCCATAATAGAATAGTATATGCAGCCAACTGTTGGTAATTTGTTTAGTGATGATAAAATTGTTTTGTAAAGACTATGCACCTATTGTAATTAGGTTGTAGACATGTAATTAACTTTTTTTGTAAACACACTTGAGCCAATTCAATTGGAAGCATTGTATGTAATTGGTTATAGGCTGACCTAGTTAATTGTTTTGGTAGCGCATATAAATATGAGATGTGTCCTTTGTAATTGGATGGATGTTGAAATAGAGTTGAGATAAGTAGATCAGAAGTGTGTGAAGAGTTGATAAGATTATTAGATATTTGCAAGAGGTCAAAGCATCAATGCATCAAAGGCACTGATTAGACAAGAAGTGTCACAATGCCAGTTCATCTAGCAGATATAGTGTGTATCTGAGATCAGAAGGTTGTAGCCTTCACCATTTGAGCAGTGAGCTCTAGGAAAATGTGTCCCCACCCCTAATAGGGTTAATTGTAAAAGACTCCTAATAGGGTTCAACCCTTGACCAGGTCACTATACTAAATACATTGTAAAGACAACTCCTAATAGGGTTAAGGATCTTCTAACAAGGATCATAATACACTAGTGCATATTATTAGTGGGTGTCAATTCCCACTGGGGTTTTTACCTATTTGGGTTTCCCCGTAACCATATTGGTGTTATGTGTTGTGTTCATCTATCTTGTTTATGTGAATGTTCATTTTAGTTCTTAAGCATTCAAGTTAAGTTTAAAGAGTAAAGAAAAAAGGTTGAATATAGTGAACACTGATTCACCCCCCCTCTCATTGTTCCCATTCCTAATAGATTCCTCCATCATTGTAGAACAAATTGAACTCATTTGATATAAACTCTCCACCTTGGTCAGATCTTAGACATTTTAGGTTCCTACCTATCTCCTTTTCAACCTTAGCCAAATACCACTTAAACAACTGAAATGCATAAGATTTTTCTTTTAAAAACATTACAGTCATCATCCTAGTGTAATCATCAACAAAAAGAATAAATTATTTAGCACCACAATATCTTTGTACACCCATAGGTCCACAAAGGTTAGTATGAACTAGATCTAAAACATTTTTAGAAGTAAAAGTCTTTCTCTTGAAACTAGAATTTGTCATTTTACCCAACTGACATTGTTTGCACATCACATTATTAGGTTTCTTCAATCTAGGCAAACCTCTAACTTTCTTCTTTTTACTAATATTTACCAGATTGTCAAAGTTAACATGACATAGCGTCTTATGCCATTACCATATATCATCAAGTTATACAACCAAACATGTCTCTTCAAATAGGTCTAGATAGAACAAATTACCTCTTGTTTGTTGTCCACTCCCAATCAGTTCACCAGTGGCATCAAATATTTTAGCCTTCCTGTGATGAAACTCCACTTGGTAACCAGTGCTATTAAGTTGTGCAACACTTAGAAAATTGTAGTTAAGACTTTCAACCCAATAAGAATTTTCACAAGTGATCTTATCAGTCAGCTTAATCAATCCTTTACCCTTTACAGGACATGGTGCATCATTACCAAACTTAACACTTCTACCTTTGTAATGATCTAGGGTATCAAATTTACTTTTGTCACTAGTCATGTGGTGTGAGAAACCATTATCAATAATCCATTTATCACCTTTGCTCACATAAGAAACAAGTGCAGTTTTCTCATCTTCATCAGACTCATCTTTCATAGTAACATAGACTACTTCAATTTCAAAGTCATCATTATCAGTGTCAGTTTCTTCTTCAACAATGTAACAGGATTTATTACCTTTATCCTTGTAGTCCTTGTCCCTTCGGTAACCTTTGTTTTCTCTCTTGTCCTTGTACTTGCTTTCTCTTTCTTCATCCTTGTCATCCCTATCAGGACAGCTTGCAGCTATATGGCCAAATTTGTTACATGAGAAACATATGATAGGAATTTTACCTTTATACTTGCCTTTTCCTCTTTTCAATCTTCGGGCCATAAGAGCTTCAAGATCCTCTAGTTCTTCATCAGAAGTGTCACTATTACTTTCACTCTCACTGATACATCTTTCTTTTTCTTTCTTAGACTTATGCAGAGCCATTTGTGACTTGAATGCAAATTCAACATTAGCAACATTGAAGTTATCATAATTAGAAATCTGAAAAGCAATAAGCTTACCAACAAGACTTTCCAGTGTTAGAGCATTACCAGGGTTACATCTAGATTCTTGAATTGCTGAAATTTTGATGGCATATATAGGATGCAAAGTTATCAAAACCTTTCAAATAATAGTCTCATCATCATTAGTTCCATTAGCTCCTCTAATAGCCTTTACAAACTCCTTTATCCTACCATAATATTGAGCAATATTATCACCTTCTTGCATTTTCATTTCATCAAACTTACCTCTCAGGATTTTAGCTTTTTCCCTTAGTACATTTATGTCACCACCATAGATGTTTGCAAGAGTGTCCCACATTTTCTTTGCATTTGTGCAATATTTAATGTCTTCAAATTTAGGATAGCTTAAGGCAGATGCAATCTCCAACACTGCTTGATTGTGTTCTTGTTTAGCTCTCATATCCTTGATAGTCAAAGATGTAGTAGGTGTAACATAGTCATGATCAACAAAATATTTCATTGAGTCACCAATACCAGCTAGATGCAGTTTCATCAGGCTCTTCCATGCAGGGAAGTTCTCCTTATTCAACTTCGATACCTCCTTTTTATACATCTTGATCATTTAATTCAAGTACCTTTAAACTTGTTCTCTGTAAGCACCAACAACTCTAATACCAATTGTTAATATGATTTAGAACAACAGAGAGGGGGGGGGGTGCATCAGTTGTTCTCAAGTCTAGATGTATCAATAAAACTTTTAAACACTTCAACCACTCATATCTAATAATCAACACTACTCGGTCCATATAGAATGTATATCATAAACATATAACAGTGGAGTCCACTATCCAACAATGTTTAACTTGCAAAACATAGAAATGTTCAAACCAAAACATTCACACAAGTATGGACACCAAGATTTATAGTGGAAACCCAATTTGGGAAAAACCACTTTGTAACATGTTACTGATATTTTCACTCTTTTGAAGTGAGCTCTGTGAAAAGCCAACCCTGTCAAAGGTTTACATACTAGGTGTGACCCTGTTAAAGGATTTCAACCACCCTGTTAGGAGTGCACCTTGTTGGAGGACTTAAGTACATTCCATTAGAATGCAACCTTGATTAAAGGATTTATAAAATGACTATTAGGTCAACCTTTATTAAAGGATTTTGAGTGATACAATGATTAGAAAGTAACAGTAATATTTGATCTGAAAACATACAACTCACTTTGCAAATAACAGATCCAATTCTTACATATATACTAGCTTACTGTCTAAGTTCCATTTCCATCTCCATCACTTATCTTCTCAAAAATCCCTTCAAGAAATCAAAACTTTGATCAAATCCTTCATCTTCAGCCTTTCTTCTTATTCAGTCAATAAAAACAACAACTCTAGCATCATATCTCAACCTCTCACTTAGGTTTCCTTAATACCTCTTCGATAGGTAGATCCATCTTTTTCTACTTAATCTCCTCCGTAGATCTTAGGGTTAAGTCAGATTCATTGAATCCTTCCAATATTATGTTCTTCATCCATCCTTCTAGACACATCTTTAATCTCTTTATTGGAATCTCAATAAAATGCTTTACTGTGCATTAAATGCTCCATATAGTGAATTAATAAAGTCAACACAATTTACATAACCCAAGAATTCACATGTCGGCCAGGAATTTGAATTCTTCCTCAAATGTAAATTACTGACGCTCGATCAATAATGTGTTCAACTCCTCAGTCATCACTGCATAGCTCGGTCACCACTTTAAACTATTTCTCTCGGCTAATGTTGTCTCCCTCGACAATACATTGACGTTCGGTCAACACTGTATTTACTTGGCATCTACTGGCTCGGTTGACACTAACATCACTAGGCTTAAACTAGATTTCTTCACTTTTTCTAGGTTAAGCCTACTTGTTCAGTCTTGCTTCTTACTTAGATAAACAATACATTATCTTATCATTGTGCCACATAATCAAGTACTCATTGAAGTATCAAATAAATCAACCTTTCTCTAGGTTCTATTGTTATCACCCTTACCCTAATCCTTCTTATCACTCAATAGATATAGTACTTTCTTAGATAGAAAAAATCTTACCAGTTAAGGTTTGACATCAATGACAATACAAAAATTGCTTCAATTACAGTTTCCAACAAGTCATATGGTTGTCACAAAAGTTCAAAATGATTTAGAAATGAGTCTCAAATGGTTGACAAATTTTAGATACCAAAATGATGATGCAACCCCAAGATTAACATTGACATCCAAATTGTCATCAAATGAAAAGGAGAAATTTTCATATGATGTCCAAATGAGTGCTAAAATAAATGTATAAAAAAATGACATCATAGAAAACAATTTTACTAGGCATGATGATGAAGTTGCTAAAGTATCTATTGCCAATCATATAATGCCATGTGTCTAATTTTAAATGGATGTTGTTAGAAGAGTTGGGCGTGAAGTTTGTCAAACTTTCTAAGTTGTAGGATGATTTTTTTGATGAGTCTCTTGGATGGGAGTTGAGTTGCAGATAACAAGCTTGATCTTGAATGTAGGTGTTGGATAGTGAAGCCACATGGATCTTGGAGATTTTTTTTTCATAGAGAGTGTTGAGCTCAGATATAGGTAGACCCTATGTTGATGTTGGTGGAATCCTGTACTGAGACCTATATGCAAAAAAACATGATGCCCAATAAAATTCCATGCTAGATTTGGAGTGATCTATGTGGGGTGGCTAGAGGAGCCACACAGACAAGTCTCTAAGGAACTCAACTGGTTGGATCAGGAAGGTTTCAACTTGCTAATCTGGAATGAAGGTTGTAGGTGGGATGAGAGTGAATGTGAGCTTAGCTTGCTGAGGTGAGCTTAGAGATCACCAAGGTGAGCTCAGAGATCATTTCCTTTGAAAACAAAATCCAACATTTATCACTTCTTTGTCTTCACTTCTCAATAAATAGGTAAGACTGCAGAGCATAATCAGAGATCAACTGTTTAGTGTAGACAATGTAGGGATGTAGCCCAATATCGAATTTCAATTGCTTGTGATGTCAGTACCCAATATAGTGTTGAATGTTGGAGTGGGATGGGATGCGACTACCTATTCTTTTATCTCTTTCACCTATAGACTTGATTGCCAATTGGAAAATAAGGGGCCTTGCCCCAAATTTTTGTAGGAAAATAATATACCAAAAATGGACAAAATTGATGAAAAAATGCAAATCTAAAAATGGAAAATAATTGTAGAGCTTAAAATGGAAATAATTTTTTTGAAAATATTACCAAATTTGTAGATTGGGCTACCTAAGCCCAATTTTCAAAAAACATTTGCCTCAAATTTGACTTTTACCTAATATAGGCAAATTTATAGGCAAAATTCATCAAAATGGCCACCTGAACGCAATGGTGAGGTCAAATATTCCTCTAGATTCTCTCAATAGTTGCTACACCTCTGGA